>CM054812.1:0-539387 GCA_028984105.1 Lavandula angustifolia
ATATTTGTGGTATACATGTTTTAGGAAAGAAATCTAATTTTATTTATCCAAATCCTAATTTATCTAGGATTGAATGTCTTATATGGTAAGTGATAGAGTAAATATTATATAAAATAGATATGGACGAAACTAAATATGGATAAAATATATTTGATACCTTATAGGATTAGGAATCTTTAGATAATGATTTCTATGCCTATAAATACCCCTTAGTCGCTCATAATAAAGCATCCCATAAGTTTTCGAAAATCCTGTCAGCATCCCTGCGAACTGTTTAAAGAATTATTTACACATCTTCCCATCGTTCTATCATCGTAAAAATTTAAGGTCATCTTCCTCGGTATGTCTAGTATACTCAATTATTTTTGTATAATTTTTCAAGCATGATAAATATTTTTTTAAAATTGTTCTTCATAACCTGCCAGTTTCTGACAACATGTTCATGATCTTGAAAGGAAATTTGTTTTTCATGTCTTCTTTACAATGTTTTCGACAAGGTTTAATTTTAATAGGATATACTACATGTTAGGTCATTCAAGTTAAAAATATAGAATTTTTATGATACGTTTACTATTTATTTGTTAATTTGTTTCTTGATGTGTCATATTCTTTGCCAACATGCATGTAGATTGAAAAACAAAAACTTAAAGTTACTATTAAATGAATGCATGATTATGATACGTTTTATTGTGATGAATATGTAATATGTTGTTCATGTTAGAGGTCTATAAGTTTTAGGACAATATTTTTATGATTTTATTAATTTATTTCATGAATTGTCAAATTACAAAATGCATGAATGAATTTTCAATAGAAGTAAGATTGTGCTTAATATAGCGCATGTTAATAAGTAGATTATCTATAATATAGATTATTTGATTATTATGAAATATGTACATTTATGAGTTATATGAATTATTGATGCATACATAACATTCTTTGAACAAGTCACTAAGATAACTTTTCATGTTAGGATTGGCGCGCAGGACTTAAACATTGATATCCATTATTTTTTCTTCAAGTCAAGGTGGGGAATGTTAAGTTTATCTTTATTATATATTATATTCGATATTTCATGTTTTGACGACAGGCATGTAAGAAAGTGGTCTATGTGGCCAATACACATTATGTGGTCTGTGTAGCCAAATTACAAGTTCATGTGGTCTGTGTGACCAAAATACAAGTTCATGTGGTATGTGTGGTCAATACAAGTTAATGTGGTCTGTGTGGCCAATACAAGTTAATGTGGTCTGTGTGGCCAATACAAGTTCATGTGGTCTATGTGGCCAAATTACAAGTTCATGTTACATGATCTAGTTATTCATGTGTATGTTTGATATAATCTATAGTTTTGGATAAATGCATTTTCCCACTGAGTAGTCGTACTCAACCCACTATTTTAACATTTTTCAGGAAATGGTTCCGCCGATGCGTAGAGGTGTTGGTGGTGATGGTCACACGAGGAAGGATTTATGAAATTTATTATTGCATTAAAACTAGTTTTAACATGAAATGTGCATTTTATTTTCGAGAACTAATAGTCGTAATTATTTTTATTTAAGACTTCCGCTGAGTATGAAAATAAATTGAGTTTTTTTATGATTCTTTTCCATGGAAATGTTTTGAAAGAATTGAAATAAGCATGTTAAGTATGTAGTAACGTCCCTAGTTAAGTTTTGAAAATTAGGGCGTTACACTTTAAGTAAACCATTTTTACGTTGTTGCGAAGCTAACTCAGAGGGCTACGACTACAGTTTGGTTTTGTCCGTCGGATTGTGCGTTTACAAGTTCAAAACAACACAACTAGAAGCACTTTAATGCGTCCCACATATGCCTCTCATTCCTTGAAGAATCTACCTTACCAAAAATCTGATATCCTCGGTTTTACCAATAGAGTTGTTACGTCTATGAGTTAGCTTCGTGTTGCTGCGAGAATGGGGTCCATCCGATGACTAACGAGGGAGATATAACCAAAATTGAAAACCGCGCAAGTTGGGCCCGACGTCCTTACGTCTTTTCGGTAGGCATCTGCATTTTGCACCATATCTCCCTCGTTTCTCTTTTATTTGACCCCGTTTTTGCTTCGTTGCGAAACTTACCAAGTCGATGTGGGACACAATAATGGGCTCTAACACGCCCCCTCACGTGTAGGCCGATATGAACATCGGACTACTACACGTGGAAACAAATGGCCCATAAGGACCGGTCCAACATAGGAACCAAACAAACCAACATCGCTTGGGCCAGCTCTGATACCATGATAAATTGGGTCACATTCCCCTTAAAAGGCCTTGTAAGGGGAAGGGATATCCAAGTTTATATAGAAGAAACAGGATCTTCACCAAGTCGATGTGGGACATAATAATGGGCTCTCTAACACTTCTCCACCCCCACTCTTTTGGCCTTTACTCTTTCTAAATTTCTAGTGTTTTTCTTTCGTTTTCTTTTTTGGTGGTTTTCTTCTTTTTTCTTTGCTTTGTGTTGTAAGTGTCTTGTCCTCACTGTCCTTTTCCCCAATGCCCTGCTGTCCAAACATGGATTTGATATTTTGATTCATAATTCCATATTCTCATTATATATTTTTCCTCTAAATAGAAAAATAAACCATTCCTTCCTTCCTTTTCCTTTCTAGAAATCAAAAAATTGTGAGTGAATTTGGGTGGTGGTTGGGTATGGGATTGTTTTATAGGAGTGAAGATTTAGAAGGAAAGAGAGGGAATAGATGAAATTGATGTGAAACAACACGTTGGCGAGTGTGGATGTTATATGTTTCGCTTAGCCAAATTTTGATGAAACCTAATCACCAAATCAAGGTTGAGAAATGTGGAGTGTGTTTGTCGGATTGCGAGTTTAGCAATTAGAAATTGCACAGCTAGAAGCGTTATAACGCGTCCTGTTGATCCCTCGCATTTCTCGAAAAATCTACCTCACCAAAAGCCTAATCTCCTCAGTTTTACCGACGGAAGTTGTTACCTCTACGAGTTATCTTCGCGACGTCATCAGAACGGGTTCATAACTCAGAGGGCTACGACTACAATTGGTTGTCCTCGTCGAATTGTGAGTTTAGCAGTTCAAAACAGCACAGCTAAAAGCGCTACAACGCGTCCAGCCGATGCCTCTCATTCCTCAAAGAATCTACCTAACCAAAAGCCCGATCTCCACAGTTTTACCGACATAAATTGTTACCTCTACGAGTTATATTGGCGACGCCATGAGAACGGGGTCCATCCGATGACTAACGAGGGAGATATGACCAAAATCGGGAAATCGCGCAAGTTGGGCCCTGCGTCCTTACGCCTTTTCGGTAGGTGTCTGCATTTTGCACCATATCTCCCTCGTTTCTCATCCATTTGACCCCGTTTTTGCGTTGTTACGAAGATAACTCAAAGGGATACGAATACATCTTGGATGTGTCCGTCGAATTGTGATTTTGCCAGTTCGAAACAGTACAGCTAGAAGCGGTATAACGCGTCACGCCAATGCCTTGCATTCCTCGAAAAATCTACCTCACCAAAAGCCCGATCTTAGTTTTACCGAGAGAATTTGTTACCTCTACGAGTTATCTTCGCCACACCGTGAGAACAGGGTCCATCTAATGACTAATGAGGGAGATATGACAAAAATCGAAAAACCGCGCAAGTTGGGCCCAACTTCCTTACACCGTTCCAGTATGCATCTGCATTTTGCACCATATCTCCCTCGTTTCTCATTCATGACCCTATTTTTGCGTCGTTGCGAAGCTAACTCAAAGGTCTACGACACATGTCGGTTGTGTCCGTTGGATTGCGAGTTTACCAGGTCGAAACAGCACAGCTAGAAGCACTATAACGTGTCCCGCCGATGCCTCGCATTCCTTGAAGAATCTACCTTACCAAAAGCCCGATCTCCTTAGTTTTACCAACAGAAGTTGTTACGTATGCGAGTTAGCTTTACGACGTCATCAGAACGGGGTCAATCCGACGACTAACGAGGGAGATATGACCAAAATCGAGAAACCGCGCAGGTTGGGTCTGACATCCTTATGCCTTTCCGGTAGGCGTCTGCATTTTTCACCATATCTCCCTCGTTTCTCATCCATTTGACCCCGTTTTTGCGTCTTTGCAAAGGCTAACTTAGAGGGATACGACTATAATTGGTTGTGTTCGTCGGATTGTGAGTTTAGCAGTTCGAAATAGCACAGCTAGAAGCATTGTCACGCGTCCTGCCAATGCCTCGCATTCCTCAAAGAATCTATCTCACCAAAAGCCCGATCTCCTCAGTTTTACCGACAAAAGTTGTTACCTCTACGAGTTATCTTTGTGATGCCGTGAGAACGGGGTCCATCCGATGACTAACGAGGGAGATATGACCAAAATCCAGAAACCGCGCAAGTTGGGTCCGACGTCGTTATGCCTTTCCTGTAGACGTTTGCATTTTGCACCATATCTCTCTCGTTTCTCATCCATTTTACCCCGTTTTTGCGTCGTCGCGAAGCTAACTCAGAGGGCTATGATTACATGTTGGCTGTGTCCATCAGATTGAGAGTTTACCAGTCCGAAATAGTACAGCTATAAGCGTTATTAACGCATCCCGCCGATGCCTCGCATTCCTCGAAGAATCTACCTCACCAAAAGTCCAATCTCCTTAGTTTTACCGACAGAAGGAACGACCCAGAAAGTAAATCATATCATAACCAATAAACCAAGTACCAAATATGACGAAGGGAAGGAATGCCCGAAACTGACAAATTTGGATATTAAATCCAGATCTGGTCAAAGTCCTACTCGTCAAATCCCGCTCGGCGAGTGGAACTTTGCTTTACTTGCGAGCGACATGGCCAAGCAGGACCTAGAGGGATCGAGCGGGTGCGGACGAGAAGGACTTTAAGTCACGTGTTATTGAGCCGTTGATGAGCGGGACATGAGCGAGATCGAGCTGGATTCCATTTTCTTCATGCAAAAATTACACGTGCATTGATTTTTTATTTGTTTTCAATCTTAATTTGTCTCGATTTCAAAAAAAACACTTGAAGATAATTAATGTTAGTCAACTTTTTTGGGTAATTTTGCTTTTTAATTTAAGGAATTGGGTAAACATATATTTTTAATTTTCTACTTTACCCAAAATACCATTTGAGTACTTATTTTAAGCAAAAAGTAATTTTTTAACCTAATATCTAATCTAAATCGCAAATTGACTCGATCCATTTATTCTGAATTCTTATAACGGAATCCTCCCACTTACCACATAAATGAATACACTAGTAGTATCCTATAAGTGATGACAGTCTGCGTGGCAAAGAAAACTAATAATTTAGGAATTAGGAATTAAAATTTGAAGGTGCATTAGTAGTTAGAGAAACTTCGTTTTCCCTGTTCTCTCACTAAAACCCTCTTCTCCCTCCCTGTTCTGTTAATATCTTCCTTGTCAGCCGCCAATTGACGGCAATGGAGTATCTTCGGAGGATCGAGGAGCTGTAGGAATGGGTAAATGCTCCCACTCCGCCTCGTCCCCCAGATCCAAATCCAAAACAGAGAGGTGTTCGACTTCGACATCGTTAGGTTTCAGCAGACACCCCACCACGTACAACTTGCCACCGCCGACATGCATTACATCAGGTCCCCGATAACTGCTTATACCATATCCGACATGCAATCTTTTTTCTAAGAATACGTAACTTCTGTTTATATATTAAAAGACATAAAAATTATACTACCCGAAGATAATACGTCGCTCCATTCGACTTGTAGCCACACCAATCCCAATAAGTAAGTTAGAACAAAGAGATGCAGGGCATGTGGCTTACACAGCCATTTTCATTTCTATCTTCGGGTGAGGCTCATAATTTCTAAGTTCAAAATCAGCTGCAACAAATGAATCAATGTCCTTTTTTTGTGGGTTGATCTTCAACATCTGTTTTGGCATAAGAAGCATTATGCTTATTCAACATAACATGTAACTTTAAACTGATACAGCAATCGAAAAGAGTTCATTATAGCATCATTTAGGAGAAATATTTAGCTGAAAACTAATGATAATGATAATGATGTGCATATTCTTATACTTACTGGGAAAGGTCTCGGCAATTTTTTAAGTTGGTCCTGCAGTGGGCTGATATGAGTTGTATACACATGAGCATCTCCAATGACATGGACGAAATCACCAGGAACAAGATCTGAGAGTAGGATGAAGAATATAAGCAATTTTTATAAAATGTAAGATGTAAGAATTAATGCATACCACAAACATGAGCAATCATGCATGTGAGCAGAGCATAGGACGCGATGTTAAATGGCACCCCAAGCCCCATATCAGCAGAACGTTGATACATCTGACAAGATAGCTCATCATCGGCTACATAAAACTGCACCAAATCATCTAACATTAACTGGAAAACAAATCAACTCGATAAAACTGTTCCTATTAATTATTCACTCGTTACAAATGGAGGATGCAAATTGAAGAGATGACAAGGTATCCAGATGATAGATAAAATTCATGCCTACCTGAGCAAACATGTGGCAAGGGGGTAAGGCCATCAACTTAAGATCACAAGGATTCCAAGCAGAAAGGATAATACGCCTGTCATCTGGTTTATTCTTTATCTTGTCAATCACATCTAGCAACTGATCAAATCCTTGTCCCGTATAGTCTGCGTGCATATTGGTGTATCTGCAACATGCAGATTCTCAACTATAGGAAATGAAATATTGTGTTTCATAGAGTATTCTTTAGTTTGACCACTAACCTGGCACCAAAATGCCTCCACTGGAAACTGTATACCGGCCCCAAATCTCCATTTTCCCTGTCCGTTAAACCAATACTGCAAAAAGAATCAAAATGTTTTAACATCAGATCGAGCTAGATACAGTAAGAATACAGCTCCAAATATTTGTGAAAATCTGCTATCCTAGCCAGTTCTAAATAAATTGTAACCTATGTTCTGATTGAGAAATTAAGAGAAATTTTGGCTTTTATGAAATTAGTCAAAACTAAGTTATGAAGATATCACAGTTTTTTGTTAGAAAAGGTGAAGCCAAGTAGTATATCCTAGTTAATCAAGGTAGGTTATGTGTTACTGGAACTGATAAGCCACTTAACTTTGAAAATTTACAAAATGGCCAGAATACTAAAAAGATACTAGTTTCATGGCTAAATTGACAATTGGTTGAAAGGCTTTGGAATTTTCGCTATGAAGCTAAAAATATCTAATTTCGGAGTTGGTAATTGCCTGTCAAGGTATTCTCTGGACGCATTGCCATCCCATATGTGTATCCCTTTTTCTTGTAGAATCTGCATAAAAAAGGCATTCTGATAAGCTCTTGGTTGGACTTACCTGAGAAACCGAACAGATCTAAACCCAAACAACCAACAGACAATTCACGAGAACAAGCCACAGAGGGTCCTTTCGAGCACTGCTCGATTTCCAGGAATTACAGCAGACGGAACACGCAGAACAAGATAAAGATGTAGCAAGCCACAAGGATCCTTTCGAGAGGAACGAACCCTCCTAAGCCAAGGCTTCAATTACAATTTTCTCGACCAACCTTTTCCCCCATTCTTCCCCAATTTATCGTACTGTATCTTCACTACAAACAACCCAACAAAAGCAATACAAACACACATTGGGGACACAAGCCCACACAAAAAGTAAATAAATTCATGCCATGGCCCAAACCAAAAAAAGGACCCAACACAACCAGCATAAAATAAACCAAAGCCATAATCCCAACCACAGAGTTTGTAAGAGAGAAGTGTTTGTAAGAAAATTCTACCTCCCTAATTGTAAACTCACAGAGTTTTCAATTTAAGAACATATAATAGTTGAATATTACCTTAGCATTTGTTGAACCACTGATAAACCACAAAAGCTCTTCAACAACTCCACGCCAAAAAACCCTCTTTATACCAAAACCACAGTCAATTCACCACCACATGCACGGATAGGAAGTGTTAATTGTTGATTTGCAGCATATATACAATATATTGCGCAGTCATGCATCAACAATAACTAAAATAAGACCGAGTGTGGCACAACTGCAACATTTCAAATAATTACTTCAATGTATAAATCTTTCAAGAGTATACCTTGGTTGTAAGAAGAGGGAAATATTTCCGCAGGTTAAAGCGCATCTGAGAATTCAAAAAAGCAACTAACATGAGGGCATTATTAAGCAACAACTTGAAGCAACAAATATCAAAATGTCGAAATATACCTGGCAACCGAATTTTGAAAGAGTGCCAGTCCCTGTGCGGTCATCCTTTTTGTTACCATTAGCAAGAATATCTTCAATCAGTCTTAAATATAAATACTCTTCATGTTTCTCAAAAATCATTTTTGGAAGGAAAGTGAAATCTGATAGTTTGCGCTTTGTGGAATGTGATGTATTATTGCCTTCACAATTCAAAACACGGCCAGACTGAACGGGTTTGCTGGTACAAGGTTTTAGCCGCACATATGTTGCAAAACAATAACGAACACCATTCTCCTCAATGGGAAATGATGAGTACCATGGCTGATAAGCTGACATATCAATAGGAGGAATAAATGTGTCACATTCAAAATGACTCCTAATATCGGTAATGTGGATAGCATCACATTCGTCGGCATTAAGGGCTTCCCTGCATAAGTACTCGAGCTATATTATCTTCGACTGCATATAGACATACACCAATTGAAAAAAAAAATTAAAAAAATAATAATATAGTGAGAGAAAGCTAGATTCTACCTCAAAACCTGGCCACCTCCAATCAGGAAAACCTTCTCTATAGATAAACTATAAGGGGGCTCTGCTAACAACTTCAGAGCTAATAAAAGGCTACCACACAAAACAACATTCTCAGCATCAGCAGCAACATTAGAATTCTCAGAACGTGTCAGCACAACATTGAGTCGTCCAGGCAAAGGTCGAAATTGAGTGGGAATGCTTTCCCAAGTTTTCCTCCCCATTATCACAGCATTTTTCTTATTGGGATCCAATGTGTTCATGGTGATATCTTTGAAAAACTTGAGATCACCAAGCAATCGCCATGGCAACTTACCATCTTTACCAATGCCCATATCTTGAGTTGCAGCTACGACAACCTGGTAAGTCCTATGGAATGATAGTTTACCATTCGCCTCGCCATTAGAAGTGCAATCAATTGAATCACCAACCATCACTGAATATCCTGAACAGAATCTTCTCAGCTTAAACAATCCATGAGCTCCAACAGACCGTAAAATCAATGATTGTGAGGCTGAAGTAAATATATTAATCTGAACTGAATTGCCTAATGCAACCTGAAAAGAGAAAAGAAAAAAAAAGCACACACAAAACACAAAACAACCATATTATCTTTCCACCCAATCAGATGCAAGGGAGAACACAGAAAGGGAAACTGGGAAGCAATTCGGTGCATTCCAAATCCAACATCATGCCAATTATGATAAGAGTTTGTTCTTACAATCAAACGGAAAAGTTGGATTTAAAAACAGAAAATCAAACAATACACCGCACAAACAATTAGAATAAGAAAACAAGGCAGTAAATTAACTGAACCCGAGCAGCAAAGACCTTTCCTTTTTGTTGGGCAACGCAATTGGAATTCGGGTGCAGCAACGGAAAATCATTCTCTGGAAATTAGGGTTGCATTTCAGTAGCCGAATAAGGAGATGCACTGAATTTTTAACACTCTCATATATCATCTATCAGAGACAGAAAGAAAAGGAAAAAAGTTTCTTAGACAGAATTAAAATTAAAAACAAGTAAAAAGGTAAGCCAACAAATTGGCGGGCATTGCCCTATATCAATTTCGGCCCATTATATTGATCATGTCCAATTTTAATCAATTAAATTGTAAAAGTATTCAGTTTTAATCAGTTTTATACAATTATAACTTTTAAATGTAGAAAAACTCCTGATTATTTTACAAATTACACATGTTTTAAATTGTTAATTATAACAAATTTCATAATTTTTATTAGGGGTGTAATGGTTCGGTTTTTCATACATGTTAGGAACCGAACCAACCACATAGAAGTGGTTCGATTTGGTTCGGATCGAAGTGTTTTTAGGTATCAGAACCGAACCGAACAGCTTATAAATGGTTTGGTTCTGTTCGGTTCATCGGTTCACCTTTTTATTTTTTACTTATTTTTTAAATCCTAAATAATGGAAGAACTAATAGTTATAGGGATGTCACTCGTTCCGAACTCATAAGTATAGGATTGTTACTCCTATCTCTTCCCTTGTATAAATTAGAATTGATCTTAACATAAATCTAATATCTAAATCAAATAATATTCTCATATAAGAAAGGAAAATATGAAATAAAAAAATAAAATAAAAAGGATATTGGTCCGGTTCGGTTCGGTTCGAACCGTTCAAAAATTCTTGGAAACTACTTCTTTTCTTTTTTATATGATTTGGGGTTGCCCCTTAAAACGAGCATTTGAAATGGCCTACCTTCAGCATTGAAGTCAGATTGCTCAAACTCGATCTATAATGAAATAATAGGTCAAAAAATTCATGCCTTCATAAATCTAAAAAAATTTTCGTCTATCACACCAGATTCTAAACAAGAAATCCAATTCCTCAGGTTCTCCTTAAAGATGTTTATAACTTGTCAAATAGAATATAAACAAACAAAAAATAACTATGGGCAAAGCATACAACCTATGTAAACTGCATTATCAACCAAATTTATAAATGATCAGAAATCCCCATTAGGAATTCAAAAAGATCTGTCATCCACTATGAAATAATCCACCCTTTTCTTAAGCCTAAATAAAGGATTCTTTTGAAAGACAAAGAATGATTCATTCTAAATTAGCAAACAAGAAGGGACACAAAGGAAGGAATGAGATGATCATTCTTCTCTAAAGTGTTAAGGGAGATATTAACTTGTACACAAAATCTCAGGCGCATTGGTTGATGAAATGTAGTAGCTCCAAGTTTGTTTTACCACAATAGAAATAGAGATGCATGACAGTTATTAAAAAAGTAGACAAACTCATTGACTCAGAAAATCAAGAATTACACAGACGCGATAATTCACCATACCCACGAAGCGAAAATAGTAATAACATCCCCAAACAAGAACAAAATTATAGTGTTCCCTTATACTATTTATGCTCGCATTTAAATAGTATGAAGAGATCATGCAAGAATGTGGAGTAATTATAATGAATAAAACTTGCTTTGCCCGATTTAATTCACGTCATTTGCAATTGCCAAATTAAAAAATTGTTAATCTCATTGTCAAAAATCACAAGCAATAATCAAAGGTTTTATCCAGGCCCGGCCTTGAGGGCGGGCGAGCATGGGCGACCTCCCTGGGCCCCAAAATAGAGGGAGCCTCTAATTCATTTTTTTAGATAGTAATAATTTAGGGCTGTAGGTCGGTCCGGAATCAGTATAATTGATACTAGTTATACGTTAACCGACCCCAAAAAAGTCAGAAAATGCATCCCAAAGCCGATACCCCTTCGGTTTTCGGTTAGCGGAATATAACGAGTCTGAATCTGATCAGACTCTAATTCTAAGGCTTCATCCATTCAAATAAAGAATTACATTCCTCAATGATAAATCTTGATTCTTTTATGCGTTCTTCCAACATTAATCCTAACAATTATCCCCCAACGTATTTTCTTTTTTAGCAATTTTACAAAAATATCTTGACCTAATTCACATGATTTCTCCCGTTCTCCCTATTCCTTCAATTTCCTATTAGATATACTCATATACAGATAACAAACTTTAAAATTGATAGAATCATAGAAATTGACAATTTGGCACAATAAATTAAGAAACAAAAATTCGAGTTATACAGGAAGAAAATCCACCTTCTGTACGGCAGCAAGGGGCAGAAGATGATGATGTAGTCGGCGCCCTATTCTAATTTGAGTAATTTCGGACTTACACTTGCCGGCGCCGAGAAGGCAGAGTAAGAGGGGGAGGGTCGAGGGGCTGCGGGCGACTTAGTGCTTGCGGCGTGGCGAAGGGGTCAGGGGAGGGTGGCCAATAGGCGGTTCCGGCGTGCCGCCGTACGCGGGGAGGGTGGCGGAGGGGCGGCGGTTCAGGATGCTGGGTGGAAGACGGAAATCGGGTTGGGGCGGCTGCGCGGGGCTGAGACTTGTGAGTTTTTCAGATTTGTTAAGCGGGAAGGGGAATATGTGGCAAAAATGGAAATTTTGATCCGTATTTTCTTTTACTTGTGATTTTAGTTTCATAATTTTTAAAGCGGTATTTTTGGTCTCATATCTTTAACTATTTACAATTTTGATCTTGTATCTTTGATTATTTATGATTTTGGTCCCATAACTTTTAATGTGGCATTTTTGGTCTCGATCTTTTAATTATTTACGATTTTATCCTGTAACTTTTAACGCGATGATTTTGGTCCCTTAATTTTTATTTATTCGTGATTTTAATCCCATAATTTTTTATACAACAATTTTAATCTCATATCTTTTTAATACCGACGATTTTAATCTCATACGTTTTCAAAATCGGATTTAATCACGTAACTATTTGATTTATGCATTCAAACAAAAAATTGATACATGTGTTGTACAAGTAATATCCACAAATAAAATCAATCGTCCAAGTCAAGTATGTGGATGGTATTATTTGCAGGTGAAAATGTAAAATATTCATCTCCATATCCAATTTGGGTCATGACGTATATATTGTCAAAAGTGGTATAGTTTTCTTGTGCATTAAAAATTGATAGTTATAGAGAGAGAATGCAATTAATTAAACCTTGGATAGTTTATTCTAAATTGACTATGATGATATCTTTAAAATATGTTGTCTAGTAAGGATTTATTTTTGAAGGCTAATGGCATGGGAAACGCAAGATACACAAAACTGGTGATGACAAATGGATCAATGGTGATGATGAGAGCTGTTTTACACTGCTGCCAAAAAAATCTTTTTTTTTAATCAGAGTAATTATGCACAAAGATTTAGATGTACCACAATTTGTACTCTTGTGTGTACAACACCACAAGGGTGTCGATATGTGGCGCTTTTCATTTAAAATAGTGAGTCACATATGTCACATGTCGACACCCTTATGGTGTGGTACATATAAAAGTACACAATTGTAGTACACACGCTATGATAATTATAGGGCATTAATTTAATTTGTTCCCCGAATCAAGATATGAATGATGATGTTTCAAATTCTTAAATAATAATTGATAGGAATAAAAATAGTAGAATTAATTAGGTCATGTTTCCTTTATGGTACAAAGCAGTATTCATATTCAAAGATAAGCACGCGCAATTTATTGCACTGGTCAATATGTAGAGTCATTTTACACTTGGGAATTATGTGGTAAATGATAACATCAACTCCACTAAAATTAATAAACTACTTATTCTAAATAGAATTTTGATTATAAAATATGAAGAATTATATCTGGGTTTTCTTATTATAGGAATGGAAAAGTACGAGTAATCTTAAAGTGGTACCAGTTCTGGTGGTAATCATTTTAATTTATTGAGTAGGATATTTATATTTAAACATATGAATAAAAGATATTGACAACGTGTAGCGAAGTCGGTATTTCTATTTCTATATGAATTGATCTAATATTTTTATCTCAATTATGATTGATTTAATAATAATAAATGTCGAATGCTTGAATTTCTTGCCTTTTTTTCTATATATTTTATTCTATGATCATACTTGCAACTTCTTTTAATGTGATTGTTTAACGGATTTTGCATATTCAAATATATATATTTCACCAAAAAAATATGTATATGATATAATTCACCTATGAACTAAAGATTTAGAGATGATGTAAAAATACCAAAAAAAGCAGATATTCGTATTTTCATTGTACGTGTATGATGAGTAGTTAATTAGGTGGAAAAGATATATGGATGCTTACACATTTTATTTAAGAATTATATTTGGGGATCAACATATCACAATGCATTTGATAAGTGAGTTTGAGTATTTATTAGTGTGGTAATGCTTCGATATCATTAGAACACATACAACCAAGTATTTTTAATCCATTCGCTTGTTCTTCTTTAATTTAATAATCCATTTATAGTTTTTTAATAATAATAATAATTAAGAATATACTACAATTTATACCTTTCATCTTACTAATTGTTTGGATTGAACATTCATCTATGCATATTGTGTACATGTTTTATGCATAATATTATACATAAAACATATAATGAATTGAACATGGATAGAGCATCAGGTTCCTATATAGTTCTTAAATTCGTATGTGACCTGAATCAATAGATGATGTATAAATGTATATATACGTATATATGGGAGAATGATCAAATCCAGAGGATCTTATAGGAATATATAGAGTGACTTTGGAGACTTATTGAGTATGATGAATTACATGGAATATTAGATTATCCATATTGCAATGAAATATGAGGAAAATGATAATAGGAGACCTCATTTAATTTAATTTGGATTAATAAACAAAAAAGTGCACTAGCTAGTATTATTCCACTTCCATAATTATACATGTTAAGGAGCAGAAATTGGTTTGAATTAGTAGTTAGGTGACCTAATTGAGTGATGTGGTTGCATCCAATGATATATGATCCAAATTGGCCATTATCATATTCTATGACGTGCCTAAGTTAGTTCCTTATGTGATTGCTTCAATTCGTCTTTATTTAATAATGAGACAATTTTAAGGAAAAGGAAACCTTTCTAATCTGCACTACTGGAATCTGACTCGTAATTCCACCATAAATGACCAGAAACAATTATGTGGACACAGAATTAATAAATTAACTTATGTATTTTAATTAGATAGGGCTCGTATCACCCATACGTTTCAACTATATAACAGTCAATTAATACCTTCAATAACTTATAGTAATGATTCTACGTATCAATATACCTATACTTGCCTTTTAATTTTGTCTCTTTTTTTACTTCTTCAACTCAAATTAGAATTTAAGTAGTAATCATTAGCTAGGTTTCAAAGTTTTATTCACTTCAGGATCAGGATTTTGCACCAAAGTAAATATTAATAATAATAATAATAATATATACTCTCTCCGTTTCATAAAAAGTATCTTATTTCTCTGGGACATGCAGATTAAGAAAATGTGATTGTGTGGTGTATATTGTTTGACTTTTTAGCTTGTTAATTTTGGTCCACATAGTGTTTGTCTTTTTAAGAAACAAGACACTTTCTATGGAACAGCTCGGAAAAAAAAAAAAGACACTTTCTATGGAACGGAGGGAGTACTAGCTAGTGACACGAAAATGGTACATAAAAAAGTATGTATAGTTGACGTATCAGTATATAACATATGGAAAGGTTAAAAATAGATAGTGATTCTCATTGAGCAATCATGCTAGTCATAGTGAAGCCCCACAATGATATCACAAATTTTGTTGTTTGCATACATAATGGAAGGGAAAAGTAAAAACAAGAAGATTTTATATGTATTTAAGGCCACATGAAATGTAGTGAAGAAATATTGGCAAAAGTAGTTTTTTTTTTTTTTTTTTTTTTGACGAGGAACCCGCAGCCGCTACCTTTGGTGCGCACTGGTAACTCGCTCTGTAAGAACACAAAGAGTTAAAATATAGAAAACATGGTAAACATCGCTCCTGTGCAATAGCCTGCAAACCACACAGAAGAGTTAAACCACCCTTAATATGACAGGGTGACAGGCTCACACATAGCGTGTCCAGTGGGAATTGAACCCATGACCTATCGGTCACGGGCCACCCACCTTCACCGCTATGCCATCCCAAGGGGACGGCAAAAGTAGTTTTTTTTATCCACATGTTTTATTCAATAAAGATTTGAACTGTCTTGCACTACAAGTACTGCTATTTGATGTCTTAGATAAGTAGCTAATTAATTAATGGGTTGTTTCAATTATAATTACACAATTTTCAACTACGTACAAGTACAACTCTCAAAATATGTTGATATATATATATAGCTTCTTTATTTTTTTTCTAATCTATATAAACTAGTACCATTGATTTGAATTTGCATGATATATATAAATGTAGGGTCCATTTATTACAACAATTATTCGATAGCTGAAAACTCGAAATTGACAAAAAGGGTAAATTATATATAATGTTAACAATATAAACTTAATTACGTGGTTTATATAAATTTTCTGTTAATTATAATACTTGAACGCATAAGTTTTTCTACCGTTGTTGATCTAAATAATAATCTATATTTTTTTTTAAATAATTCCATTTCAGTTTCAAGTTAAAATATGCTATCGATCGAGTACATATCAAGCTAGTATAGTTATATAATTATGAATAATCCTCAACCGTTATCTTTGATACGCACAGATTAGCTCGATCGTAACTGTGAGGGTTATAGATGAATAAAAGATTGAGTAAGCAAGGGTATTAGCTCGCATGTCAGAATCTGGCCAACTATATATAATATACATTCTGCAACAAGTTAGGTTTTTCATGTGTTATTCTTTATTGACGGATACTAGATTAAATTAAGGAGATTGTCTGCTTATTACACTCACCCCTTAAATTCAGCTCATTACTTTAGTAAAAATAAAAGTAATCATTTTATAAAATCTTCCTAACAAAAGTTTTACCAAAAAAATCGAAAAAAATATACCCATAACTGCAAGAGTAGTAGAAAACCCCATTTGAAATGGATTTATGTCTTAATGATTTAGGTCCAATGAAATTGGATATAACAATTAATATATTTAATATTCAAGAATTTGATATGTGGGTGAAAACACGTTGTATTTTAGTGTTGCAAAAGTTGTCGCGTCTGGTTTTTGTCACTTTTCATCCTTTAATCTCACCCCTCCGTTCAAGTTTCTAACCTCTATATATACCCTCCAATATTCTTGCTTCTCATTTATTCCCACCACCTTAAACACAAATACAACTATCACATCAGATCAGATCAAACAAAACAAATTCTCATCTTCTTCATCAAAATGGGATCCTTACAAGTATTCAAGGAGGTTAATTAATCCACTCATCATCAACCTCTCTCTCTCTCTCTCTCCCTCTCTCTCACTCACACACACTGACACAAACACTCTCTCTCATGCAATGCAATGTAACATGAAGTGCAAATTTACATGCAAATGTTATTCTAATGCATATGTATAACTTTTGTTCTTCTTATTCATATCCATAGGCTTATAAGCTGAAGGAGGAAGATGAATTCACCGGTGATGGGAGTGTTGATTTTCATGGACAGCCGGCGACCCGAGACCGAACTGGAAAATGGGTAGCCGGGATCATCATACTCTGTAAGTCGTCTATTCTACACACGTGCTTGATTAATCAAAGGTTGCAATCTTGGTAGACTTTAAGGCATAGAGTTTGATCCTATTAGACTTGCTCGAGTAAGGCCAGTTACTTTATAAGGCTTGTTCTAGTTTGTGACAGCACTAAGCATTATTTGTGAATCACATGAAACTATTAATTTCAACAAATGAATCAGTCACTTTCAAATGATTTCTACAAATTATCCTATCACTTTAGCCCAACTCAAGAATGTATAGATTAATATAGCAAACTTTAAATACTTTTAACTAATAATAGTAATTAATACAATTATTGTAAGTCGGTTCATAATCATGAAGTTGTTCTGAGAGAAAGATGTATGTGCAGGGAACTAATTAAGTTGTATTCTCGTAAAAGAAAAGCAAAAAAAAAAAAAAAAGTTGCAGAAATCCGTACGTAAGAGCTTGCGAGCTGCTTTCGCATTTAATTTTGCTTGTGATGGAATGCACAAAGGTTTAGGTGTACTATATGTCAACACCCTTGTGGTGTGATACACACAAAGATATACAATTTTGGTACACACAAGCCGTTTCTGGATGGAATGGGTTTTTATTTTATTTTTATGACAACAGAAATTGGATTAGCGTCGGTTTCGCTTCAGTTACTTATACCCATCCATCCTTGTTTCACGCATATTAATACTTAATTTCAATTGGGAAAGACTCTACATCAGAGTCACTTCATTGGTCTTTAATTTCTCTCTCTTAGTCTTAGCTAGCTATCATCCATTATTTTATTAAATAATTTCAAATAAACCGGTAAGTCTAAACTGTAACATACAAAGTTGTATCTAGAATCCAACCTTTTAGATGCCCAAAGTCAAGTTTTATGAAATCCTTTTTTAATTTCTCACATCATGATGATGGATTTATGAAATGCAGTGAATCAAGGGCTGGCTACACTAGCATTCTTTGGAGTAGGAGTGAACCTGGTACTGTTCCTGACTAGAGTCTTGCAGCAAGACAATGCGGAGGCGGCCAACAGCGTGAGCAAATGGACCGGTACGGTCTACATATTCTCTCTTGTTGGCGCATTCCTTAGCGACTCTTACTGGGGAAGATATAAAACCTGCGCCATCTTTCAGGGCATCTTTGTCGTCGTAAGTATCCATCCATACAAAACTCCGTATGTCGTATTCATGTTTGTTTGTTCTTGGTTTAACTATATATACTGCCTGCAGGGTCTGGTGCTGCTGTCGGTAGCAACGCAGATTTTCTTGCTTAAACCGCGAGGTTGTGGGGACGAGACGACCAACTGCGGGACCCATTCGAGTTGGGCGATAGGCCTGTTCTACATCTCTATATACATGGTTGCTCTGGGAAACGGAGGGTACCAACCGAATATAGCTACGTTCGGGGCTGATCAGTTCGACCAGGAGGATCCCAAGGAGGGCTATTCCAAAGTAGCATTTTTCAGCTATTTCTATCTTGCACTCAACCTGGGTTCTCTCTTCTCCAACACCATATTGGGATACTTTGAAGACGAGGGGATGTGGGCCGTCGGATTCTGGGCATCCACTGCCTCTGCTTTCCTAGGTTTACTCCTCTTCCTCGGAGGTACTAACCGTTACAGACACTTCAAGCCCACCGGCAACCCCCTCTCCCGCATTTCACAAGTCATCGTAGCAGCCTCCAACAAGTGCAGCCTCAAGATCCCACCATCCGGTGATGATAACTTGTATCAAGGTGAAGGTGATGGTTCGAGGAAGATGCTACACACGCAAGGCTTCAAGTAAGTAGTTTATCAATTACCAACTACCAAGCCAAGCTAAGCTAAGCTAGTAAACGTTAGTAATTACTGTTGTACTTTGTAGGTTCTTGGACAGAGCAGCATTCCTGACTCCGGAAGATGTGGATGGGCTGAAGCAGAATCAATACAACAACAACCCGTGGCGCCTCTGTCCCATCTCTCAAGTAGAGGAGGTGAAGTGCATATTGAGACTGCTGCCTATTTGGCTCTGCACCATCCTCTACTCCGTTGTCTTCACCCAGATGGCCTCCCTCTTTGTTGAACAAGGCGATGCAATGAATACCCAAATCTCAAACTTCAGAATCCCTGCATCAAGCATGTCTAGCTTCGACATCCTCAGTGTAGCTCTCTTCATATTCCTGTACAGAAGAGCGATCGACCCCATTGTCCGTAGGATAAGAAAGGACTCAAAAGGGCTTACCGAGCTTCAGAGGATGGGGATTGGCCTAGTCATCGCCATCATCGCAATGGTCTCGGCTGGGATCGTGGAGTGCTACAGGCTCAAATACGCCAGGCAAGACTGCAGGCACTGCCAGGGCTCGAGCTCCTTGAGCATATTCTGGCAAGTCCCGCAGTACGCTCTTATAGGCGCATCGGAAGTGTTCATGTATGTCGGGCAGCTAGAGTTTTTCAATGCTCAAGCACCAGATGGACTCAAAAGCTTCGGAAGTGCCCTCTGCATGACATCCATCTCTCTGGGGAACTATGTTAGTAGCTTGCTGGTGTCTATAGTCATGAAAATATCCACGGTAGACAACTTGCCAGGATGGATACCAGGGAACCTGAACAAGGGTCATCTAGACAGGTTCTATTTCCTCTTGGCTGCTTTGACAGCCATTGATCTCATCATATACATCGCCTGCGCCACATGGTACAAAAGCATGAAGCTTGGAGCAAAGGGTGGCGGAGAAGATAAAGATGAGGAATATGCTGTCTAAACAACTAAATATACAATTACCATTTTACTTGCACGCCAGCTGCTTTAATATGATGATGATCAATTTAGGAACTCACATTGGTACAGAGTTGGTGGTGCTTGAGGAGGGCATGGCTCGATCGAGAACAAAAAAAGAGAATGCTTCATCTACCGCATCTATGCAAGAAGCTTTCTAAGGAGAGTTGTTTATCTGTGCCTCAATATTTGTTGCTTCTAACTCTTTAGTAATAAAAAGATGGGGTCTTTGGTTCAAGAACTGATGTTTGTCATGAAATAATTATACACCTACTTTTAAGTAGTAATAGAAAGGGTACTTGGTTGTTGGTTCATGCTTCACCTACGTTTGACGAGTTAGCCTTAGCTTTACATGTCTGAAACAGACCACAGATACGCCTCCGCCTCAGTAGCTCTTTTTTCATTCGTCCTTTTGAACAATTCTTTCTCATATCCTACAAAGTCAAGATTATTTCTCATTTGCATTATAGTTTCATTGGAAAATCTTAAAATTGCAATGATTCGGAACAGAAACAACTCTGGATATAGGAATAGTAGACAAAAAAAACTGACGCATGAAAAGAGGGGAATTATTTGAAATGCATCAAAAATCTTAGAATGCAACAAGCAAACTTGAATCGAATGGACTCACCGGTGCTGCGGTCAACACCATCCCAGTGTCTCCCTGGCTTGATAGCATAGCGATTAGGGGCAGCATCAATTCCTCTTCTTATCCAGCTGTGGGGTGGGATCTCTTGGGGTATTATGAAGCCAGACTCTTTCATCTTCTCACTATCACCTAGATCCGGAAGGAGTTGATCCAATTGTTTTTTCTGAGAAATTGGAATATAAACTGTGTGATTATGGGAGAAGAAGCAAACGCCAGAACTTGCAAATCATTAATAATTAATTTTAGTTCACATCTTAGCAGAAAGTCGAGTATATTTTAGTTGAGAAAATAAATTGGATATAAGATAAAGTGAGCTACTTGCCCTGGCCAAATGTGCCATGGGGTCACCCCATCGAACTCTTTCCTTCAGCATTGCATCAAGATCAGTGTCATCCCTACATTAGAAATTGTCACATGAAAATGTGCGTAAGTTTCGAAAGATCATTACAGAAGTTCTCATTAAGGTCACCCATATACACCTTAGTTCACCTACAATTACCTCATCCTATTGTAGAGTTGTGTGCATTACAGTAAATAAATTAAATTGGAACTAAATCATCATAGCAGTTAAAAGCTCCTGCCAATCACATAGATGCAAACTTGCCTAGCTCTCACTCAGAAGAGCGAAAGAACAACAATCAGGAGGATGGCCCAATTAATGGAGCTACACATAAATCAAAAACCATATTTAACCACATTATTGAAAAAAAACTGATGCAAAATTCCCAAAGGATATTACCACAAAACTATAATTCCGCAACACCTGACAATATCAAGAATAAATATGGGCAATGTATACAAACTTAGACCTTTTCATGTTTTTCCAAAAGACTACTATATGGTTTCCATTAATTTTAACTCATAAAAATACTAATACCCACTAATCTCTAAAAGTACCTGCTCCGAGCAAAGGGTTTATCCTTCTCTGCTTCTAGTTCTTGCAATTTAGCTTCAGCTTCCCTCTTTTGTGCCAAGCCTTTGCCCCACTCCAATTTAATTTCCTGAAACAAATCACCATTACTTGCTTACATACGAATGACCGTCGCCAATATGTCTTACATCTGAAAAGTACCATGAGTTGGATCTATAAATATACAGTTTTGAAGTTTACTAAAACTGTGCGTGTACTTAACAAACCACAATACGCAGAACTGTGAACGTGCAGATAATTGAACAAGTCATTTCATTTTCGAGATATATAAGATGATATTGTTTGATAAACATTTAAAGAAACTCCCTAGTCTAGAAACCATCACCTCAGTTCCTTCTCTGTTTCCAAAAGACATGTCTTCACAAATTCTTGTATCATCAAGGAAGGAAGAGAAGAGGAATTGGAAAAAGTAAGCAAGCTCGCACATATTGCATGAGTAGCAAAATTTGTGAGAATCAAATGAATTTGGCATGATAAATATTGTTATTTAATACATGTTTGTTTGCAACCATTGACAAACTTCTATTATTGTTAAAGAATAAATTGATATATTGACAATTTTGTCTAACAACATTGTACTACCACCACCACCACCCACCAACACCCACTCCCGCCCCCCAAAACAAATCCATACAATCACCACATAGAAGAAAAAAAAATATATACATGAAAACAAAAAGGTGACTTGGACTAGAAGAAGTAAGACATATCTGTATCATGAGAAGCAGGCACAACCAGCAAAAAAGATTGTGATACCAGTTACCCATGGTTGAATTGGATCTTGCTAAAATACCCCACAAAGGGACCATATAAGATTATATGGCGGAAGAAGAAACTAATTGTTGGTAAATCTATGAACCCATGTAGGATGATTATTATTTTTTCAAATTGAGATAGGATGTGACTTTGCAGTTCAGTTCAGAAAAGTTATTTATGAGGATACCATTTTCTTTCACGGATATGCTCAATCCAGGCATAGATGCTAAGACATGAATCCAAGAGACTCAATGTCTCTTCAGATATACATATAAAGCATTCAGCAAGAAATGTGATATGACACATAGATGAGTAGAACCTCCTGCTAGTAAAGTTAGTACTTGCCATCATGTCAAGTCGTTAATACAGAAACAATCAGGTGTCTGGTGCAGCTGGAAACATCAACCAGTGCACTCAATAATCTACAAGTTTCTTCCTGGGTTACACTAAACTTTGTGGATGTCGACTGCTCCACCCAAAACACACAAAAAAAAGGAAGAACTAGGATTTAAACAGTCTGAGAAATCCACAACATGTCAGCACAGATCTTCATCAGAGGCAAATACCATGGCAAGGAAGACAATAGAGTTTATATTAAGAACTAATAGAAGAGCTTAGAAAGTGAGACTGGTTTTTAACTAGGAAAATGGCTCTAAAGCCACAGGCTTCATCTCAATAGGATCTATTAATATCATCTAGTAACTACTAATTCAAACATCATACTCCAATTTCAGTATCCTCGACCAATTTAATTAGGAGTTAAGTCCCTTCCTTTTGAAGATCTTCCAACCAATAAGCGGCAGAGAGTGTCAATTGTGAATGCTACGAAAAACCAGATTACAAGTCACCGATACTGTCGGATTTCCTTCGGTACCATGCAATGTTTTAAAGACTTCACCCTACCCCACCACCCACCCCCTAAACAAAGAATCCCATAAAATAAAATAAAAGGAAAAAAAATTTGCACGTGAAGGAACATGGAGGTCAAGAGAGCAGGATGAGAAAATTAGATTAAAAGAGGATCTAATATTCTGAAATCACCAAAGAAAAATCTTAATTGCGTGCAAGATAAAATAATAAGAATAAGAATAATAGAACACCTTTGGTTTCTCTTCTTTCTTATGAGATTTGAGATAGTCCTCTTTCGTCATGCGTTTCCCTGGAACCATACAAAAAGAGGACATAAGATTAACATATTAAATTTGGCTTGAGAAATAGAATAACAGCAGAAGAAAATCTTAACCAACCAGTTTTGTCACGGTATACTGCTTCAGCGTCTCGGCCGCTAGCTAAAGTATCCATCTTTTTAAAACTTCAAAACACAGACATTAAATTTGTATGAGTATTCAATGACATGACGAAATGAGAAAATCAAGAAAACTCATCCAAGAGAACAACTCAGAGCAAAAACAGTGCATTAAGCTTAAAGCTTAAAACCCGTTTAAACTTTAGACGGTACGTGCAAAAAGCCAATGCATTTATATATTTTGTATCAAATGTTGATTAATTTGGTAGAAAAAAATGTTTTACTAATTGATTTTATACATGCTCCTCAATGAATAACATTCTTAAACCATTGTAGTTCAGTAGTTTAAAAGTAGCCATTCAGTTTTTTCCATTATGCACCAAACAGACCGAATGCTCATACTTATTTGGCCACTACACTTGACAATGTAAACAAAGCACATGCAATTCTTAAAAAACTTAATAGAATGAAAAATAAAATTAGGCCAACGGATGCAGTAGAAGAGACCAGATGTAAGGATTTCAATGTGACGACTACAGAATAAGAAAGTAGCAGGATATTCGGAGATGCAAGTAGTTACCTCAACCAGCTTTCTTTTCTGTCTTTATCAATTTCTTTTCTGATATCTTCACCAGAAAATAATCCAGCTTTCGGACGACCTGAAACATTGTGCTTTTTCCTAGGAGGAGAAATGTCAGAAACTGATGGTGTGGGACCAGTTGTATCATGATCATCCAAATAGTCAACTGACTT
The DNA here is from genome assembly GCA_028984105.1 of Lavandula angustifolia. Classification (NCBI taxonomy): domain Eukaryota; kingdom Viridiplantae; phylum Streptophyta; class Magnoliopsida; order Lamiales; family Lamiaceae; genus Lavandula; species Lavandula angustifolia. The sequence goes on from CM054812.1 coordinate 24,317, forward strand.
CCTAGAAGGCAAATAATCTCTTGCTGAGGCTTTTGAGTTATCATGGTACTTAGATTCGCGATGAACACGTCTAGGAGGAGATATATCCGAATCCGCAACTGTGTTATAATGTAAAGCTAATCCAACCGGTTCTGGCAATGATGCATGCTCATCTCTTTGTTGTCGTCGAGGTGGGGACAAATCAGTGCCTTTATTAGACACTGCATCTCCGAGGTGTTGTTCAGGTGAAGGGGTATCATAACGAGCAGTCCTGCCACCTCTAAAACGAGATGTTTCTGTTTCAGGGTCCAGAGGACTCTGGTAACTCTTATGTGACTTTCGTGGAGGAGATAAATCTCCAGGTTCAGGTGATGGAGTATCATCATGAGGCCTCCTTTTACGAGGTGGGGAAACATCAGAACTTTGGATTTCAGACTTCCTATGATTAGGAATACTGGATACAGAAACCCAACCACTTCCATCCTCAGAAATTACTCCAAAAGGCCGTTCAGATCTTAGTTGCTCCAGTCTTTTCATGCGTTTGACTTCAATATCTTCATCAATTACAGGCTTCTCTTCATCTGTAAGAATTTTCAAACAGTTAGCTCCTAGTAATGTTTAAGAATATGGTGAACTTTCTTCCGCTAGATAAACGAATGTTCAAGTTACCTGCTGAATCTTCCTCGTCGTCAATTTTAACAGGTTTTTGCCAGATAGGATCTTCATCAACCACAATGACTCCCGCAGCATCAGGTTTTGCCTTTCTCTTTCTCTTCTTTTTCTTATCCTTATCATCATTACTAGTGTATTTCTTAAGGTACTCTTTAAGTGAAGGTTGATCGGATGTTGCACCCACCATTATGAACCTTAACAAAACCCTGCAGTGAATATCTTAAAGTTGTTAAAAAGGACTTGATGCCACAAGAAAGGACCTTCTAAGACATCATCCCAACTCAAGTATAGTCAAGCAAAAAGGAGACGCGAATTCAAGATTTCAAAAGTATTAGGAACTTAGTTCTATACAATGTCAGCAGATCCAGTACTTGACCATCTAACTAATCACACGAAGGATACCATAGACACGAACTTAGGAAGGTAAGGTTGATCTTGTTGTATCACTCAACGTTAAGATCAAAATCAGAAGTTAATGCATTCATTACGGATTAACTTACTCCTTGCATCTTACTACCTAATCTACTGGCATAAAAACAAGAAAATACAAAATTCTGTCAAGCATCTGCTACTAAAAGCGAAAAAAAAATCTCGCGTTTAATTTGTGATTGAATTTTTTATAATAGGTCCTTTGCATGAAATCAAGTGACGGATACATAAACAATCAACAACAAACAAGAACGAGATAGAGTTATAAGTGGATGAATCTGTACTTTAGGAAGTGTGAGTCGTCAGGCGCTGTTCGCGTGGGAGGGCGAGGCGGTAAGAACGGCTGGCGGGCGTCGGCGGTGGCTGGTGAGCAGATAGCAGAGTAGAGAGGAGAGACCGAGAGAGTAATCGATTGAATCGATTTCAATTAGAGTTAGGGCTTTTTGATTTTTTGATTTCAATTAGAGTTAGAGCAGACGCCAGATACCAAGGGATTAAAAAAATTTGTTTGATTCAATTTATGAATTTTTAAAAATTATTAAAATTGTATAATGATATAATTATAATGAATTAATACTATACTTTTTTTTAAATTGTAAGAATTTTAAAATTCTAAGAATTGTACAATGATTATAATGAATTAATGATTAATACTATTATTAAAAGTTATACTACAATTAAATATTTCGATTAATCCGTCGATTAACGAATTAACCGACGAATAATTGGTATAACCGAACACCTAATATCAAAATTGAAATCGAGGTTCAGTTTACTAACCAAAACTGACTATTTTCGGTTTCTCTTTTGGACTATGTTGCACGGACACTTCAAAAATATCAATGTATTGTGTCAGACAAGTGTTAGATATTCGGACACGATATGAAATTTTAATTGTCGTGTCCAATAGATTTATATACACATAATATATAATTCTAATATAAAAGATGCAAAATTAATTTATTTTATATTTTTGATTTTATATTTTTAAATAAATTAGCACTCGTGTCCATGCAACCTAGCTCTTCGTTGTAACTTAAAACCAAAACCATTTTACCACTCCTATGTCAAAGGATACCTTCATTATTATTATTTTTTTGCATCGTGTTTAATTAAAAAAAGGTGCAAATATACCCTTGTACTTGAACTTGTTATGTAAAAGAACCCTTCATTTATATTGCGGAGCAAAAATGTGTAAATTTTAAAATTAATGGTGCAAAAATAAACCTAAAGTAACGATAGCTAAAAGCATTGCTTTATTTCATTTTTTTAATATAATTATAATCTAAATATATGATTTCTTTAATATTATAAATTAATAATCATTTACAATTATTAATAGCACTAAGACAATTTTGTAAATATGATTATGGTGTTGTCAACTTTTATTTAGAACTTAAAATCTAGTTGAATCTCATCTCTAATTTTTTTTAATTGAATCCAAAAGTTTTGGTGTTGTTTTTTCGAATAGCACCATAAAATTGTAAAGAGTCATAAACGCAAAAAATATGTCCTTGTGCGTAACTGGTTCAAAAAAATTATATTATCTATATAATACTCCAATTAGTGTTCTAGAGTATATGCTATCATTATTATACATTTAATAAAAATACATTAAATTGTAGTATTTAATTAATGAACTTTAATTTTCAAATCCAATTGAGGTATTTTTAGTGTTCATTGTTGTTTCTTAAATAAATAAATATATTATTTCTTAACAAATTAATAAAATTCACTATTTCTAAATAATATTAATAAATTGTAAAATGACATTAAATTTAAATATGATAAATAAATAAAGTTATAACTTTTCATATTCATCTAAATAAAATTCAATTTAGTCGAATTTCAAAACAATTATTTAAATTAATAAATATTAATTTATGAATTAATTAATATCTTCCTAAAATAAGACTTCCCTTCGTCTTATTATTTCTGTCTGGTTTATTTTCAGCACGGAAACTAAAAAATTTTTATTTAGGTGGTTACTTTATGGTTTTGATTGTATTAAAAAATAAAATTAGTTTTCAAGGAATGATTGTTTTGAATGAATGTTAATTCATCCAAATTATATCAATGCATAGTTAGGACAAAAAAAAATTTCATATTGTAATTGAATAAAATAATTAAAAGTTTCAAAAAAATGAAGAATTTTAAATTTATGAGTGCGGGAGCTGAACATAATCGTGAGAGAGATTTTTGGAGAGAGGGTACATAATGTTGGATGGGTACTATGCAAAGAGGACCTACTTTTACTTTAGAATTATGAGTTTAGTTTTTTTTCCATTTCTAGAAACATGATATAAATAATGAGACAAATCAATTATGAAAAGAAGACATAAATAATTGGAAGAATAAAGTACACTTTGGTCCTAATATGATAAATTTAAATTGGTTTAAGTGAATATAAATTATATAAATTACTTAAAGAGATTATAAGCCATGATTATAACAATTACACACAATTTATGGGCATTTCCATAATTATATATACACAAACAAGTTATTTGATTAAATCGACAATCTCAAAATCTACCTTTATAAATTATGTGAGAATTCAATCAATTTGTTTGCAGAAGCATGAAATCTAATTACGATAAATGGGTCCATATTAATTTAAGGTGTATTTGATATTAAGATTTATAGAATCACCTCATTAACAGTCTGCAATTATAAAAATTACCACCAAGTAGAAGATTGACCCTTCAAAGAATAAACTAAAATAACCCGTTATGAGTATAATTTTTTATTTTATTTTTCTTGCTTATGCACAAACGCACATAAAACCACTAAATTTTATGTTAATTATGATTAGGGTAAAAGATTTGCATGATTTGGATAAAATCCTATGCCTAAGGCTATGGTGATTGGTAAGAATGAGGTCAGAACTTCTCCCTCCCTCCTAATCATACAGTTAAACCTTGATAAAGTAATATTTGATAAAGTAATAATTTTATTAAGATAATAATTTCTTCTGGTCCCGATATGGGTCAATGTACTAAAATAATGTTCGATAAAGTAATAACTTCGTTAAATGAATATTTTTTTCGATCCCAAGGTTATTACTTTATCGAGGTTTAACTGTATTCGATTTACAAAAAGTAAAAACTTATCCGGTTTTTAAAAAAAGAAGATAAAAGTCGAAGTGGCAACTGTCAATTTGAGAAGAGAAACGAAATAAAGAGGCGCCATACACAATCAATATACATAAACAAACACCCGCCTCTCTCTCCTCTCTTCTCTCTTCTCTCTTCTCTCTCTCATGGCGTCTATGCTACTGCCACTTCAAACGCCCACATCTTCTTCCGCCGCTTCTTCTCTTTTCCTACGCTCCTCTTTCCCCAATCCAACCTCAGCTGCCGCACGATTCTCTGCGCCCAACGCCGTCGTAAGTTGTCTCTCTACCCGTGCTTTTCTTTTCCATTTGCTTTAGCCAACTGATTATTTCGAACTCATTCAGGTTTCTAATTATTGTTTGATTGTGTGTGTGCGATAGAGATGCGAGATGACGGATTCATTGAACGGGAAGCCTTGTGTTCCTGTTCTCAACGATCAGATGCTGCCCAAGTACTTGGAATCGAGACGATTGGAGAATGCCGTGAACGAAAACAGTAATGACAGGATCAAGATATTCTCCGGCTCGGCCAATTATGCTCTCTCTCAGGTGAAACTCTGCTCATTTTGTTTGTCATTATCTCATGAATTTTCAATTAATTGTTTTACTTATTCACTACATTTAATAGGAAATTGCATGGTATATGGGCCTCAACCTCGGAGACTTCCTGATTAAGCGTTTTGCCGATGGAGAGATCTATGTTCAGTTGCAAGAAAGTGTCCGTGGTTGTGATGTGTACCTGGTCCAGCCCACCTGCCCTCCGGCCAATGAAAATCTTATGGAGCTTCTCATAATGATTGATGCTTGCAGAAGGGCTTCAGCAAAAAATATCACTGCTGTGATTCCATACTTTGGATATGCTCGATCTGATAGAAAGGTGGATTTCAAGAGTTCTTAAAACATTTCGCTCCTAACAAGTGTTAATGGCATTCTAACTTTACTTTACTAGACCCAAGGACGTGAATCCATTGCTGCCAAATTGGTAGCCAATCTCATCACAGAAGCAGGTGCAGATCGTGTTCTTGCTTGTGACATCCACTCTGGCCAGTCCATGGGTTACTTTGATATTCCTGTGGACCATGTATACGGTCAGGTACTCGCTTAAATATGTCACTTTTGTTACTCGTTTCCTATTCGTACTCACACTGCTTTGTTTCTGCTGTTAAAAAGCCTGTCATCCTCGATTATCTTGCCAGCAAGAAAATATGTTCTGGTGACTTAGTAGTGGTCTCTCCTGATGTTGGAGGAGTTGCAAGAGCGCGAGCTTTTGCTAAGAAGTTATCTGATGCACCTTTGGCCATTGTGGACAAGAGGCGCCAGGGGCATAATGTTGCTGAGGTAGCTTAGTTGTCTTTCTTGCATGCGAGATAAACTCCACAGTGTATTTATTTTGTATGGGATGAAATTAAGTACATAAAAGGTTACATTATGTGGCACAACCTAGATAAGATGGATTATAACAATGTTAAATACAGAGTGTTAAGTAGAGGAGGGTTCGACCCGAGTAAGTTTACATGGGAACTGGTCACATACCTTTCGTGCTTGACGAAAAGTTCTTGCTACGCACTGTATTCTAATTCTTAATTTACGTAGTTGTTCTCATCTTTAATCTAATGATGCATGCATCTGCCACTTTGATATTTCATATTCTGTGCTAAATCAAGGAACCATTCTCTATTTATTGCTACTTTCTTACAACTTCAACAGCTTAATGCTTAGTGGAATAACGTTTATCAGCTTCACCTGTTCACAACCGGTGGAAATTAACTGTTCATACACCTTTCTAAAGTACTTTCAGCTGCATATTTTAGGAACGAACACCGATAAATATTTGAAAAATTACCACCAAGAGATCTTCTCATAATTGTTGAAATGATTTCTTTCCTTTACTCTTTTCTCAATGCAGTTGATTCTTGGTTCCATAACTTTTTGTTTGTTTCCAGGTAATGAATCTGATTGGTGATGTTAAAGGAAAAGTTGCTGTTATGGTAGATGACATGATTGATACAGCCGGTAACTATAAATGATCTGATATCTTTTACCTCCCTACTAAATTATTGCATAAGATCTAAGCTTTAAAATTATTTGTGCTCAATCAAGCATAATATACAGTGAAAACGTTAAGCACAATGCTAGCTATTCCATTAAGCACCATGCTTATTTATATAGAAGTGGTTAGGATCAACAAGTTCCATGAAGCTAACTTATCTATTCTATGTGGATCCTAGGAACTATTGCCAAAGGTGCTGAGTTGCTGCACGAGTCAGGTGCTCGGGAAGTCTATGCGTGCAGTACTCATGCGGTTTTCAGGTGTCGTTTGTTTCTTATGACCCTCTTTTCACCATTTTTGTGCAGTATCGTAGATTATTTGACGACGTGATATAAACTTTCTCGTGCTTCTCAATTGCATAAAATATTCATTTTTCTTTTAATATTCCTAGCTGATAATGGGAATTTTCAGTTATCTTAGTTGAGACTTGCTATCTGGACTCGTATAATACTTGGATTATTTAGCAAAGGAATCAGAACTTATTTAGCTCTAGAAAGTAGTTTAATTTGTTATTACTGAACCATTTAATACTCTCATACTACTGCTTCAGTTGTGATGGTATTTTTTATGAAAATCTGATAAAAATCCTTACAGAACTTATCGAGTGCTGCATCTCCCTAAAGAAGATGATTCTTATGAAAAACATGTGTAATTTCTAAGGTTGGATTATTGTCTCTATGATCATACTGTATTAAAAGTGATTGCATTCGTAACTGCTGGCTTGTTTTTATCAAACTCTGTTGATTTTTGTTATTTTACAGCCCTCCTGCAATTGAGAGGTTGTCGAGTGGCCTTTTCCAAGAGGTGATCATTACAAATACCATCCCTGTGTTGGAGAAAAACTATTTCCCTCAGTTGACAGTTCTTTCAGTTGCTAATCTATTGGGCGAAACGATATGGCGAGTCCACGACGATTGTTCATTGAGTAGCATTTTCCAGTGAAGATGATTCCATATTCATGTGCTTGCTGATGCTGATGCTGATGCTGAGTTTGGGACCAACATTCTTTACCAGACAGGTTTCATTTAATCCTCTGCTATAATCTCTTCCAAATTGGAAGTGTAGAACTGTTACTTATTTTATTTTGCTGAAAATACTATAACAGCCTCTCTTGGTTCAAAAGAATTTCAAATAATTGTGACACAAATAGTAAAGCTAATATTATTGAGGTTGGTTTATGAAGAACTCGGGATGCACTGCAGCACTAGAAAAATGAAGTGCTTTCTTGAGCTTCCGTTGATCGAAGATCTCAACCTCGACCAAGAATGTCGAACTGACAGGTCTGTGATCTGATAGCTTCATCTCTGCTCGATCGTAACAGAGCTGTTTAATTCCTTTACCGAACCAGAGTATACGGTCGCACCTATAACATATACATAATGGTGAATTCATTCATGTCTTTGAATAGAAATAAATGATTAATTGGCAAGAAAGTTGAAGTTACCATGCTGGAGATCTCTTCTTTTCTCCTTCTTTCGGGTTGTGACCAACGTATACATCAGAGTTGATCTCATACTTGTATGTGGGTGCAAAGTTGATCATCCCTTCTTTCCACCCATCAAACACATGCCCGTTACGAAGCTCCTTGCTCAACTGCACGCACCACCACGTACGTTACTTACTATATGTACGTACATACGTACTTACGTATGTTCAGCCGTACTTACGTACGTTCAGCCATACCAGATACTAGTACTGTTACCTACCTGATCATGGTTGAGAAGCAGAGCCCACTGCTTCTTCTCAACAAGCTTTCTCACTTGTGCATCCGACATATTGATCCGATAATTCAAATCTCCAAACCAGAATATCTGACTGTTTGTTTGTTAGTTGAGAATGAGACATTTAGTAGTAACTACTTGACTATCAAAATCAAGATGGAGTTACTGTAACTTACTCGTGAGACGGAATCGTCTGTGGCTGATCAATGTCGAAGACGGTTGAGAAATGCGTTCGCTTTATAATCTCGAGAACATCAGCGTTACGCCTCTGCTCGGCCCCACACTTTTCGCCGGAGGTTAGATGAGAGCAGACGAAGCATAGACGGCTATGGAAAAGAGACATGCTTATGGAAACAGATCCCTGGCATTGCCAAAAAGATCATAAAACTATATGGACTCTGCCTTTGAATTGAAAGAAGAATATAAATATCTATATAGGTAGGAGTTTAAATGAGAACGCCTCTTGTTGTAGGAATTAGGAACAAATCACAGCCGCTCATATATATATTATATATATACATACCTTGTTGCCCATGTAGCCCATAAGTCCTACTCCAACTGGTGATACTTTCAAGTGGTTTATGTGCCGCCTTAACCGTCTCCGCACCCATACCGACACGTATATTCCAACCATCTGCTTACTCACGATGCGTACGTACACCTGATCCGACTTGGTCGAAATCGGAGTTTCAGTCCCCAACTCCGACATTTCCACAAAGGAGTCTTCTTCATCTCCAGGCATTTCATCCGATTCATAATCATCCTCTAGATCAATCCGGATCGACTGTAGGTTTCCAAAGCTCCGGTGCATTCTTTTCAACCCAGAGCCCCCCAGTGGGAGGTTTTGGCTCGTGAAGCCAGACCCAATCCTTGCAGTACTACTCATGACTCTCCGTAAGCGGGACCTGGACGATAAAGCTTGCGGCGTAGCATCAAGGGATTGTTCTGGCCAGTCCAATCTGTTCTCCCACATAAAATCATTGACTCTCTTTGCACTCTTGATCTTCTCCAAATCACGGTCGGTAGAGGCTCCTGGGGACGAATCCTCTCCGAGTATATCGAGTATCGGAGCTTCAGCTACATCAGCTAATGTATCAGAAGCAGAGGAAGTCCTCAGAACAGGAGAGGGCGGCGCACTGTAGCTTTTATGTTTGGTTTCGGGTTCTACGGACTTATTCAAAGTCCTGCGGATGATCGCCTCCCATTTAGGTATCGGTCGTTTGGTTTCTGCTCCAAGTATGTTGCCTGCGTTCAACGGAACCACCTCCTGGAAACTGTAAAATCTTACTCTCAACCTCATGCACCAATTTCCTTTTCGACATAGCTCAAAACTGATATGACAGCATGATTAGCTTGTAAAAAATCTTACCCGAAAACGTAGATATCTGCTGGATCTTGCATACACAGCCATTCATCAATCTCAAGATCATCATCTGGAAGTCTGCCAGCAACGTTCCAAGTGCCTATGTTCACTCTGCATACACCAAATCGTATTTCGTTCACGCGACCAGAAAGCTAATTCAGAAATATATTGTATATGACTTCTTCCTGAGCCAAACCTCACTTCTTTCGTGTTTATGTACTGGACCCGCAGAGTTTCCGATTTTCCTCTCCGGTGTTTCTTCGACAAGTCTATCGGAGGCTTCCCTGAATTAATAGATTTATACATATCAACACCAAGTAGATTACAAACAAGGCAAGACAAGACCTCAGTGTACAACACAGTAATCTTCAAGAATTATGTGAAACTCTGAAGTAGGTAGCTAGAAATGAATAGTTAGTTACCTCCTGCAGTTTCGATCGAGCATACGGATTGAAATCGCCTCCTAGCACCGACATGATCCTCGTGCACAATAGGTTCGTCTTTGCAGGAGCAAGCTGACCAAGAAACAACAATCATATTCATATAAAGAGTTGATGAATCAAGAAACCATGTTAGATAAGTGTAAAGGCATCATCACTCTACATACCATCATCTTCGCTCTCCGTGTCTACTTCATCTTCGCTGAAATCATAAACCTGAGGCTTGATATTCAGCCATTTCTTCATCACAAGGGAGGGCCAGAAGGGCTGAGATCAAAGCCAAAGTCAATACGAATGCATTCATTCTCTGAAACAATTCTACAAACACTTTGAAGGCGTACCTCAGACCGTTTTCCTCTTCTAGTTTTCATACTCGGGATAGGAATATTCCTCCTGCAGCAGCTCAAATACAAATACGTTGTACACCTCCAAATACAAGGAAGATTCGTGCTTTATAATTTGCACCAAAATGAGAGATGACAGATGAGAAAAAGGGAAATGAATAAAGTAATGGTGAAGCTCAACACACATCCACTGCCACAACTTGCACAAGTATTTTTTTTTCTTTTCTTGATGGTCCTAATATAATATGTTGTCATTTTCGGTTGATAAACAATAGGCAAAACCCCATTGAAAACTCAAGGAAAGTGGCCCAGAAATATTAGAATGTCTTTGTCGATTTGCTGACCGTTGTGTATTCTATTTCGGATTGTCCCACACAAATGTCATGTTTCCTAAAAAAGAAATAAATCTATCTCACAAAAAGTTATTTTTTTGTGGGCCCCATTCACATCATTCTCTCTCCTAACACACAAAAATACACCGCATGAATTACCGCACCGAAAAGAAATAAGACGTTTCATATGGGACAGACGGAGTACAAAACATAAAGCATTGACATCTACAGTGCTGCTAATCCCATTTGTTTATGATAAATAAGTCCATCCGCACCAAGAAATAAGACGTTTCATATGGGGCAGAGGGAGTACAAAACATAAAGCATTGACATCTACAGTGCTGCTAATCCCATTTGTTTATGTTAAATAAGTCCATCCGCACCATGCAAGATTCTGTCACTTTCTTGCATGATGATTGCGATATATAGGTCTAGAAATTAAAATAATCACGATTATTACATCTTTGTTTATTGCTTCTACTTGCAAATGACAGATCCCTTAAAGCTATAGCTATAATATTTTTTAATCTTTACAGCTACTGTTCAGACATAAACTTTGTAAGATACTTGCAAATGACAGATCCGTTGGATGAGTGACACTGTCACATGACTAAAATCGGACAGAAGCCACATTAGAGGACTAAAATTGATATTTTTTTTATTAACATGGTAGGTGATCATTAAATAATATAACATCGCCTTTATACATGTGTGACAAGCTCAACATATAAAGATACTGCAATTATTTTATTCAATATATACACTTTAGGTAGGGACAATGGATTTCACTTGTCACAACATGTAACCTTAATAGTTCCTATATCTTAATTTTACTATAAAAATAATATGCATCCATTTACTCATTAGTAGATCAGATTAATGGATGATGTATATGATTGTGCTTAATAATAGATTTAATAATTATTTATTTGACTCAATGTACAAGCTTGTAACAAACTCTAGTTGAATTTTTTTAATGCTTATTGAAGAGCTTTAAAAAACACAAGAGAAAAATTCAAAAGTTGTATTCCTCAGCTTAAGATAAAAGACTGAATCTATTCAATTCCTAAAACATATTGTTGTAACCTAACATTTTAGTACAAATACGATAAGAAATGAACGGTAGATCCACCACATGGATCGGTGAAGTCTATAGATTTCTCTGTCACAATTTGTAATATATTACACTAGTTAGATGGATAACATGTCGTAATATTTTGAAAAATAAATCACTATAGTTATAATACATAATTAAAAAGTTTGGCATACAAATAGGTACAATTTGTGGGACATGAACTTTTCCACTGAAGGCCAAATTAGTTAAGATATAGAAGAGTTTGTCCACTTTTTCTATCATATATAACAATCTTTCATACATCGACCTAAACAACTATAGCATCTAAAAAGTTAGTTCAAATTATTCCAAATTTAGCTTATCATTTCTTATATTTATTTCTTTAAAAATTATACTAGTACAATTTTCTTTCTTTCTGGATAATCTCTACCGACCATCCAGTTATCAAAATATTATTCTAAGTTACATTTGCAACCCATGATCTTCAGGCCATAGGCTCCTTAACCGCTATGTCATCCCAAGGGGACACCGCATGTTGATTTGTTTATATGTATATAGATTATTAATGAGTAATTTCACAGCTACTACATATATTATTATTATTATTATTATTATTATTATTATTATTATTATTGTTATTATTATTTACATAATTAAAACACAAGAAATTAGTTGAAGGTGGGCCATAAACTATGTGCATGGTTGACACTTCCAATTTTGGATTTGAGAATATTGGTTGGATGGATATATCTTTACCATATCATTAATGCATAGTATTAGTAATCATAAAATTCCAATTAATTATATTCATAATAATAATAACGACATTTCCAATAAAAGAGAGTGAGCAACTTCTATTTGGTATCTGCAATTCATTATCATCAAATCACTACAACATATGTACTTTTAAAAACTCAAATTAATATACATATTTATGAAGAAACAAAGTGTACATTTGACTTTCACATGCAGCTAGCTGTGGGTTGTCTATGAAATGAAGTGTTTTACTCCTTCCGCTCCATTTCATTATTTCATTTTTTTTATTGTTCTATTTCATTAGTCTTTTTTCTTAATTTAAATTAATACTCTAACATATTATAATGGATTCGACTATTCTATACTACTTTTTATACAATTAATAATATTCTTTATCTCCGTATCAGAGAGAGGGAGGGTATTTAATAGGCAGGAGGTGGGAGCTAAGATATTAGATATGCAAGTATTTGGTGGAAGCCAACTGCCATGGTCGGACAAATAAAAATGGACCATCTGAAGCACTATACATGGCCAACAAGTTGTGGTAGTTTATGATGTACATATGATGTTACAATAATTACTACAATTTGATTTCCTCCATACATATACTATTAACTAAAATGAAGTCAAACAACTTTAATAAAATCTAGTTGTAGTTGGTAAAGTTAGGCTTGAAATAAAAATTTGAGGTGTGACACGCGTTGTTAAACTGAGTATGAATAGTAGTAATAATTTGATTTGATTTTTCCTCTCGTCATTAATTCATTAGGTGTTGATTCATAGTTAAATAGTAGTAGTATATATTTCATCGTCATTCGACTGTTAGTTTTCGCTTTTGAATGTCTGGGTTTCAAAAAGATGAACAAATAAAATTACATCAACCTACCATCTTTTTAACGTGGTTTTACTTCTCAATCACATACTCATCTACAACAACCACCACTAATTTTTGCCCAAAAGAAACAAGACAAGTGAAATGGGACGGAGGGAGTATTTATTAACTGGTGTAAGTAAATGTTGGGAAAATGATGAAACAAATAAAGGAAAGCGAGACGTGGAGAGTGGATTACAAGCTGTACCACATTTGGACAAGGAATTGATGATTTAGCTGTGAAGGTGGGTGGCCCGAGATCGATAGGTCATGAGTTCAAATTTCACTGGAATCGTTATGTGTTGCCTGTCACCTATGGTTAGCCTAAGGTGGTTGAACTCTCTTGTGTGGTTTGTAGTTTATTGCACAAGAGCGGGATTTACCTAATGCACACTTCGGTAGCGGCTGCGGGTTACCCTCGTCATCAAAAAAAAAAGAATTGATGACTTATTGTTATTTCGACTAGTTGAAGAAGCTTCATGCGTCGCGTCGGCACCATAATTTGTAACGGATCAAACTAATTACTTCTAGAATACGAGGAATTATGCATCACGCATGGATTGACTAGTGTGGAGGTTTAAACCGCGATAATATAATGTTCGATAGAGTAATAATCTAACTTATAAAATAATTTTTTTGGTCCAACATAGGTTAATATACTAAAATAATAATTTGATAAAACGAATATTTTTTTTTATCTCAATATAATTACTTTATCGAAGCTTAACTATACATTCAAACACTTACTATAAAATAGCACCAATTGTTTTATGATTACGAAGAATTGTCGATTGGTTTTAAGAGAGATGCATGGCATGGATATTCCATAATGAATTCTTCGATTATTAAATGATTATTTTAATTACTTTTAGTATTTGGGTAAAGTTGATGTTGGGCTTTTTTGATCATTGACAAAAAGTTCAATAAAATACTCCATTGTTGTTGGTTTCATGCCACCGAATTTGTGGACCTGATCCATCTATCACTTTGGGCTTCAAAACAAAAACCCAAGAATAGAGAAATGTTGAATCTTGAATTCAAAAACCTTTTGCCCATTTCCATGGATGTCAAAGAATACTGTAAAATCAAAAATAAATAAACAAATGAGAAGGGCATAGTAGTATATGTAAAACCAATTCGCTGACTGAAGAAGAACGCAGTTGAATTCAATTCGATCGCGGAGCAGATCTAGTTTCTCATCTCAGTGGATCGGAGCTCCGTCCGGATCGCAGCCATGCCGGTCGCGGCTTCCGCGGTTTACTTCCTCAATCTTCGCGGTGATGTCCTCATTAATCGCCTCTACCGTGACGACGTCGGGTCAGCTCTTCTGCTCGTGCTCTAATATTCCACATAAATTAATACTTGAATGAATATTATGATCCTAATATGCCTAGCTCAATTGTGCTTATCTTGTAATTTGCCTGGGGAAAGAAATGGGTGTTGAATCTATTATGTGGTGGGGATGGATTTGGAGTGTTAAGGGTCTTTTTTAGCCGAGATTATAAGAAGTTGAAAGAAAAAATAGTAGCCCTTTCTTTTCTTGAAATTGCAAAAATGAAACAATGGATGTCCCGAAGCTAAGATCTTGAAAGAAGCAGCATTTTATAATAAACCAATAGTAGTTCATTTCCTTTGATCTGGCTTGAATTTTGTTGCTGTTATTAACCATGTACCTTGCTGAGGAGGAAAATGTTTTCTGCGCTGTTAAAGCTATTAATATGCTGCCTGAATTTGCCCTTAACTCTGTATGAAGAACTTACGAATGATGAGTCTGCATTGTGGTAGATTTATGATGCTAATTCCATGATTTAATCAAAAGTTTAAGGATCTGTCTGTGCCAACAGACTTAGTCTACCTTAAGTTACAACCATACAAGAAAAATACAGTTAACATGCATAGGAATCAAAAGCTTTCAACCCAGTTATATGGGCCATACGCAATAACTAAAGGATATAAGAGGTTGTGTACCTTCTTCATCTGCCCTTTAAGGCTCACATCATGTTTTCCATGTATCCTTGCTCAAAGGACCATGAACTCTCTTTTGTGCTATCGGTGAGCATAGACAATGGATCAGAGACATAGGTTTCTAAGGGATTCCTCAAACATTACTCACCAAGTTTTGGGGAAGTACAGTCATGGATTCGGTGGATAAGGAAGATTTGAAGGGGAGAAGGCACTTTTGCAGATGAGAGTCAAACCTTGGGGGAAGAAGATTGTTAGGAAAAACAACGGAAATGACGAAGTCAAACTGGGGGTGTTTGTGGGGGCTGTGAGGTAGACAGGGTTTTAGAAATTCCACAAGGGACCTTTATCTGGTAGGGAAGGTTCTAAAAATATTAATTCTCCCCGACTCAAAACAAAAGTCACAGTCATGATTTTTGCCCAATCAAAATGAATCGCTGCATATTCGCACGATGCACCAACTCAAAAGAAATCCAACTCTGCCGGTCTACAGAACAGTAACATTATTTCACACCTTTTTCATATATATGCAGAAATTAGAGAAGTAGCGGACACCATCCCCAACATATATACATATTAAGAGATGAGAGATGGAGATCATAGAGGTGCCTACAGTAAAGATGAAAGTAAACCCACCTTCTTGAAAACTTAAGTAAAGGTCGTACTACCAGGTTTCGAAATTCATGTCACTGGCAAGAACTCTGCTTCACCACCTTCCAGATTTCTAACCCCACAGTCTTGATAGTTTCATGTTTTTAGAGCTAATAAATTTCTTCCTTTTATGTGACTAGTGTTATATCACTATTGAGACTTTCATTGTGGGTTCCTGCTTAGGCATCAAGTTGTGGTATCTTTTATAAACTTAATTCCATGATATTTATTTGGAGATTTGTAGCTTTCATTTCTTAAATTACCATCTCATTTGTTCCTTGGTTTCTGTTGGTTGCTCTGAGGCTTTATTGTTGCATTTACTGCATAAAGTATTCTTTTATCACATTAAGCTCTATACTCATATTCATTTACTGATTAAACTTATCAGAGGTAATATGGTGGATGCGTTCCGAGTACATATAATGCAAACAAAGGAACTGGGAACTTGTCCTGTTCGGCAGATTGGGGGATGCTCATTTTTTTACATGAGAATTAGCAACGTCTACATCGTGGTTGTTGTAAGCAGCAATGCAAATGTTGCTTGTGCATTCAAGTTTGTTGTTGAGGTATCTCGCGGTTAAAGATTATTATTTTTTTTTTTTTGCTTCACAGACTAGCTCAAGTTGTGATCCTTTTCTAGGGATCTTGTGCTTTCTAGAAAACCTTGTATTTGAAGAACTTAGTGAATATATATTGTGGAAACTAACGGGTTTCTCAATATTTGAGTTGATTGTTCCTTCATCTCACCAGCCCTTTATAATAGATACTATATGTTAATCTTTGATGCCATGCATCTTTAGGAAAAATTGTGGCTCTGAATGAGTGAGGTCAACTGATATTCTTTCACAGGTATTTGTTTTAGTTTGCTTGACGCATTTGTCCTCTTCTCTGCAGGCTGTCACATTATTTAAATCATATTTTGGTGGTGCTTTTGATGAGGATGCCATCCGCAATAATTTCGTTTTGATATACGAACTGTTAGATGGTATTCTTCTTTTACCAGATCTTCCAATCTTCTACTGAATTTATTTCTACTTACCTTCACGTCAACAAGAATTTTTCTAACATCTTCACTAACATTAGAGATAAGGATATGTTTGGTGAAGGAATATCCTTGATAATTCTATTTCTTGGACCTATTTCATGTGGCTTAGGTTTGCCCATTATCATTTTTCACTAAAAAACTAAAAATCCTCAGGGAGCCTGGTTTCTGTGCTTGCTCTTTTGCTTTATTTACAATCATTTTGCGCAAAATTGTTGATGGAAATCAAATCACTGAAAGTTTCTCTATTACCCAAGATTAGAGTAAAATAACAACATTGCTTGTACTTATACTTTTTTGCCAGCAAGAACTTCCCCATTATTAAGAGTAATATCTTCACGGAATTTATAGATATGGTTATGTTTGATGGAGTATCCACGAATGTTCTATTTCATGGAACTCTTTGATGTGGCTTAGGTTTGCCCTTTATTATTTTTCCACCGGGAGACTAAAATTCCTTGGGTGCCTTGATTTCTCAACTTGCAAGTTTGCCACTTATACGACCTTTTTTAACGAAATTAGCGCTGGACTACCTGCATCAAAGTGCCTGCAATCTTTTATGAAGAAAACTGCATTGAGGAATATATAACTTCTTTGTGAGCCAGACTGATTAAATGGCTTGATTAAGTTCTGATTTTGTCATTTCATTTGCAGAAATTATGGATTTTGGTTATCCTCAAAATCTCTCTCCTGAAATTTTGAAGCTTTATATAACTCAGGAAGGCGTACGCTCTCCATTCTCATCCAAGGTCAGTTCCATTCACAAATATGTTCTACTTGTATTGAGTTGGGAATAGCGCTGAGAGTTGTGACAAATAGACCTTTTTGGTATTCTTATTGGTTGATTCGTTGATTTTCCCATGTGTAAAAAACCAAGCAGACTGCTGATAAACCAGTTCCAAATGCAACTTTACAAGTTACTGGTGCCGTTGGGTGGCGCAGGGAGGGCCTTGTATATAAGAAAAATGAGGTAGTATTTTCAGATTACTTATGCAATATTTTGTGTTTTTTGCTATTGAAGTGGGACAATTTAAATTTGTTTACAGGTGTTCCTTGATATTGTTGAAAGCGTCAATCTTCTTATGTCTTCTAAAGGTAAAGTACCTGTTTATTGTGATAAGATTTTGCCTAACGCATTTTTCTTGTTTTTTTCCTGCAACCATTTCCTTATATGCGTGTGTTCATTTTTATGAAGGTTGCTCTCTAAACTGCCCATTTGCCTTTTGCCTTCTGTAGGTAGTGTTCTACGCTGTGATGTAACTGGGAAGATTCTTATGAAGTGCTTCCTTTCTGGAATGCCTGATCTGAAGTTGGGATTGAATGATAAAATTGGACTCGAGAAAGAATCACAGCTTAAGTCCCGCCCTGCTAAGAGGTACCTTATACTTATCGGTTAGTTCAATCAAATTAAATCTGTTAACAGGAAGCATACACATGCAAATTGTAGAATAGCATGTTAGTAGCAGTATATAGATGTATCCTTTGTTTTATTTTGGTTGACTTGTATCTATAAAAATATTGAAGTACTGTTCTTGCAACAACTAGCAAGCTATGAGGCTGGTCTCGAATAACTTCTTCTCGAATATAATAAGCCAAGACAGGACTCAAAATCTTAAATTGTTACTACTATAGTTTTATAGTAGATGCTTTATTTGAGAAGTCATTTGCATTTTGAGTTGTGTGGAGCATTTCTTCAGTTTCTTGTTTTCATATTTCACATTTGTGGTATTATATGCTGTTGGGAAGACCTTTAGTCTTTTATAAGTACCTTCTTAAGCTCTATTTTATGTATTTTCTTTTTGTGATATTTCCCACCTGCTTTTTCTTAGATTTATCATTCAGTGGATTTTGTTAGCCTGTACTGTTCCCTGCTTTATGGGTGTTGCAATATCTTTTACGAGCAGGAGCAGCTTTATTTCTCTTTAATAAGATTGTTGTCAATATTTTTGGTTGCTTCTGCATTATCATTATCAGCATCTGTAATGATACTATGTCCCTTGATAACCTCATTTTTTCTATTTTGGTTTGCAGTGGGAAAACTATTGAGCTTGATGATGTCACTTTCCATCAGTGTGTGAACCTTACAAGATTCAATTCAGAGAAGACTGTTAGTTTTGTTCCTCCGGATGGTGAATTTGAATTGATGAAGTAAGCTGATCTTTGAATTTTTATTTATGTTCAGTAACTTCGGTAACTTCAAGATAAAAAAATGGCTAGTGGTATTGCTATTTCTGTTTGCATTTTCCTTAGTCTATAGATATTTTTTATGAACATCACTTATACCTGACCACTTCTACAGAATCTGCCTTTTGAGATATTATTTTAGTTCAGATATGTAAGTTGGAATAAGTTTATATGATTATAATATATTATTTTCTCACTTTCTTCTAGGTGATACCAGCCCTGAGTAGGAAAAGTATTGACTAGTGCAATTCCAATTGTATAAAAAATTCTTAGAACTGTTTTGAGGAATCCTTTATATGTCTGAGTGTTTGGTATCTCTACAGTGCTGGTTGTGGTTTTCTTAACTATGTCTTATTTAGCTTTGAGAGTGGCATATTCTAAAGGGAGATTTTGGTGCAATTCCTGATAAATTTCTTACCTGTCTTCAATTATTCTTATTTTGATGGTCTCAATTCAGTTTTTCAATAAGGTTTTCTCTTGATCTACAAATGTTCTTACAAATTAAATGCCTTTGTCACAGATATCGTATTACTGAGGGAGTTAATCTTCCATTTCGAGTTTTGCCAACTATCAAGGAATTGGGTCGAACACGTATGGAAGTGAATGTGAAGGTTAGGATGCAACATTGATTTCAGTGTCATGGTTGATAGCAAACAGAATTTTCATCACAGATTCTTCATTTTAGGTTAAGAGTGTTTTTGGGGCAAAAATGTTTGCACTTGGAGTTGTTGTAAAGATTCCGGTTCCAAAACAAACAGCAAAAACAAGTTTTCAGGTGACATCAGGAAAAGCAAAGTACAGTCCTTCTACCGACTGTTTGGTCTGGAAGTAAGTGTTTTTTGTATTTGCATCATCACGTGAGCATTTGAGTTTTATTCCATTGCAATACCTTTCCAGTTTCCAGTTCCCATTCTCTTACACTAGTTCAGGCAAATTAATGTAAATGGTACTGTTCTAAACCTCTGAGCCATCTGGGAAATCCTTCACTGGGACTTTTCCTGTTTTTTATATCGAAACAATAAGTTCATGTGAACGGAAACTGAGCTCCAGTCTCCCACTGGATTGAGTTTTCTAGAAAGTGTAAATTTGATACCGAAATGCAAATCATATGCTCCTCCTGTTCCAATAAACATGGCTTGTTTGTTTCGGCACGGAGATTAAGAAAGTGGGTGGAGTTGTGTTAAAGTGGTGGGTCTACTTATTTAAGTGATTGTAGTCCACAATTTTTTTTTTCATTTTTAAGAAACAAGACAACAATAATGGGACAGTCCGAAAAGGAATACAGGGAGTATCATTTATTTTGACAGATATTCTGTCTTCTTCTACTCTCTCATTACTTCACAACACTTAAGAATCAAGACGATGCTATGCAGCTTCCGCTTGATGCTCAAGGCACTGACTACTGCTGTTATATCTATCTTGTAGATCACCCATCGCCAAGAGAAAATGCTATAGTTAAATGCATCTTTTATCTTGAATCAGAGTGTAATGACCTGTTTTTCAAACCACTATTTTATTGCATGCGCGGAATCATGAAACTCAAAATGCTTTGTGCTCTCAGCGTTGACCTTTCTACAGCACGTATGGACTGTCTTTCTTTTTATAATTTAGATTATATGCTTTTATTCAGCATTTTACTTTCCCTTCCCTGGTTATTCCCTTAAGTGCTGATGAGTTTATATTTATTATGTGAACGCGATGACTTTATTTTATTGTGGTGTTGCCTAAAAAACTTAGTAATATGCTTTTTCATGTTATTTATTAAGCTTGATCATTGGCACACTGAACTTTTTTGCAGGATAAGAAAATTTCCTGGGCAAACTGAGCCAACATTGAGTGCTGAAGTAGAGCTAATATCCACAATGACTGAAAAGAAATCTTGGACGCGTCCTCCAATTCAGATGGAATTTCAGGTTCCTATACCCTGCTAATTTTCTTTTACGCATGATTGCTAATGATCTGCAGAAGTTTGCGAGTGCAAGTTGATGTCTAAAATTGATGAAGAAATGATAATTCTGTGTCATGCTAAAAGTACAATAATGATCTATACCCAAACTATACTAATAAAGTGTGAGAGAAGACAATTATTTCCTTGAAACAGCATTAATAGGAGCCGAGCCCTGTTCTTATATTGCATGGGCTTTCTATATCTTGTTTTTCTAATACAGATTCTTTTTTACTTTCGACATGACTCACAAATGACCGTATACGTGGCAGGTTCCCATGTTCACAGCATCTGGATTGCGTGTTCGTTTCCTGAAGGTATGGGAAAAGAGTGGCTACAACACCGTTGAATGGGTTCGTTACATTACAAAAGCTGGTTCGTACGAAATTAGGTGCTAAAACACAGAGAGAAAAGACATGGTTGGGGGTGTATCTGCATTATGATGTATTGTGTGATACAAAGATAATATGCATGAGACAGACTTACAGTGCAGAAACTTGTTCATTTGAAGTTTGTTTTGCAGAACTTTCTTGTATAGTGTCAGTGTGTGTAGGCAGGCCATTAATTAGGAGGTATGCAGAAGCAGATTTACTGTTGTATTCATGTGAATCTTCCATTGATTGGTTCTGGTTATTTTGGATTTCTATATTCGTTTCTGCTGTTTTGATCTCTCTTTTGGCTCCGTTGGATTTATTGATGATTTGATGTGATTATGCATTATATATATTTCATTCACTTAAAGGACATTTTTAAGAAGAGAGTGTTGTTCAGATTTTATATTCAGATAATAGGATCTACACAAAGTCGATGTCAACGATAAATACGGACTTCTAACATTTTATTTGATCGAACAAAGTAATTTTTGCCTTACAACTTATAGAGAAATATTGTAACATTTCTATTAGCAAAAAAGAAGTTACAAAAATTCCAAATGATTACTTTATTTTGTTATCATCTACTCCATTTGTCCTAAATTTATGTCTATTTTTCTTTTCAGTCCGTACTAAATTGATATGTTTATTATTAATTTTTTTGTGTCTAACTAAATGTTTTATTAACTTTAATAGGTCTAATTAATATGATTATATAAAAAAAAGACTATTTCACCCAACTTTTATAATAACAAACACAATTATTGTATTAATTTTTTAAAAATTTACTTTAATTTACTCAAATTTGAATACCAATATTTATCTAATTTTTATGTGATTTAATTTTTTTTAATCTGTGTAAAAACGCAAACGGGATGGAGGGACTATTTTAATAAATAAAATATCCATAGTTCTTGTGCAATTAATTTTTTATAGTGTATTATATTATTTGAACAGGCTTGAAAGGAGTCCATTAAAGTAAATATTTATCCAAATAGCAAAAAACTATAAAACCCTAATTCTAACCCCCCCAAAAGTCCAACTGGAAGCGCGATTCTTGAACTGCAGCTGCATCTCAAATTTGAACAGATTGACCGACTCCGGATTATACTCCAAACAATCTGCATTAGATTCTGGTTTTTGTTTCCGCGTTATGGAGAAGAAGTTGATTCAGATTTTGCATTGATTCCACCACCTCTCTCATGGATTCCCAACACTCCTCCGCTCCGCTCCACCACCCACCGCCGCCGTACCACGGAATCCTCATGGCCCATCAGCAGCACAACCCAATTCAACACCCCCCTTCCAACAACTCCTACCTACTCCCCAACAACAATTCCATCCTCCCCACCACCTCCAACTCAACCCCTAGCTTCCCCTTTAACGCCGCCCAGAAACCGCCTGATTATCATCATCATCATCATCAATTTTCCGATGGGTCGCCTTCCGGAAGCGGCGGCGGTTGGTTCAGCGCTGAGCCTGCCAGGAAGAAAAGGGGCCGGCCGAGAAAGTACTCACCTGATAACACCATTGGTCTAGGTCTATCCCCCCAGATTTCTCCGCCTCCATCTCTTGAAACCTCCCTCAAGCGCCACCGCGGCCGGCCTCCGGGATCGGTGAAGAGACAGTTGGATGCTCTAGGTTAGTTATCATCTCATTCTTTTTTATTCATCTATGTTTATTGGTCTTAATGTCTCGATTTTCTGGTCATCAGGTATACCGGGAGTTGCTTTTACTCCGCATGTAATTATTGTTAATCCTGGCGAGGTAAATTTCTTCTGCTGTTTTACTTCTGCTAAAATTTATTGATTTTGTCAAGATTCCTGAATTTAGTCATAGATATAGTTTTTCTGCACTTGACATCTGATTAGGGAAGGTGATTGCTTTAAAACTCATCCATTGTCTCTTTAGCCTTTCAGTTTCTGTAATTGTATTGTGTTTCGATAAAGGTTAAACACTTCATTTTTACATGTTATGGTATAAGAAATGTTAAAATGATTGTTACAGTAATATCTATGGAAATTGGCACTGAGAACTTAATACTTCCACTACGGAAGAATACGCTTATACATTTTTCCAACTGGAGACCGACCGAACTGTCAACCAGTTATGGCAGTGGTTTATAAGTATGTAGTCTGTTTATTTTGAAGCAAGCTTGGAAAAAGGATAAGACTGCCTTTTAGTAGAAAATGTTGCCAGTTTTCTATTAAACTTGGCAACTTAAAGTGCACTCTTCGTGAATAATAAGTTTTCGAGTTAACTTCTGTTGATAATTATTAAGCTAGCAACTAAATGATGACAGCTTCAGGAAAACATAAAAGTTAAGGATAATGCAACATAGCCAGTCAAGGAGGAACGGTTGACTTTATAGGCTAAAGTTCCAAAATCAAGTTCTATGAGCTAATTGCTCTTTCGGATTTTGGTAAATAATATGAACTAATTGCTCTTTCTCTCCCTTATTAATATCATATTGCACTCTATAAAGATTTTTAAGTTGAAATGGCTGAACTTGCCTTTCACAGCTCCTCCAGCCAATATATCTTAAGAAACAGAATTAAGCCTCTAGACGTTTTCCTTATAGCACCACAAGGCAAGCCTCGAGTTTAACAGAGGGGTAAGCCTCATTCATATCAGTAAGAATAAGCCTGGGCTTTACAGCAGATCTGGAAGTTAAAGTGTTAAACTTTTATGTGTTTGAGTCTACCCATGCCAATAATACTCTAGCTGACATTCATTTCATTAATTTATAATCATGAAATAGTTGGTCCCAAGTTGATTTGGTTTATATTTGATTGTTTTTCACTTTAGTATCACCATACGCTTGTTTACTGGTTCAAAGCTGTCCATATTTAGTGATAAGCGCCTATGGCGTTCTTGGTGATACTACAACAAGAAAGCCCGAGCTTCCTTGAAAGTTTCTTGGAAAAAAAATTGTTTACCAACATATGCTTGATGAAAGGCTGATACTTATTGTCGGATTCATATTTTTGGTCTCTTACTTTTTGCAGGACATAGCTTCAAAAATCACGGCTTTCTCACAACAAGGACCACGTACGGTTTTCATTATGGCTGCTACTGGTGCCATTTGTAGTGTTGACCTACGTCAACCCGCGAATTCTGGTAGCATTGTCACATATGAGGTACACTACTAATATCCCTTCCGTTATGATATCCTTTATGTTAAATCTACTCGTAATGTATCAATATTATTCTTGCGCTCCGCTTTGTTCTAGAAGAAATATTGCAATCTGCTACTATGTAGATGATGTTAGTTGCTCTGATTCTCTGGGGTTGCTGCACCATTTACATGATCACATGAAATCTCCGTCCCTTAATATTTGAAGCATTCAAGATATACTATCTTTCCTACAGAAATTATTCTCTTCCTTCGTTGTTTGCCCCAGAATTTATTCCACTTTTTGGCATAAAGGTGTACTTCCTCCGTCCCATAGATTTAGTCTAGTATTCATTTTCGGGCTGTCCCATTAAAATAGTTCAGTTTCTTTTTTTGGTAAATTATTACACACTTTTTTTGAGGGACCCACCACTTTATACAACTCTGCACGCATCGACAACTTTCTTTAAAAACCGCACCGAAAAGAAAGTGCACTATATCTATGGGACCGAGGGAGTATTATTTATCTTGTTTTTTAGGTATACTAATAAACAATTTATTTCCTGGATGAATAAATAAATATTTAGTTGGAAAATTGCGTGTCAAATTAATTTTTTATGTACATTAAATACAATTTCTTAGAAAATGTCAAAAAGGCGAAGACGACTATATTTGTGGGAAATATGTAGTATATATATGTATCTCAACTTTAGAAGTTGAACTATATTCAGAGTCAACTATCCTCAATAATCTACTGATAATTCTTCAACGGCCGTAAAATCGTTTGTACGAAGTTGAACTGTATAAACCTATAGCAACATCTATCAAAATGGCTGATTCATGAATTGACAGGGCCGGTTCGAGATAATCTCTTTATCAGGTTCCTTCCCGATGGTGGACATCAACGGTAATCAAACTGGTGCACTGAGAGTGTCGTTGGCTGGGTCCGACGGTAAGGTAATAGGTGGCGAGGTTGCCGGGATGTTTAAAGCTGCCGCACCCATTCAGGTACCTTCCTTACGAGACGCCCTATCTCTCCACGCTATTTGAGTCTCAATTTCTCGATCACTTTGCTATTCCAGGTCGTTATAGGGAGCTTCGTTGCAGATGGGAAAAAAACAAAGGGTGTCTCCTCGTCTAATCCACTTCTAAATATGTCGAATTTCGGTACCCCGGGTACCTGGGCCATCCCTCCTTCTGATGGTGGTTCAAGTGATTCCGGTGGTGAGAATAACGGCGGCCGTATTGCTCCCGCCTCTTACGGTAATGCTGGACATCAAGTACAGGATATCCCACCTCCTCTATATTCAAATATGGGTTGGTCTAACTCCATCAAAATGTGACATCATCATAGTTCCAATCGAATCAGCTTTGATTTCCTACCCTTGATAGAGCTTTTGTTAACTTGTCTATCTTCTTTTTCTTCTGTAATTTGCTTAGCCTTTATTAGGTCAGGTAATTTGCATTCTTTATAGTGTAGTCCGTTTTTCAAGCTTTTGGTATGTGCATGATGATCTTCAAACCAGTTTGCTCATCAAAAGGGGGAGAAGTTGTCGACATTCATGCCTTTCGCTACATTTTTTTGTGATTTTATTTCAATTTTGTTATTATTATTAGTATGAATTTGGACCCAACAAACGTCTACAGATTATATATGTTAAACCTAGCTAGTATTTACATGTTATGCTTTGTATCTTGTTACGCGAAATCGGAGTTTACCTTGAATAGTGGTTGTGAATTTTCTTTGTCCCAAGAGTAATACTTTCTCCGTTTCGTATGTAGAGATATAAGCCCACAGAGGAAAATTAGGAGTTTGTGTAATAAGTATTTTCAGTTTTAAAAAACAGAATAAATCAAGTGGGACAATTCAAAAAGAAAAATAAGACAAGTCAAGCGGGACAACGATCTCAATAAACATGACTTATATTTACTTTTTGGCTGTTCCATTAATATTATCTTGTTTCCTAAAAATGGAAAGAATTTTTGGACTACAATTACTTAAATAAACAAGCTACGTTTATTAGGACTAGGGAGCATAATAATTCTAACAGTTTTCTCAAAGGGAAAAAGCTGTTTAGAGGAACTTAAGTGCAGAATTTGTAAGCCCTCAACAACTCATTCCATAAAAGTTGGAATGTTCCAAAGAACAAGAGGCTGGCATACTTAATCTCTATCTATATATCTATTCATGCAACTCAACTTCATCATTTCTAGTTCAATGCGTACTCCGAATATAGGCTGCTGCGGGTTTCACTCGTTACACAAAAAGCAGCCATCATCAAAAAGAAAAGAAAAAAAGATAGATCCAAGTATGATGCATTTATTAGTAGAATTTATGATCCAACTACATGGGCCAGCACATGTAGACCAAAAAACACGGAGCGACCTGTATACACCACATTCGTATACCCTTGTGTGTACCACACTAGTGTATACCAAACTACAAGAGTATTGACATGTGAAATTTTTCATTAAAGTAAGTGGGGCCACATTTAGTACATGTCATACTAGTGTGGTGCGGTACACACAAAGGTATACAAATGTGGTATAGCAAAAAACACTACTCCAGGTGAAATCAAAATAAAGTTCAACATATGTGCGCTGCTTCGCCATTTAAGAATCGAATAAGAATATAAAAACAAGACCATTCATTGATGTTGATTGAATTCTCCATTTTCATTTGCTCCAATATCCAATATTACAATTATAAATGATCGAAGAAGATGTACAGTTTTAAACCGCAAATTATTGATCCATATATGCATCAAAAATCAAAATCCACACAGAAATCGAAATCCCCAAATTCATACTCTTTTTTTTTTTTTTTTTGGTTTTTTTCTATTTATTTTTGGAATAGGAATGGCAGATCACATGAATTGGCATCTACAGGAGCGAACTAATTTACCTGGAAATCAATCATCGGCAGCGATGGCTTCGGCGACGGAGGCGAGCTTCTGGAGGTTGAGCTTCACGACGGTGTCGGCGAAGAGGCGCGTGTCTTCCTCCGTGTTGCCGTCCGGCACGTCCACCGCGTACGATTCCAGCACCACGGAGGAGATCCCGCCGTCGCGCTCGTGCACGGACGTCACCGACCGGTAGTTCCGCAGGCGGTGGTCCCCGCCGATGATGCTGAAGCCGGTGACGCGGCGCTCGTCGTCGACGATATCGAGCCGCTCCGTGCTGGTGGCGGCGGGCAGCCCCGAGATGACGTTGACGTCCCTGAGCGCGCCGACGCGGATGCTGAAGCCCTCCCTCACGGTGCAGCTCTTGATGAAGTGCTTGTACGTCTGGGGCTTGTCGAAGCGCCGGACGATGGACCACACCTCCTCCGGCGGCGCGTGGACGCGCTGCGCGAGTATGGAGGAGCATTGGCCAGCGTTGATCCTGTAGTTGTGGAACTCCGCCACGGCGGGTCTCAGATCGTCGAACTCCTCCGGTGTCAGCCCAGGTGGAACTGCTGCGTTGTGAGCCGCCTCCGCCTCCGCCGCCGCCGGCTGCTCCGCTGTTGGAATCGCATCTTCAACTTGCTCCATGGTAGAGATTAGAGAGAGAGAGGTTCCTACTTTCTTTTCTCTTTCTTCTTTACTTTTTCTTAATTAATAATAATGAGAAATAATAGAAGTTTAGGTGAGGGAGAAAGCTAAGAAAAAATTGAGGACTGGATTTTTTATTACTATTAAAAAGAAAATATAAATAATGGTGGGGATCATATCGAGGGCATAACGGGAAAATGGTGAATTATTGTGATTTTTTTAATTGCAATAATGGAGGAATCTAAATGTCAAATTACTATTCTAAAGGTATATTTACTATTTTAATTGCAATTCTAAAGGTATATTTACTATTTACACCTTTTTTAAATTGCTATTCTAAATGTCAAATTAGAATAATGGAGGAGGTCGAGTGGGATCATAAAAAAAGGTCGAGTGGGATCATAAAAATGTCAAATTACTATTCTAAAGGTATATTTACTATTTACACCTTTTTTAGATCAAGCATCGGAATCTATTTATTGTTTATGTAAGTTTTATTATTTAGTGTTCGATTTTGGTCCTAAAATTTATAATATGTTAGATTTTTATCTATAATTTTACAAAATATCTCATTTTGGTAGAAATGAGACATTTTGTCGAATGACTAAAATAAGTCAATTTATGAAGTTTCATGAAAAAAAAATGATTTTTTCTATTATTAAAGCGAGTTCAATTTTGGTTCTAACAATGTAGTTTCTAACTGTTTTGCATCTTATAGTTTTTGTCCCGAAACTTTATAACATGTCTTAATTTAGACATGCGTCGAAGATTTTAGTTTACACGTCTTTTCTTTTTGACAATGCTTGCCAGAGGACTGAAATCTTACACTTTATAAAATTATATGACCAAAATCGGACATATTATAATATTCAAGGACTAAAATCGAACAATATATAAATTTATATGACCAAAATTGAACACTACCACATTAAAACTGGATTGTAGGCCTTGCCAATCAGGCTAGACATACAAGTAAAAGAAGAAGAAGAAGAAGAAGAAGAAGAAGAAGAAGGGGAGTACTTAAAGCAGAAGAAACAAGTAATGGAATTGATGAAGGTCCCTACTTGCCCAAAAGGGTCAATCAATCACAACTGTCAGCTATTATTTAAGCAAACTCATTCACTCTTCCAACTGGGAAATCATGCTAACAAACACCCCATAGCCTTGGCACATATCAGAGAGAAGGCAATACTCATTCCTCGCATGGTATGTAGCCATCAACCCTGCATACCCAACACAAAGCAAACTACTTAATTATATCAATCCCATCGTTTAGCGAACTAATCAATGACAACACGGAGTTGCTAATGGAATTGCTGTCGATCACGATACAAGCTTATGAGTTATGAGACCAAGCAGTAGTAAGATCATGTAAATCATTCAAAGAATGAAGTAGGAAGTTTGTATACCGTAGCCAGCAGTCTGCACATCGAATCCCTCATCCTACAATTAAAGAGATTAGAGAAACCGCAAATTCAAGAAAAAAAAATTCACATAAGAATCGAAGAAAATGAGAACCACCTGCAACTCGCGTATGAGAGGTAAGCTACCGGTGATGGAATAGGGTTTTACAAAGCCAACCACCTCTTCAGTAGCTTTGCAGAGCACAAGGTAACCACGAGATTCAAGATTGCAAGCCACTCCAGACGTTGCTTCGTCAAAGGTAATACTCAAACTGGCAACCGAAAGATAAAAAGGTCGTATAAATAACCAGAAAACTAATGCAAAGGCCCAACTTAAAAAATGTGGAACTAACTAGAAAACCGGGACAGAAGAAAAACTGACCTTCCCCTCAGGTTCTCATCTGGTAAAACATATTTCGAAACAGGCCCTCGTCTGTCCAGTTTTTCTATGTTCGAGTTCAGGTCTTCAACATATTCTTGAAGTTTCTTAATTACATCAGTTACACTGGAAAATCAATTTGTTAGGTACGGAATCGAATGTATCATTTAAAGAATTTGTTGAAAGTTAGTCAGCATGATAACAGAAAGTTTATATCGACACAGAATAAGGGGTAAGGTGTGCATCCCCGTACCTATAAAATGGAGTCAATCTGCAACGATAAAAGAGGATATGTTACAACTCAGTGATACTGCAAAAAGTTCCTACATAAATAGCCGTTAAAAAGAAAGAACACTAACCTAACATCTCCAGAAATAGTACACTCAGCTGGAATTTGATTGATGCCGCCTCCCGGATCTGTCGATAACAGAGTTTACAAAGAAAGTCAGTATGCTACACCAAGCAATCATGGATTTACCAAGTTGGTTTCTTACAAAACCACTGAGTTGGTTTCATGGTTGATGGTGTTGCAAATCCATATACATTTTCCTTTTCATGGGGTGGAAAGTCTTCATAGAAACGTGATTGTATAACTTTCAGTGCTTCCATAGCTAGCTCGAAGGGGTTGATAGCCTACAAACAACATAAATAAATACTACGTTTTATGTCGAACATATAAATACAGTAAACGAATAATCTACATCATATAATATCTCGAGCTTCAGCACTAGTGCATTACTAAAAACGGTTGAGACCCGTCTAATCCAAAAAACATTGCGTTGCTGCCTTTCTCAAATAGTAATAAATTAATGCAATTTCTCAAAACTGGTTTAACTAAGAGACCAAAAAAGAATCTACCTTGTGGGCTAAACCACTGTGAAAAAGCTTTCCGGTAGCATGAAGCTTCCACGGTATCATACCACCGGTACCAATGCAAGGCTGTTTATCCGCCGTGTCAATCCAGAACCTGAGGAAGACCACCAATCATATCCATCCTTTCCCAGTTAAACTAAACGAAACAAACATGTTGAGTTGTTTTAACACATACAGAGGTCCGTTCTTTAAGTTGTCGAGCAATCCATCCTTCACCAACGCATCAACCCCGACTCCAGGTATAGACGAATTCTCTTCACTCGCGATAAAGACTGCAACGACGGAAGACTTCAACTGAGGCTTTGTTTCCCCCAGTCTCCTCATTAATTCAGCCACCAGAGCAACATGCCCCAGACAATCCGTAGTCCCACGCCCTCTCAGTTTATCACCATCGATACTCAAACTGAATGGATCAAATTCCTGAAAAAAAATCAAAATTACATTTATTCCTAAGAATCAACAAAAGAATAGCAAGACAATTCTACCCATTATCAATCAGCACATCCAAATCCAGAATAACCTTATAGATATCTACCAATCTTCTTAATCACCATCGATACTCAAACTAAATGGATCAAATTCCTGAAAACCAAAATTACATGTTCCCTAATAATCAACAGAACTATAAATTCTACCACATCCAAATCCAGAATATTATACCCTTATAGATCTCTACCAATCTATAAGCACAAACCAATCAATTAAAAATTGTGATTGAATATCAACATACCCAATCAGAAGGATTGGCGGTGACGACGTCCATGTGCATTCCGACGAAAGACAAGACTTTGCCGGCCTGAGTGCCGGGGTATTCGACGATGAGGTTTCCGCGGTTGGGCTTGTAGGTGGCGTGGTTGATGACGAGTGGTCCACCCCCGGTGGCGGTGCTGTAGGGGCGGAGTACTTCGAGGACGTGGTTGACAATCCTGTCCTCCTCCGGGATGAGCTCCGGTGGGTTGTTCTGCACGAACTTGGACTCGCCGATCAGCTTCGACAGAAGGGCGACGTAGCGGTCCTTGTCAAGATCTCCTAGAGTCTGCTTTACACCTGCGGCCGCCATTTTTGCTATTGATTGCTCAAAGAATCGTTGATGTGTTGTATAGTTGGGAGATTGCTATTGTTTGCTCAAAGATTCACTGGCACAAAATTCTAGTTGCATAAAATTGATGAAATCTTTTAGATTCAAGCCCTAAATCCTGACAATTAGGGATCAGTTAACGAAATAAATGGATTTTTTAATTATTTATCATATCCTCAAAATTTAACCAAACCAAATTGAATATATATATATATATATATATATATATATATATATATATTTTTTTTTTTTTTTTTTTTTATTCATTAAACCCGAACTCGCTACCTTCTTACATGCGAGCCTGAGTAACAACGCTCTTGTGCGATGGCATGCAAAACCACACAGGATGGTTCAACCACCCTTAATGTGACAGGATAACAGGCAACACCTAGCGGTCTTGGTAGGAATTGAATCCAGGACTTATCGATCCCGACCACCCACCTCGACCGCTAAACCATCCCATGGGGATTGAATATTTAATTTTAATTTCATATAAAGTGGAGATACTCATTTAATTTTACAAAGATATTGACATCTTGTGTAGGAAAATATATTTATGAAATACTAGTATAATATAAAGTAAACAATCAAATTCATTCTCCACATCTTTTTAAATAACTTTCACATTAACATTTACTTTTTAATAGAGATATCTCAATTTCATCGTCACAGTTGCCCCTTTCATCTTTCAATTGAATCATATGAACTCAAACATCTTAATTTTGTCCGGCATATTCGTCATCTCCTTCGTCACATAAATCAAAATCATTTTTTATTTGAAGAAATAAGTTAATCAAATGTACGTTTGTAATTCGATATTGTGACGAAATTAATACAACGAGGAAGCTTTATTAGTAGAAAGAGAAGGTGAGATAAATGGAAAGACGAATAAAATACATGAAATTATAATATTTAAACATTATGAAAAAATGGATGACCAGTATGATTCTTTACTCTATAATATTGTGGGAGACCCTAATAGGGTTAAGGTTTTGTCTAGGGTCGTTGAAGTTTCCGGTATTATTTGCAGGCTCACAAAGAACACAAGAACGGGATTCGAGGTTTATCCAATTCGCATCCTCAGTATTTCAACATGTTTGACAATCGAGAATAGGAGTGACGAATAGTGACGGATTTTCCCAACGGAATGACCCACTTGTCTTTCTCATCCTCAATAAAATATTATTATGCGGAAAATGATAAATCATTCCTTCCATTAGAACTGTTCTCTCCTTTCTCCTTTTTCCCTTGTTGACCAATTCACGTCCGCTCTACCCAAGGAGGACGACACATCGCTGGGTTCCATCTCCCCCGTAACTCAAGGTGTCAATTCCATTTCCATTTCTCTTGTTTTTCCTCTGCAGTTTATTTACTTATAGAATCCAATTTTGGGACTTGAGAAAGATTGAGCTTATTTGATTCTTTATTGGGTTTGAGGTTGAACAAGGAAAGTTGGGATTTTGATTATTCTATCTACTTTGATATAGTTGTGGGTTTTGTGAGGGTTTCTTGTTTTTGAGGTCTGCTTTTGATTGGTTTTTTATTATGTGAAAGTTGGGATGATTTGATTACTGAAATTGAGATTTGGTTCGGGGGCGAAAGTTCAGAAGTAGGTAGAATTTAAGTCTGATTTCTTGAAAAAAAATGGACCAAAATCAGAATAGGCAAACGGATCATTTGGGTGTTAACAAGATGGGGAAGAATATCAAGAAAAGTCCCCTCCACCAACCCAATTTTACTAGTAGTAGTGCTGCTCGGCAGCAGCCTCAACCCCAGGTCTACAATATCAACAAGAATGACTTCAGGGACATAGTTCAGCAGCTCACCGGCTCGCCATTACGAGACCCGCCCCCTCAAAACCCCCCCAAACCCCCCAACAACAGGCTACAGAGGGTCCGCCCGCCCCCCCTGGCCCCCATGAGGCTGCCTGCACAAGTACAGCAGCAGCCTTACAGACCTCCTCCTCCACCCCTGTTTGATCATCACCAGCCTCCCCCTAACACTTTGCTACCCCCTACCCCCCACGACGTCTGGGCAAACACTACCGAGTCTCCCATTTCCGCCTACATGCGGTATCTACAAAACTCGATCATCGATACGGGCCCCAGACAACCCCAACCCTTCCCACAAGGGAACGGGAACGGGAACGGGGGACCCCCTTCTAATCTTCCATCGCCTCGTTTTAATGGTCCCCCTCCACCTCTACCATCCCCAACTTCGCAGTTCCTTCTAAATTCCCCTACCAGCTTCTTGAACATGTTATCTCCCAGATCACCGTATCCGTTGCTCTCTCCAGGGTTTGAGTACCCCCCTCCTATCTCCCCGAATTTCTCGTTTTCTTCAATGGCCCAGTCTGGACTCTTAGGGCCGGGGCCTCATCCACCTCCCTCCCCCGGCTATGGATTTCCGCTGTCCCCTTCGGGTTTCTTCCCTTTTCCCAGTCCAAGATGGAGGAATCAGTAATGTTTAAACGTCTGATGAATTACAAGATCAGTAATCAAAGCTGGTTCGGTCCTCCTTCGAAATTGTGGAGAATCTTGAAAATTGTAAGTTTGGTGTGCATTTCCTTCTATTGTTGTTTTTCTTTTATTGGTTTATATACACAGCTTTGTCTCCAGATGCAAAGCATGTAACAGCTTCTGGACTGGATTCTTTTTTAGGTGATGAATATAGCCTTCAGTTTAGGTGATGTAGTGGTACAAGTTATAGTGTTTAGATGAAGCTGAGATAGGGTTGTAGAATTTGCAAAGCCATGTAAAACGTCATCGTTCCATTTATATGTTAAATTATCACTTTTATAAGCTGCAGATTCTTATGATTGTTTGGGTTATCTTTGCGAGATGGGCAGTCACTGATTTGCCATTAAATGGCGAAACTAATGAAAGTGGATGATTAATTTGTTTGAATTATTGTGGAAAAATGTCTGCTGATGAACCTATTGAGAAGATTAGACCTTGCATTTTATTTGAAAGTGCATGACATGTCATAAGCGACTCTAGATGAAACATTTATACAGAAGTGAGAATACCAACTACAATACACGAACATGACATGTAGTGAGTATCAAATAAGGTGGAATATTACTGAAAATTAAGGCCTAAAGCTCGAAGAGAACTCCCTTTTTGACGGAAAATTCTTACATAGACCATGTGTATTAGTCCTTGTGTGGGACCACACGGTCCACAACTTAAGTTATGGACCAAATCTAGGTAAGAAAAATCCCTTTTTGACGATGAATCTCGAAGGCAAATACCAGTGTTAATTCCTTCAAAAGCAAAAAGGGGGGGAAAAAAAGACAAAACAAAGAAAAGGGAAGCGCGAATAAAGAAAAAGAGGACCAAAAAAAGAAATCAAAAGAATACAAAGACAACTACCGCCTTCTCCTCTCGATCGTCCGTAGCTTTTTCTTCAACATGACAGCCGCAGCGTTCATATTCAAAGCGATGGCGCTGCTGCTAGCCGCCACCTCCTCCGGCGCGGCAGCCACATGGTGTGTGGTGCGGAGCGATGCGAGCGAGCAGGCGATGCAAAGAGCTCTGGACTATGCATGCGCCGCCGGCGCCGACTGCGCGCCTATCCAGTCTTCTGGCCTCTGCTATCTGCCCAACACTTTGCAAGCCCACGCTTCCTACGCCATCAACAGCTACTACCAGCGGAGGGGCGGTAACCCCAACTCCTGCTCCTTCGGCGGCGCTGCCGCCACCGCCGTCACCGATCCAAGTTCGCACCTTTATCCCTCTCCTTAAGCACACACACTTTACTCTTCCTTTTTAACATCTCCCATTCTCTCTTAATTTCAGGCTATGGCTCTTGTGTTTATCCTTCATCTCCAAGGTAAAATTTGTTTGAATTTTCCTCTGCTTTAGTATGATTATATTTTCATGTCTAACTCCTAATTTATTTACTCTCCATTTCCAATTTCTCAGAAATGCAGGAGGGGCAGTGCCAACGCCGACGGCGACGACTACTTCAAACATAACGCCAACTCTAACACAACCACCTCCATCACCACCACCATCACCACCTTTCTATGGCAGCGTCGGCGGCCTAAACCCGGGGATGGGGACTAACCTCACCGACTCCCCAACGTTTAACGCTTCGCCAACCTTGTTGAAAAGAAGCTTCTTCCTCACTTTTCTTATTTTCTTGCTTGTTTTCTTCCAAACAATGTAGAGTAGTAGTTCATTACTATGTAGTTCAGTTTGATTTGGGTTCTTTTGATTGAGATTTGCCCTAATTTCCATTGTTAAATTATTTCAAGCATGTTTTGTCATATAAACAATCAGGCTCAAATGAACCAGAACATATATAGATATGCTGAACAACGAAAGCTGAGTCTGTATACAACAAACATCCAACTGAGTCTGACTCAACTATGATGCTATCTCGTTCCGGCGATTTTGGATAGCAAGGCAAGCTTAAACTGATCTTGGCTGAAGACCCTTCCCTCCATCCTCACCGTAGCCTGCTGGATCATCAGATCATTCACCACCGAAACACTCGCGTGGCAGACTTCAAGCTCCAGCTCCATCAGCGCCACCATCAGCCTTGCCGCCGGGTGGTTCTTCTTGCTGCACTGGACACGTATCATCGCGTCCCAACCGATAATCTTCACATCCACATCCACATCATCAACCTCCAGAGGAGTAGGAGGAGGAGGAGGAGGAGGAGGAGGAGGAGGAGGAGGCCTCGCCCCGTTGCTGCTCGACAACTCCTTGAGCTGTATCCTCAAGTCGTCTCTACCCAACTCGGCGTTCTGGAGGTTCGACTTGAGCTCGTTGATGTAAGAAATGGCGTCTCCGAGGAGCGAGGCTTTGTCCATCTTCGACACGTTCGGGACGACTGCTCGGAGAGCGTAAAACTTCTGGTTCAACTTCTCCCTCCTCTGCCGCTCCGCCTCGACGTGGTTTAAGGGCTCCTCCCTCCCATTCGCCGGCTTCCTCCCGCGTTTCCTCGGCTTCTTTTCCGGGTCCACCACCGTGCTGCATTCGACCTCCTTCGCCACCGAGTCCGAGTGGTCCGATTCGACGCTGCTGTCTAGCTTCATCGCTGCGGATGTAAAGGAGAGCATGCCGCGTTCTTCGTTAATCCTCTTCTTGTTATCACTACTCTCGACTCCGAATGAATTCAAATTCCCCTTCAAACTACTAAAGTTGAGTATCTCCCCAGATTCAGGCTTGAAACTCGCACTAGTTCTTGAATTACTACCATTCTGTTCCGATCCGAATTCAGAGAATCTAAAATCTTTACTGGCAAATCCTTGATTTTGATTATGAATGTCACTCAAACTGCTACAGCTATGATTTTCTCTACCTAATGGAACTTGACCGGTTGTATTGACGGAAGCCTTCACATCCACGGCGGAGGAAGACGGCTCCGTCATCCAGATCGCCGCTGGATCGCTCTCCGGCAGGGACCACGAGCTGGGGCCGGAGATCGGGCCAGATTCCATACCGTTGAAATTGAACAGAGATTTGACTCTTTTCATGAGATCGGAGCTCTGGAATATCACCTCCGTGGAGCCGAGCTCGACGACGCCGTTCGAAGAGGGTATGCACACCAGCGTATGGAGCCCGAACCCCTGCGCCTGACGGGCCCGCTCGCAGGGGGAAGCGGCGAGGTTCTCCGGCCCTGTTATCCAAATCGGGCTGGACGAGTGGAGTGCCAGGCCCGGAAGTCCAGACCCGCTGACGAAAGACTGCGTCATGGATATCAGGAAGAACCACTCCGTGTCGGTGACTTCTTCATCGACGGCGTCGTCGGCGACGGCCTGGGGGCCGGCGATCAGCGAATTGAGATTCCGGAGGACCTTTTTCCGGTGCTCCTGTTCGTCGGGGGATGTGGCCGTCTTGCGCTTTGCTTTGTCCTCGTCGCCTTTGTAATAACCGTCGCCCCACCCTAACACCGCTCCGCCGCCGTATTCCACGGCGGAGGACTGCCAGAAGATGGCGTAGGTCCAGGTCCCGATGGCGGGGTCCTCGATCAGAGAGAGCAGACGCTGCTGGAGAGACTCTTGGTTCAAGAACTGCGCCGCGGCGAAGGCGGAGGCAGCGGCGTTCCTGGAATAGTCAACCGCGTTTGGTGAAGAAGGGGTGAGGGAATATGGGTTTTGTTGAGGATGAGAGGCGGCGGGCCAGAAGGAAGTAAGATCGGAGGTGGAGGACAAGAACGCCTCCATCACGGCGGAATCACCGTCCACGGTGGCGGCGGAGCTGTTGCCAGTCCATGAGTTCATCGTTGCCGGGGGACGGTAATCAGTCACTCCATCACAAGATTAAAGAAGAAATTAGAGAGAGGAGAGAGAAATGAAGAGTGATAGAGCTGCGTTTGTGCGAGTGGTAGAGGAAAAGCGTAGGCCTAGAGAGAGAAATTTTGGGCTGTTGATAGTAATAAAAATAGTTCAATTACACACATGCAATGTATCTCTTCATTATATTTATC
The DNA here is from genome assembly GCA_028984105.1 of Lavandula angustifolia. Taxonomy (NCBI): domain Eukaryota; kingdom Viridiplantae; phylum Streptophyta; class Magnoliopsida; order Lamiales; family Lamiaceae; genus Lavandula; species Lavandula angustifolia. The sequence goes on from CM054812.1 coordinate 62,441, forward strand.
TTCTCCTTTTCAATCATTTGTATATTGGTTGGATATAGTATTCACATAATATGATTTCAATGCTATGCAATAATATAACATTTGTAATAATTAATTGAGTAAATACATAAAACTATCCTCTAAATCTAAAATATAAATTAATTTTAACATTCCACTATTTATAAGACATAAGGCGTTTTTGAATATTTGATCAAAGCACAAAAAATGTCATATAAGCTTTTAATTTCTATAATTAAATATTTAAAAGTATTCGCTACTTTTAATTTGTATTATATGGTGTATATATATAATTTTGTATTTATTATAAGACAAAGAACAATAGATAAAACATTTTTTTTTGTAAATATACATTAATTTGGAGAGCTTAAATACCGATTAAATATAATCTGGCTCGTCTGCTCAACTAGCTAGCCGTACACATCTATATTGTCTTAATTGAGATTAATTACATAGGACTTGTTATGTGTGCTATGTTTCTAATTTACACAACACGTGTGCTATATATTCACGGCCACTAATTAAGATATCGGTTGTAAGTCCCATTGGGAATGACATAGCGGTTAAGGTGGATAGTCTGTGGCCGAAAGGTCATGGGTTCAAAATCCACCAAAATTGTTATGTGTGATTCTATTATTTATGGTTAGCCTAAAGTGGTTGAACCTTCCTGTGTTGTTTGCAGTCTAGAAAAACGAGTTAAACTTTACTCGAATAGTTCGGGTTCAAATCGATAAGGGCCATAAGGCAGTTTGGCTCGATTACAGCCTATCGACAAATACGGAAACGAGAAATCCTTGTCATCCACTATTTCAGTTATACGTACAAGGAGCTGATGGGCTGCAGTATATGTCTTCCAAAGCCCATTAGTACATGCATCAAAATTAAAGGACTACTTCGTGCTGAAAACAAACTGTATTTTCATATTCCCTCCATTTCAATTTTGTCCACTTTATTTTTTGCTCGATTTTTAAAGAGAGTTGTTAATTGTGTATTAAATTGTGTAAAGTTGTGAGTCCCATAAAAAAATTATGTGTAATTTGTTATATTAGGAAAGTGAAAATATATTTGAAACAATCCAAAATAGAATAATAGACAATAAAATTGGGACGATAAAAGTATGTTATAGTGGTAAAGGGATTGTTTCTGTCCAAAAGTCGCGTATTTGAATCCACCAACATCTCTACGTCGGGCCCAAGGACGGATCTACTGGTTACCTGCACTAGGCTCCAGCCCAGTGCAGATTTCAGATAAATATTACATTAGTATTTAAAATGAAGAATTAGACCATTAGCTAAGTGGTCGAAGTGTGCCTTTTTTCCATGCGGCCCGAGTTCAATTCCCTTCCTTAGCATTTTTGTTCCTTTGCTATTATAATTTAGCATTTTGTTCCTTTGCTATTATAGTTTATTTCTATTTCTACTATTATTTTCCTTTTATTTCTTTGTACTTTATTTTCTATACTCTTTTATTTATCTCTTTTGTTCCCTTATTTATTCATTTTATTTATTTCACACTTTTCAATTTTCATACTAATTTCTTTCTTCCATTTTTTTCCAACCGTATTTAGATTTTTTTTCTCCTTTAACTCTTATCTTATTTCTTTTCTATTTTTTATTTCTTTTTTTCCAAATTTCTCCATTTTTTTTAATTCCTTTTGCAGTTGCGCATATTCTTTTCTAACTTCGTTCTTTCTCTCTCTCTTTTTCTTTTTAAACAAGTTCATTTCATTTTTTTTCTTCTTCATTTGTATTCCCACGCTTCCTTTTCGAATTTATATTGAGTTTTGGTCATTCGAAAAATAGTAACATGTAAATATAAAATATATATATATATATATATCCTTTATTTTATTATGGGAGGTTCAAATGTGAACATATTTTTATTGTGTGAACGTGTGAACACTGCACTTGAAAGTACAGTGTTGGTAAGTTCACACAATAAAGGACTGTTCACACATAAACCACTCTCTATTATATTATATATTATATATATACATATATATATATATATATTAAAATATATGATGAAGTCTTTTTCCAGCCCACCCCACCGTAAAATTTTGGCTCCACCACTGGTCGGGCCGAAAGCCGAAAGGGCCCCCTACGGCAACATCAAGTGGGTGACCCAAGAATTGGGAACGTGGGAAAAAAAAGGTGTATCGATGGATTCAATGCACGAAACGAGATCCATATGCCCAAAGAGGAAGACGAGGAGTTCACGTGTTGAGTTGCAAAAACATAACCAACTAACCTACATGTGTGGATATGATTGTCTTTGCTCACACTTCAACATTTCCCTCTAGATTCGTACGCACTCGATCGATAATTTTTGTGTTGAAAGAAAGATAACTTTAAATTAGCGCGTGGGGCACATATATAACTTAGAATATAATTAACTATTTTTAATAATCGAGTTTGAGATAGATCATGACCGATAGCATCTCGTAAATGAGATAAATCATGCCGAATAGTGACCCTAGATCATGGGATGAGATCACATGTCCAATAAATTCATGTTCAATTGGTGTCCGATTCAAAACGATGTAGTTTTGTATTGAAAAACAACAAATTAAAAGGAGAAGATTGAATAAAAGATTTAATAAATAATTAAAGAGTATATATTTTTTTAAAATATAAAATTACTTCGTTTTAAATCAAACACTAATTAGAAAGGAATTTATTGGATTGTTTTGTAATTATATCATATAGTCAAAACATTTGCATTAAAATATAAAAGAAAAGAAATATATTAAAATGAGGAGAGAGAAGGCGATTTGTAGTCTTAATTTGACCGGAAAGCGAGCACCTGGTGGCAGTCGTTTTCAAGTCAAATAATGTTGGCTTTGCCCTAATTATTATTCAATAAACCTACGACTTGGTCACAATTAAACTACTAAAATTAATTCTCTTTGGTTTATATTTTATGAATATATTATTCTTGCTTTCATCAAGTCTACTTTAACATGTTTCATGTGTTGCAATTAGACTGAAATGATTCCATTATTTTAATGGCCAATTTAGCATTATCTAACTCGTGCTTCCTTTTTTATTTCTTCATAAATATTTTTACTTCATTAGGTAATTAAATTTAGTTTACTTGTAATAGCTCGATCATAAATTATATAATAAAGTAAATAAATCAAACGAAGTAAATATATACTAGACTCGATTTAAAAGTATTGATTAAGATATCATATATTGCCGATAGTAGTTTCGACAAGATTCATGACCTAATTGTAGTGTCATTTTCTGATGGAATAATTCAAATAAGAAACAAACATTTGCATGTGGAAAAGCTCATAAACCATTGTCTATGTAGATAAGCTACTTGTGCTGAAAGGTTATGGGTTCAAATCTAACTAGAACCGAAATACGTGTCTGTCACCTATGGTTAGCTTAGGGTGGTTTAACTCTTCTATGTGGTTTGCAGGCTATTGCACATAAGCGAGATTTACCTAATGCGTAATTCGGTAGCGGCTACGGATTACCCTCGTCATTAAAAAAAAAAAAAAAAAAAAAAAGCTACTTGTGTTGATCAAAAAGCAACATTTTAATATTTATACACTAAAATATAATCAATTATTGATGTGGGCAAGACTCAGTTTAAAAATCCTCAAATTTTGTATCATCATTACTTAATAATCCTCAAATTTATTAACTTAAATTGGCCAACACTTTCGGCGGCATTCTAGTTAGCTTACTTTCTATATTATTAGAAAATATTACCATACCGAATTTAAAAATCCAAGACTATTATAGATAATCAAGATATGTGTGTATATGTTTATAATCATTGATGATATTGTATATAATTAATATAATTAAAAATCCAAGACTATTATAGATATTCAAGATATGTATTGTATAATCAAAATCTTTTACCTAATTTTTTTACTATTCATCTTTAGTAAAATATCAGTATCATTTTATAAGAGATTTTATCGATCGAGCTATAAATGACACTTTTTTTCATAATTAAGTCCAAAATGGGCAATGAACCCATGTTCGCCAAGATTGCTCACAACTTAAAACAACATTTTAATATATAATGTCAATGATTAATTAATATAAATACTCAATAATCTTGATTACCAATTGAAGTGTCTCAAGTCAAATATAGTAGCAAATATTAGTTGTCTTCCTTTGACAAGCAACAATCGTTGGTGTATATTCCACAAATATTCACACACAAGCATAACTAGCTAGCTTTATCTAAATAAAAATTAGTAGATTTTTTGTATTATCATAATTCCCAATACAATAAATTTACTAATCAAAAAAAGAAAAAAAAGAAGAAATTATTTGTTTTTTTAATATGTTAATAACTGTGATTAATTAAACCACAATCTTGGGGGTTTTGGAACTCCGAAACGCCTTCATCGGGCTCGGAAAATGCCAGAATTTACCCTTCGCCGGAGATGAACCCACGTCAGCACGCCGGAACAAAGCGGAAGCCATCGCCGACGTCGTGCCGCCGCTAACGGATCTCGACTTCGTCACCATCCTCGCAAAGTCTTCTATCCTGTTATGGCTGTCGTAATTCTCCTCGTTGCTGCTGATGTTTATTCCGCCGCCGCCGCCGTTGTTAACAACAGCCGGCTGGCTTCTTTTGGTCTTGCTTCTCTTCAAAAGCGAGAGAAACGACGGCGTCTTGACGCGGCTGCTGCTGGGCGTCCGGCCGGAGTTCCTGAAGCGGAAGAAAGGGACTGCAACGGATCTCGAGCGGCGGATGGACGGCTCGCCGGAGGAGGAGGAGGAAGAAGAGGAGGATGAGTCCAAGCAGGCGCAGGCGCAGGGGCGGGGGGCGTGGCAGTCCGGGCAGAGGCTGCCGAGGCGGTCGCGGAGGCAGGTGGGGCAGATGCCGTTGCGCCGCCGCTTCGAGGGGTGCTTCGGACATTTCCACACCTCCTCTTCGCCGACGTACGCCGCCATAGAATGAGAGCTACCTTCTTAATTGTCAGTTGAGTTTAAAGGTGGAAGAATAGTGTTGTTTTGTTTTGTTTTGTTTTAGACTATGTCGTTGTATATATAGTGTGTGTATTTTTAGTTGACCATTTTGGCCTTGGGAATTAGTAAACTCTGGCATACTGAGGAACGCGTTAAATTAATTATTTTATCGTATGCAATCAAATTTATTCTATAAACTCATATGATCTTCATCATTCCTTTCTCATTAAACTAATTAGTTAATATATTACATCCGTCCCATTATTTATCTGAAAGTGAGTGTAAAAGTATAAAATATGGTGTAAATATATAAAGTGGTGGAGTCTACGCATTTATATTAATTGTGGTCAATTTATTTATTTCTTTATTTAGTATAAAATATAAATAATTAGTCAATATAAATGAAACATTAATAATGGAACGGAGAAATAGTGCAACTGCAAACAAGGAAAACAAATTATATATTTGTCAATACCCATGACTATGACTATGACTATGGATATGGTAACTCAGACTTTGATATTAATATTTTTTTACTAAAATATCAGCATAATTTCAATTCGAATTGGCAAAAGCAATGTCTCCCTGCATAATATGGATTCCAAACATTCATGATCTGAATGTGAATGAGTCGAATTACTTATCCCTCGGTCTATTAGTGACCCATCTCTCTGAAAGATGTTCCACTAGAAATATTCTTGTTATTGCTTCGACTCATATTCCCCAAAAAGTGGATCCCGCTCTAATAGCTCCGAATAAATTAAATACGTAAACAGATATTGGCTATTGAGCTGCTCTGCTTAAAAACAGGGCCCAACTTATGGGCCGGGTGTCATTAATCAACCAAATTACGATTAACTCAAATAAAAGTTAAAACAAGCCTATCTTGTTCTTCTAACAAAAGCTAGCTGATATTTATTCTCAAAATCTATGAAATTATATACATATAAACGCATTTTTATTTTTATTTTATCTAACTGGAGTAATTTCTGCAGTCAACGTAATATAATTTCCAGAATTAGTGCGAATATTAATTTGACTTTATTCTTTTACATCATAAGGTTCTTACTTGCACGCCATTGATTCATTTTGAGCATATCACGCAAAACAAACATCATTAATTTAAGGAAATTTATGAGAAAAAATATTAAGTGGAATCCCTAATGTAAGAGAGAATCGCTTGAATATAATAGGTACCGGAATTGGAGAATCCGGAAAGTCAAGAGTTAGAAATCTCATGGTTCAAATCCCACAGAAAACGTCGTATGTGTCCGTCACCTTAGGGTGGTTTAACTTTCCTGTGTGGTTTGCAGGTTATTGCACATGACCGAAGTTTACCCTGTGCGTATCAAAAGTAGCGACTGCGGGTTCCTCGTCATAAAAAAAAACATCATTACAAAAAATGTTCAAAATTTTAAAGGACAACTACATGGTACACCAATCAGGTGGCGCCATGTCTGTGTTTGAATCAATTAAATTTCATAAGATTAATTATATGATCCATCATAAAACACATGGAACCACCTGATTAGTAGGTCCTTTAAAATTGGGCCAGAAAATACCACCTTTTGAAACCTAATTGTTACTCCCTCTGTTCCATTTGATTAGTCTTGTTTCTTTTCGGTACGAGATTAAGATGAGTGGTTGGATGTGTATAGTAAGATAAACCCACAAAGATAAAATGGAGTTTGCATAGTAATTATTTTACACTTTATGACACAAGACAAGTCAAATAGACAATCTAAAAAGGAAACAAAACGAGATGAAGGGAGTATTATATACAAATTTAGCGGCTAGTTTTGCACTTCTCCCAATTTAGTATGCAGCTTTACATTCAAATTATAATTTAGTGCCCGTTCTAATTATCTAACTATAGTATCCAAATCGGTACAAAAACATATATGTAATAAACAAGTCCATCTAAATAACATACTTAATATTGGTAACATGGTTTATTGCTTGATTATATTCTAATGCACGAATAGGAAATAACAATTATTTTCAACTATTTCCATTAATAGGATAGTTTCGAGAAATAGAAGGGAAACAAAATCTACGGGCGTAGATTTTCCGCTACAACTAAGAAATAAAATGAAAGGAATCTCGAGCTAATGCGCCAACTCACAACTCAAATATCTCATCCACCGAATAAGATGTCGTCCACCTAATTTACATCCTAAATACAGTTAAACCTCGATAAAATAATAATTTTGAGACCGAAAAAAAATTCATTTAACGAGGTTATTACTTTATCGAATATTATTTTAATGCATTGACCCATATCGGGAACGAAATAAATTATTATCATAACGAGATTATTAATTTATCGAATATTACTTTATCGAGATTTAACTGAAATACTCTCTCCGTCCCAATAATAATGCTTTATATTCCTAATTAAATTTTCTCAATAATGCTATTCTATTTTTAAATTGAAAATAAAATAATATTAAAAGTTATAAAAAGTTATGTGGATTCCATATTATTTACACATAAAAATTAAACTTTTTAATTTCCGCATCGAAACTCTATGAAATGGAATTAGTGGGATGGAGGGAGTAGTAAATCCCAAAATTACACACCGTAAAATGCCCATCAAAGTTTTTTAAATGGATGAAATATAGAATATGTTAACATGAAAATGAAAGGCAATAAGGAAAGTAGGATTAGACAAAAATAATACTATAAAAAATAAACAAAAATAATACTAAAAAAATAAACAAAAATTACGCACGGCTCTTTCCTTTCGCCCAACTATATTGTGGCCGGGTTAGGCTCGGGTCTAGGTTCGGACTTTCTTTATGCATGTAGTCGACTTCAAGGGATAAGATAAGAACGACCCACCCCCACCCCCCTTCTCCCTAGCCCCTCCCCCCCTCCCGCACCCCCTCCCCGACCCACCCCCGTCTCTCTCACACGTAAACACACACCGCCTCCACTTAATAACTTTCCAGAGTCGACCTTTCCGCACGCACAAAACGAAATTACCAGAATCACCATTTGTACCACCTCAAAACCCCTCTCTCTTCTCTCTCTCTGTGGAAGAGCAATTAAATTCAGTAAAGCTGGCGATAGAAAGTGAAGTCAAGCCTAAGAACTGGAGAATCATGGTAACTAATTTCTTCAGTGCCCATTCTGTTTACTGCATTTGATTATTGACCGGAAAATATACGATTTTTCTCGATTTTAATTTATATATTTGTGCGGCCGAACAGGGAGACGGCGAAGAGGAGAACCGATGGCCGCCATGGCTGAAACCTCTACTGAAGGAGCACTTCTTCCTTCACTGCAAATCCCACGCCCATTGTCACAAGAGCGAATGCAATATGTACTGCTTGGATTGTATGAACGGCGCCCTCTGCTCTCTCTGTCTCTCTCATCACAGAGACCACCGCGCTATTCAGGTTAAAATAGTCAAAATTGAAAATCCCCCTTTCCGATTTCCCCCATTTTCCATCCAATTTAGGTTTTATCAGCTGCGTTGACTTTTATATTTGGTTGAATTTGCAGATAAGGAGGTCTTCTTACCATGATGTGATCAGAGTGAACGAGATTCAGAAGCATCTGGACATAAGCTCCGTCCAGACATACATAATCAACAGCGCGAAGGTTGTCTTCCTCAACGAGCGGCCGCAGCCGCGGCCGGGCAAAGGCGTCACCAACACCTGCGAGGTCTGCGATCGGAGCCTCCTCGACTCCTTCCGCTTCTGCTCTCTTGGCTGCAAGGTATATAACTCGATCTTAATTAATTAAGTGATGAAATATTTAATATTGTAATTAGTGATTAAATTGTGTGATTATGAGTATGATAAAAGAGTTTTGACTTTTGGTTTATCAGATTGTTGGGTCATCCAAGGACTTATTGAAGATGAGAAGGCAGGCGTCGGAGGACTCTTCAAGCAGCAGTAGCGGCGGCAGCCACGGCCGGTATGCGGCCAAGTTCCCGAGCTTTACACCGTCGACGCCGCCGCGGACTTCGGTGGGTTTCCGTTCGGCGAAGCGGAGGAAGGGTATTCCGCATAGATCCCCCATGGGAGGTGTGATGATAGAAACATAGAGTCGGCCAAACTTAGTATTAACAAAAGTTTGCATAACTTAATGAAGAAGCAGAAGACTGATAGACTACAATGCATGTGTTGGTGTTATGGACTACATTGTAAATAGAAGCAAATATTGTACAGGAAGTGAAATATATATATATACCACAATAGAATGTGAAAAGAATAAGCAACTTCAGTTTGGAACATAGAAAATGTATAAGCCTCTTGTTCTATGAAAGTAGTTTACATATACATTTGCACAATCTCCTTTTTGATTGATTGAGTTGAGCAAATTTCGTTTCTAGACGGTGAAGTAAGACCAAGTTCATGAGCTTATTATCCTAGGTCGGAACAAGTTGATAGGATCCCTTTTGTTATATTCCCATAGCGGGTTGGGGTTTCTCTCTTTTGGAGGCGAAAAAAGGAAAGAGAGGATTGGGGTTTCTCTCTTTTGGCATAGCGGGTTGGGCTTGTACGACAGACTATTAGCTCAGTGGTAAAACGCGCCCCTGATAATACCATGGAAATGGAGGTATGATTTGAATATGATAATGAAATAACCTTTTTTGGAAGTGTCATGTTGTAAATTCTTTCATTTTGGACATAGATGTATAAATATGTATGCTCGAATAATACTCCCTCTGTCACACTGAAAACGGCGCGTTTGTTTTAGGCGCACAAATCAAGAAAAAGGTATTATATGGTATAGATTATTTAATTTTTAACTTAAAAGATGTTCGCATAATCTTAATTATTTTTAGAAATGTGTTAATAAAATGAGACGTCCCGATAATAAAAATGTGTCATTTCTAATGGAATGGAGGAGGGAGCTAATTTTTAGTTTTTGACTTAAAAATGGATGCATTACGGGTAAAATTATGCGGATTTTTGATATTATAAAATAATGTAGGAAATTCTTACTGAAATGCTAAATTTTGGAGTGATGAGATAACTTGCAAAAGGGCCCACGAGTGGGAATCAGGTTGAAATTGGGGAATTTTCAAGGGTGATACCTGTCGAGATATGATTGGTTAGAGAGAGGCCAGATGTCTTCTTGGTTCCCTGAATCTAGAGTTTGGTCACGGTGTCCTTGAGTTATATATTAGTATTTATTATAATCGGGTTTTCTTGGTGGAGGGGTTTTCCATGCTGCGTGCCGGTGGGGCCAGGTTCGTTTCAAGCCGTTGATTTCATCTTTAATAATGAAGGAGATTGAAAATGATTGGTTTACTTTCTCAAAGTTTAATATAGAGAATCGGAATATATAATTGAATATTATTGTACTTGAGAATTCCAATTATTTAGGTTAATGTAATTCAAAATGGTCTATCCCTTAGTACCATTTGAAATAATTCTTTTTTCTTTTTAAAATATCCCATTTAAAATGATCTCTATTCCAAAAAAGAAAAAAAATTATATTTTATTATTTTTTTTCCTACTTTATCAATGGCGGAACTAGAGGGGGGTCGGGAGGGTCGATCGACCCCCCGGCCGACGGAATTTCGACTAAATAGGGTATATAATTCATATTGCTTATAGATAATTTCAGTGAAAAATATTTTTAATTATTTGCTTGTAGTGCAGTTGGTTAATGACTTTATTTCTTTTAAGAGAAGTCTCATGTTCAAAACCTAATGAACTCATTTGATTTCTATTTTTAGACTTTTAAATTTTTTTTTCTAGTTTTCTTTAGTTTTATTATAAGTATAATTAATTCAAAATATATGCATAACTCTCTCACATGCTATAAATATTTATCTCTATCTTTTTTCTACTAGTTATATAAGTATTATTTCTATTTTTAGACTTTAAAATTATTTCTTTTCTAATTTTCTTTAGTTTTATTACAAGTATAATTAATTTAATATATATGCATAACTCCCTCACATGTTATAAATATTTCTCTCTTTTTTTTCTACTAGTTATATAAATATGATTTCTATTTTTAGAGTTTTAAATTATTTATTTTCTAGTTTTCTTTAGTTTTATTATAAGTATAATTAATTCAATATATATGCATAACTTTCTCACATGTTATAAATATTTTTTTTTCTCTTTTTTCTACTAGTTATATAAGTATCTTTCTCAGCGTAACAAATACAAAAATAATATATATTATATCTTTCATATCTTGTTTGTGTTCGAACCATTTAAAATTATATTTAGCAACTCTCAATTTTTTCTCTGCCTTCAGCCACCGTTTTCCTCTATTTCGACCCCCCAATTTCATAACTCTAGTTCCGCCACTGTACTTTATCATTTACTTATCATTGTCTCACTCATATTCTCTTTTACTTTATTATCGACCCTACTTTCTTAATTCCAATGTCGGAAGCAAAAAGACCAGATACGAAGTATTATTATAAATAATTTATTTAATTAATAATATACTCCATTCGTCTCATTAGTAACTTCATGTTTCTTTCGAACACGAAGATTAAAAAAAATTGTGATATATATTATTAGATTTTTGGATACATTTTTAATGAAACATCACAATAAAAAGTACAAGACATTACTAATAGGACGGAGCAGAGCAATATTATATTACATTAACTAAATATAAAACGTCAACATGATCAAGTCCACCCGTTACACCACATAGAGGACTCAACTTCCCTCTTAAAATACAAAATAAGTGATGCAATAGTTTAATTACTAATACAATTTACTATCATATTAATTAATTTATTATATATCAGTACTAACTAGCTAGCCAGATACGAAGTTCATGCAAATCGGTGGAGTCACCCTCGCCAAAGCCAAAACCGATGCCGGAAGTATCCACAGCCCCTCCCCACATATCAACCCCGACGCCACCGCCGGCAGCATCACCGCCGCCGTCTTAGATCCATACCTTCCCCACAGAAACACAACCAATGTCCCCACACACATATCAACCGCGAAGTACCCTCCAATCAGAAATGGCACCGCCATCGCCGTCGGAATCGGCATCCACCTCCTAACCTTCTCCGGCGCAAAATCCCTTACCAGATTAATTGCCACCGCCATGGCAAAGAACCCGTAGCAGAGCTGCAAGCAGTGCTGGGGCAAAGCAGAGAAGCCCTGAACCCCAATAATCGCCAGGTTTCGATAAATAATACCAAAAGGGGCCTTGAATTCCTTATCTGGATTCCCAATATCGAACGCCTTGTAGAACAACAAAAAGGTCGGGGGCGAAATCAGACACCCGAGAGCCGTCCCAACTGCTTGGCTCAACAGCATCGCCCTCGGAGAAGACAACGTTAGATGTCCGGTTTTGAAGTCTTGCATTAAAATGCACGACACGTTGATGATGGACTTGAAGACCCCACAAGCGGCGAGCGCGGCCAGGATGCCGTTCTCTTTCCCAGACAAGGCGGCGATGATGAAGAGGCCCACCTTGCCGTAGTTGTAGGACATGTTCATGTCGGTGAGGCCGGCTCCGTACGCGTTGCAGAAGGCTAGAGACGGCGTCACGATGTAGGCCAAGAGGACCATGTACCATTTGAGTTGGGGGAAGATGAAGGGGATCGCGACGATTGATATGAGGGCGAAGATTGAGTAACCAGCAGCCGCTACCCATAGAGGAATGCTTTCCTTTACGAATGTCTCGTCTTGTCTTCGACAATCATCGCCGGGGATTTCTTCATTCATTCCGGCTGCTGCATGGATGTGTAGAGTTATTAGAGTAAATAGTCAAAATTGATTTTCTACCTTTTCCATAACATTCACAATTTCACATTAGTCCTTCATTTTCAATAGACTCATATATGCATAAACATCTCAATTCCGTCGCCACATTCGTCCCTAGCTCCACATTTCTCATAACATTCAAATTGGTCCTCTATATTTCAATTGAATCATATAAGTCTAAACATCCTAATTTTGTTCGGTAATATTCAATTCATCCTCCCCTTCACCACTTTCCATCAATTTTTGAACTATAAATTAAGTCCAACTTTTTACTTGAAGGAATAATTTAAATAAATAAGCATATGTGTTGTAACGGAGTTAACGCCACAAGTAATGCCAGAAGGGGGCTTTTAGAGAAGGTAAGGTGAAGCGGACGACAAAAAGACAGACGAAATTAGAATATTTAAGTTTATATGACTCAATTGAAAGGTGGAAGACCAATTTGAATGTTATAGGAAAGGTGGAGGAGCAATGAGACAGTCTACTCGAGTTATTTTCAAATGATCAAGAATTAAGATTAATTAATGAAGTAGTACGTACCTGAGTTTTGATTTTGTCTGCGGCTGTTGATGTTCGTCAATGTGATGCGCAGTACTTTAACGAAGTTATACAATCCATCGCCAAGAAGAAGAGCAATAGGGATAAATGCCTGCTCGATCGGGTAGTTAATTTGACTTAGTTTCAAGTGAACAGTGACGATGATTTCTCGAATTTTCAAATGAATTGAAAGTAATGAAGAGATGGATCGACCTTATAGCCGGTGAGGCTTTTCATGCTGCTTTCTGGTATATCAGCAGGGAACCAGTCTCCTTTACGTTTGGCGATGAGCGGCCACATCAGACCATAAGAAATTACAGCTCCGAAAAGAAGAGACAAGTTTACGGCGTGTGAGCAGATCATACCGGTGCCCACGTAAGTCAGGCTGAAATCGAAATAAAATCTGCAACACAAACACACAACGCATATATCTGTCTGTAAATGCAAAAAGTTGAGATTTAAGAAGTACAGTTAAACCTCGATAAAGTAATAATCTTGGGACCGAGAAAAAATATTCATTTAACGAGGTTATTACTTTATCGAACATTATTTTAGTGCATTGACTTATATCGGGACCGAAAAAAATTTATTATCTTAGCGAGATTATTACTTTATCGATGTTTAACTGTATAGAGATGATTCGAGTTGAGTTATATATACGTTTGTTTCCTTGCTTGCAGTCCGAAAGTGGGGAACTGCGAGAAACCACAGTTGTCTTTTGCTGTGTAAAACCACTGGAAGAAACCCCACATGAAACTGGCGGCAAAGGTCTTGATGAACCCATTTACTTGCTTCCTGCAAAATTTGTCATAAACATATAAAAGAATTCTTATTGAAATATTATACTACTACTATTTATTGAGAAAAAAACTTTCATAAATTTTGTCTATGTTAACTAGGGTGTAATGGTTCGGTTGGGTTCGATTTTCTATGCATTTTAGGAGCCGAACCAAGTACATAAAAGTAATTCGGTTTGGTTCTGTTTGAAGTGTATTTAAGTGTCGGAACTGAGCCGAACTGAACCGAACTGCTTATAAATCGTTTGGTTCGGTTCGGTTAATCGATTCTTTTATATATATATATATATATATATATATTTATTTGTTTAAATCCTAAATAATGGAAGAACTTATATTTATAAGAATGCTACTCATTCCGAACCCTTAAAGTACAAAGACGCTACTCGTTACTCTTCTCTTGAGTAGATTAGGATTAATTTTGACTTAAATCTAATAACTAAATCTCTCAATATTCTCATATAAGAAGGAAAAATATGAAATGAAAAATAAATTGATAGAATACTGGTTCGGTTCGAACTGCTTAAAAATTCTCGAAACTGCGAACCGAATCGATTGTAAAAGATTCCTAAAAGAATAAACTGAACTAAACCACGAAACCAAACCGAACCACATTTTTCGATTTGGTTTGGTTCTATCCTATCAGTATCACGATTTGGAGCAGAACCACTTAGCCCCTAAATTGTTAATGCATTAGAGTTAGTGGGCTATATTTTTCAGATGAGTAGTGATATTAGCGTCTTTAATTAGAATTAAATGATTTGTTGACGGACCGGAATTCATGAGATTGCCTGCTGGACTGCGAAATTGACTACGAAAATTCTTGCATTAGTAGACCGGTTGAGAATTATATTACATTACGAATTGATTGATGTAAATTAAGGTTATACAAATTATATTTTATATTATATATATATATATACTCTGTACTTAGGTTATATATATTAAATTATTATTGTGAGAATTCTTATCTATAGCTCTCATTTCATATGTTAATGTTGTCCATATTGGAACTAATAGAAGTACTTAATGTCTTCCAAATATATATGCCTACTTTCTTTTTTTGTCTGTCCCAAATCTATATACCTATTAGCAATTTTCTTATATCTAGTTAAATCTTTCACCAACTTTAATAGATCTAATTAATATGATAATATAGAAAAAAAACTATTTTATCTAACTTTTATAATAACAAACACAATAATGATATTAACTTTTTTGTAATTTACTTTAATTTACTCAAATTTTAATATCAATATTTATCTAACTTTCGTATTATTAATTTTTTTCTTAATCTATGTGAAAAAGCAAATAGGAAATTAAAAAAGAGCAATTACTCTGCCATTTTATCTCCTCTGTTATGGAAACCATTGATAAGTACGGCAGTCGCCATTCCACTCGGAAAAGTCAACTTGTAGTCAACGATCAATATCTGTACATCATTCAGACAACAATTATTAGTATTAGTTAATCACTAAATAGGCTACTTTTGTTTCTTTTCTTAGTAAGAAAGTCTTAATTCTTCCTAAATTATTATGCCACACTTACTAGCTAGTATACATCAAACTCACCTTTCGAAGAGGAATCAACACGAAAAGGCCGACGAAACAAACCAAGAACAAGTAACCAGTCATCCACCCAATCTCAAGCTCCTTCACACTCGTTGGAGTGTTTCCGACAACGCCCGACCCGCCCGACAGCTCGAACGTCTTCTTGTTCATTGCCAAAAGATACGACGCAAACCCTCCTGCCCATCACAAACCCAACCTTAAAACAATTAATCAACACAACAAGATTTTCATTGATTACCGACGGATATAATACATCGGTAAATCCAGCGTTTCCACCGATAAATTATTCCGAAGGAACATGAGCATCGGTTCAGGCCTTATCGGTAAATTATACTGACGGAATATCATCGCTGATTACTAATATAAAATTCTATCGGTAAACTCAATGTTTCCGTCGGCAAATTATTTACCGACGGAATATGAGTGTCGGCTCAAGCATTGACGGTAAATTATACCGACAGGTTATATCTGTCGGTATTGCATACCGACGGAATCGTCTGTATGTAAATTATCGTTGGCCGGTTTTTTATCAGATTTTTACTATCCGATTACCGACGGAAACTTCCGATCGATGATTATACCGACGGAATATTCTAGAAGACAGACGATGAAGAAGAAGAAGATGAACCTCCGAGAGCGATGCTGTAACATGCAACCGAACACGTCTGAATCATAGTATTCTCCTGCTTGGTGAAAGGAGCAGAAGCTATCCCAAATTTATGGAGCAGTTTCGTCCACATCCGAATGAAGATGAAGGCAAGCAGCGCGGCAGAGACGTTGAAGTGTGGAGTAATCCCGATCGTGAGAGTTATCTTCATCGCGATGATGCTGAATATGGATCCAATCACCACGCTCGCCACCAGTCCGCGCACGGTAATCTGCTTCTTCCATGCCTCGCTCTGCACTTGCGGTTCTCTCTCTATCTCCTTCGTGTTCGACGACTCGTCCACGGCCTCCATGCCTAGCTTTATCTCTTAGATCCTTCTCCGACAGCTCTGAAGTAATTGTTCATTTATGAATGCCGGCCTACTACTTGGTCCTTTGCTACAAACAATTGGACGAAAATTAAAGTCAAACTGATATTATTAGTTGCTTGGAATTTCGTACAATGATCGGTTGGAAAATAGTTGAAATGATTAGACAAGAGATGAGAGAAGGTTCTTTAGGAATATCTGCAAAAGTGATTTCTTTGGAATCATTTCTTTCCACATATTTCTTTGGGGTTAGATTAATTAATGATAGGCTGTGTTTTGAACAATTTAAATAAATTGTTTCTGGATTTTTTCGCTGTAAAATTATTTTGTAATGTTTGAAATGTATGTTTTTGCTTTTTTGGAATTTATAATATAAGTTAAAATAAACAGAAGCTCATAAGCTTGTGAAAAATGTGTTTTTTAAAAGTAGAAGCCATGTTTTTTTCTTCTAATATTGAAAACTTATAGTATAATATTTAGTCTTATTTTCACTTACAAAAACTAAGTTTAAATGATTTTTAAAAAAATATTCCTATAATTTATTCTAAGTTCGGGGATGAGATCACCTGTCTAATAAATCACTGTCCAATTGGTGTCTAATTCAAAATGACGTAGTTTTGTATTGAAAAACTACAAATTTAAAGGATAAGATTGAAAAAATAATTAAAGAGTACATTTTTTAATACAAAACTACGTCGTTTTATACTTAGACACCAATTAAACAAAGATTTATTGGACAAGTGGAGGGAGTAAACGGAGACTCTCACTTTCATAGGAGCTAAGCTACCTACACGATAACAAGGCTTCACATTCCCAACTACACATAATAATATTCTTTATATTTCCAAATACATTTATTACTAGCATCAAGATAGTACCATGACAGTCAAAAGTTTGAACATGCTCCACAAGAAAATAAAGACAATATATTAAAGTTGATTGATACGTTAAGTCTTTTGAGTCCCTACAACGATTTTTCTTGGATGGTTAGTTTGAAATACTCGCATTCTAGACTATTCGTCTGTGCTAAGATTCTGATTTATTAAGTATATACTAATTGGTCAAAGGAATCTAGTAGTGTTGAGTGATGACTCTTATAATCTTGTAATTCGAAAAAATACAATTACTATACTTATAGTTAAAATGTCAGTGGGACACAATAAAATTTTGCATGGATCTACCACAATCACCGCAGTATGTGTACGTAAACATACAAATGGAAAACAATTTACAAATCACATGCAGAGACACCTTCCTTTTTTTTTCGAGGGTAACCCGCTGCCGCTACCGAAGTGCGCACTAGGTAAACCCTACTTCTGTGCTCTAGTCTGCAACCAACACATGAGGGTTGAACCACCTTCCTTTAATTTACATCTTATTTACGACAGCAATTTCTCACCTCCCCGACGCCCCTAAATCTTACCTTATCTTACCCTCTCTCTCTATACCAACAATATATATAATGTTTATCTTTACCCAAATAACATTTCCTTAAAACATAATGAACTAGGGTTAAAATTTCCGATCTAATTAAGCCACCGTTTTCATTTATGGAGTGTTTTCAAATGCTTATTATAAACACTTCTTACTTACTTTTGATTAAAGTTGAAAAAAAAACAGTTTAAGCAAAAATATGAAGTTTTTTAATATTAATATTAAAAAACAACAATAAATAACAATAAAAACTTGTTAAAAATAATACATCAACTTTATGGATCATAAAACATAAACAAAAAAATACTATAAAAATTAATTAATGCATCTCCGGAATTTTAGTAAATTTAAGCAACAAAAAAACCTATTATGATGCTTTTAACTTAGTGTGGTTTGACAGCTTAATTTTAGCTAATAATTTTATTTTGAAAACACATTAGAAGGACTTAAAACAGTTTAAAAAAAGAAGCTAATAAGTAATTTAAAAAATCCATTGCAAACACCCTCTTAATCCCCAACATAATATAATCACTAATTAATCTTCAATTATTTGCTTAAAATACTTACACGAAGACATTAAATGAATGTCAAAAAGATTATTTTGTAGCGAGTTGCAAAAGGGTAATTGTTAAATTAAATGAATAATTAGATTGCAAAAAAAATGCCCAAAAGTAGGAATTATTTCTGCAATTGATCCTAACTTAAACACAATGTATATAACAACGTTAATTTACTGATATATAGACAAACTATAACCCTATGTGTGACAACCTAGGATGGCTTCCTCCTCAATTATTCTTAGCATCTGGTGGACTGCGCCCGCTATGTTGTCTGCTGAATTTAATTGGCATCCTTCTTCAACCTATAAACATACAAATTAAATAGAATATATTGATTAAATATTTAATTTCTGTTATCACAGCACATGGGAATTGTATTTAGAATAATTTCACATCAGTTCCCAAACAGCCCTTATGAAATAAATAGTTAATTACACATATTTTGATGTGGTGAGGGTAAAAAAGTAGATTCTTTTGCACTGTGAGGTCATTTTCGGCAGTCCCAGTTTTGTTGCCATCACAATACCGTGCAGCGCATAAGAACAAAATTGCATGAGATATATATAAGTTAGGGACCAAAGTTTTAATTATTGATTGCATGTGACATATGTTGATTAAAAGAATCGAGACAATAACATTATTTTGTTATCTACATAGCTAGGTTAGGTAGAGACAAATGACATTTTATCGCGATCGGGTTATCTGAAACACATCATTACGTACCTTAGCGCTAACGGAGTACAGCACGAGGGAGTCGAGCGTGGTGACGTTGAGGTGGAGGACGGTGAGGGCGACGGAGTGGAAGGACGATACGATCCTGGACAGCTGTCGGACCCTCCGACCGGAGAGGATTCGGATGTTCGCGTGGGTTTCGATTAGGGTTACTTCTATGTCAGCAATGCCTGCCTTTGTTTGAGATGTGTATTTGTTCCCTAGGTGGCTGTGGGAGCAGCTGAATTGTGGGTATGCAAAGAATTGACCAAAAGGGCTTCCTAAACTCTTCTCTTGCTTCTCATCATCGTTTTGATTTTGATGCTCTAATAATGCAAATTTCTTGGCTTCTAAAGACTGCAATATGTGCTCTAGCTCCTTCACAAATTCAATTGCACCACCAACGATTGAGGCTTGATCGCCCTACAACGAAATCCCGACAATTTAATTTCAAGATTTACGGGGAAAACTCGTAATAGCTACATATATATATTTTTTAAATATAGTAGTTGCACTATTTTGAGAGAATTGTGTCAATATTAACTCCACTATGTGTAATGATTTGAAATAGTACCATGAATCATTGAAGGATATACAGTTAAACCTCGATAAAGTAATAACTTTGGGATTGAGAAAAAATATTTATTTAACGAGGTTATTACTTTATCGAATACTATATTGACCCATATCGGGACCGGAACAAATTATTATTTTAGCGAGATTATTACTTTATCGAATATTACTTTATCGAGATTTAACTGTACATTTATGGTGAAAGTTGATAAAGACGAGAATGAAATTTACATCACTATATTCTGTTCTATGACAACATGAAAAAGTGTAGAATTAATAATCTAATTATATTAGATTCAAACATATGCACTAGAGCACCTTATAGCTAACTATTTAATATTCTTGATTATATTCGTAGCTCGTGAAATAATTTGTCACATGTGTTTGGCTTATGCTCGGAGAGAACAAAGACAATAAGATATGTCCAAAAAACTCAAATCTTGTGACTTTTTTTTTCTTCTCTTTGGTTGAAAATAATTATACCCTAATTACATTAATTAAGTAAAAAAAGGGATTTGGGTTCTTGGCAGGCTGCAATTATTAATTCCAATTAAATGAGTCATCAAAATGTCAAAAAGCTACGAAAGAAAAGATGTTCTTGTTTTAACTAGCAAATTCTACCAATTATTGCAATTATTTCAAGATTAATGTCATTAATTTCAATTTCTTCATTTCCCAAGTAATCATTAATTTAAAAAAAATAGAAAAAATATGAAATTGAAATTTCTTACTCTTTGAACATAAGACTCCGGCATAAGGGAGCGCAAGACTGCAAGATGCTCATTCATTTGCTTACGGCGGTTTCTTTCGACGGCAATATGAGTCATTCTCTGAGTTTCTGCTTCCTCTTTGTTCTTGCACACCTTGGGCCTCCTCCGCCTCCTCTTGCGGCCCAGCACGCTGGTTTCCGGCGGCGGAGATGGGCGGGGTATGGAGGAGCAGCTGCCAATCTCGTGAGGGCTTGTTGAGGCATTGTTAGAGTCGTCTTCATGCATGATGAAGTTGAAGAGGTCACTTGATGAAGAAAGTGTTTCTAGAGCCATTTTCTCTATCTTAATTAAAAATGTTATACTACTTGAGATGTTGCTTTCATCTTCTCATATATATATATATATATGGGTGGTTCAAATAGGAACACCCCTAGAGTGAGAAATAAGAACAATTATAGGCCTTTAGATTATGTTAATTGATGGATGAGATTTGTTTAATTTTTTTTTCGGCCGAAATGCACCATATACTTGTTAAATTTTGCACAAAGTGTATAATTGTCAATTGCTTATTATGAAAACCTAAAACTGTGTATAAAGAAGAAAAATTCCTGTTTGTGCGTCTTGGCCCCTCCACTCGCTTCACAGTGGAGAATACTCCTTCAACAAGCCGGCAATGCTGGCTTCTTAGACTTGACTACAGAGATCGATCGTAGAAGATTGAGAATTTCACATTTCTTATCATAGTGCGCTACAGCTCGCTCAATGGGGGGCTCGCATCTTCTTGGCTAGTTGGTAAATATTAAACCACGGGACGCTTCCGATCCTCAATTGGAACCCGGGTCAAATCTACAACCAAAAAGCTTACACCTTTCGTCTTCGTTCTGCAGTTTGTTTTTTCTTCTCTTTGATTTTTCTTTGGTTTTCTGTTTCTCCTTTCTTTATGGTATTGTCCAGATCTGATTTTTTCTATTTGACCGATTCTTCTCAAAATTGTGAATTTTGACCGATTTTGATTCCAAGAGTTGATTCTTCTCAAATTTGTGAATCAAATCCTCCTCAAACTGTTCAAGTTCGAAATTTTGACCGATTTGATTCAAGTTCGAAGTTGGTGTTTGTGTCCAAGAGCAGTTTGGGGACTGTGCAAGTTCGGATGACCGATTTTGATTCTCCTCAAAATTCCTCGATTTTGATTCTTCTTGAGCCAACAACTTTTGGCCTTAAGGTAATTGAGTCCCAAATTTCCTTAAATGAGTCAATTGAATCCTCAAAGAAGGAGGCACGTTCGAAGTTGGTGTTTCGTTCGAAACGCCCGGATTTGGATGTGATTTGTTGATTATTTTAATTTATAAATATATGCACAATTTTGCAAAAAAAAAAATGCACAATTATGAGGGAAAATGTGCACAATTAATGAGAAAAAAAATGTACAATTACTGGGGAAAATATGCACACATTTAATGGGAAAAAATGCACAATTATTAAGAAAAATATGCACAATTAATAGGGAAAATATGCACAATTAATGATAAATAACGAAAAGATGAAATTATTAAGGAAAATATGGGATGAGACTTAGATCTAGGACGATAATTAGTGAAACTACGCACAATTAACGATTGTTCTCGTAAAATTTGGGGCGAAACTTGATGATATTAAAACATGGAAGAGAATTAATGAAAATAACGTTTACAACAAATGAAAGAAGATAAAAAAAAAATAATAGATTGTGCAAAATTACAAACATAACCTCAGTGCAAACTTTTTGCCTTAAAGGTGCATTTCGGGATTTTAAGTGATGGCATGATCTGGAGCGTTGAATTACTTGATCAAACGGTTATAAACTGTTCCTATTTCTCACTCTAAGGGGTGTTCTAATATGATCTCCCCTCTATATATATATATATATATATATATATATATATATATATATATGAAATGGATCAAATAAGAACCTTATACTTTAGTGTTAATATACAAACTTAGTCAAATAGGTTAAGTAAACACAAATATAGCCTATTAGTATTTAAAACATAAATATAATCATAAAGTACACTTTATGGCAGATATAATGATTGAGCGAAAAAGTTGTCAGAGGCCGATGGAGGACCGATCTCCATCATCCCCTCAACATGTTTTAAAAAAAATCTTAATTTCTAAGTTAATGCATGGTTTAACTCAAATTGTTGTTATTCGCCCGATGTTCCAAAATCTTAATTTTGATAGACAAATCTAAATATTTTGTATGTAATATATATCAATTACTGAGTCCCAAACTCTTTTTATCAACCCTCATACAAGAGTGCAATGCGTTTGGGCCTTGGGGTTTATACTCCAACCTTTTATAAGATGCGTTCAAGTAGATAAAAATGCTTTTACCTTATAACCTATATTAATATTAATTAAATAATAGGGTCAAAATTAGTAAAAATTAAATTTTATGGTAAGAACCCCCTCATTCACTCAAAATAAATTTACGATAAGTATGCACTCATTTACTCAAAATATGGCCACACAAGTCAAACTAATTATGTCAAACATATAAATAGACTACACATATTGTACATATTTTGGTAATCATGTTGTTAGATTTTAGGCATAAAAAACCACTCAACGGTTGCTTCTCCTTGTTTCTCTCACTTGAAGAATGTTACATTTTCTCACTCTCCTAAACAAGCATCATCCACCAAATCTCAGAACAAATGAACCCAAATTTGGCCTCTTCTTCTTCTTGATCATTCATGTTGCCTGCAAGAATATAGGTATAACGTACGTCTTCCTAAGCCAAATACTGTATGTCTTTCGCCACAAGTCGCTTCCGTTTTAATCTATCATCGAGGCAATGGCAGCAGGCGTGGCCGAGCCTTTGCCTCCGTCGACTACACCATCTCCAACCTACTCATATCCTCCTGTCATCATCATCCTCACTATCATCCTCCTCATGTTTTTCTTCGCGGGTTTTTTTTCCATATATTTCTGTCGGTGTTTCATGCAAAACCTACCATGCACGTGGTACATTAGACGGACCTCCACCGGTGTTCCTGCCGGTGGAGCTACCTCATCCACACCAGGCACCGGCCTCGATCGCTCCATCGTAGAGTCCTTCCCCATCTTCACCTATTCGACCGTCAAAGATTATAGAAAGGAAATATATGGGCTGGAGTGTGCGATTTGTTTGGTAGAGTTCCGTAGTAGTGACATTCTTCGCCTCCTGACCGCATGCTGCCATGTATTCCATCGAGAATGCATAGACCTCTGGCTCGAGTCGCACAAGACATGCCCTGTTTGTCGGAGGAACCTCAACTCGCCAGTGCAGTCGCCCGTGAAATCGCCCCGTTTGTCTACCAACGTTGCTAATACCGCAGACGAGAACCACGATTTCCCACAAGACAGTTGTAGCATTACCATCAAGGATGAAGATGAAGATGATAGAAGTAGGGTTAGAGAAAAAGGAGTAGAGGGATCGTGCAGTGCGGGTGGTCACAACCACCACGCACGAGATGAGAGGGAAGAGTACCCTAGACCGCATTCGACAGGTCATTCCGTGAGAAATAGAGAGAGAGATGACGATAGGTTTACCCTAATATTGCCCGAGGATGTGAAGTCAAGCATCATTAGAGGTCATAATTCTAGTAAAAGTTGGACGAGTTTCGGAGAATATAAAGATAAAAAGCACGACGATAATGTAGGTAATGCGGAGGCTTCTAGTATAGTGGTTGGAGAAAACCAAGTATAGTTTCTTCCTCTCATTAGCAAGAGTAGTAGTTAGTTCAAAGAGGTTATCATTTTAAAGACATGAGTAGTAGTTAGTTCAAAGAGGTTATCATTTTAAAGACATGTAGGTAGAAGATAGTTTCTTCCTCAACTAATAAATATTTTTTAGCTTACCCACTTAGCATAGAATATAGTTTGCTAGCCATTTTTATATTGATCGAGTATTTTTTTGCACTTAATTATATATTTTTTTAAATTTAAACTCATCTCTCCTCTATTGCTTCTATGTCAAACAAAACGTAGAAAAAAAACAGATCGATTTCTGAAAAGTTTTTAAAGATCAACACGAGAGTAATTTTTAGCTAGATAATATGGATTGAAATGTGCAATAAACTTTTGATTTATAGAACATAAGACATACTCCATCCGCCCCATTATAAGAATATTCTATAATAGGAAAAATGTAAAATATGTAGAGAATAATATAGAATATTAGAGATTGAGAAGATAGAAGAAAAGAGATTAAAGATCACATTCTTTGTCGGCCTGCTTCGAATTTTAAGTTAATATCAATAGATTTGCAGTATCACATTATTACCGTGATGGCTATAGAATCCCACGACACCGTTTCGCCTAAACTTCCGACCACCTTTACCGTTGCCGTCTACGGCGGTTGCGGCCTTTTCATATCAAATTCTGATGATCTGCGTTCAAATCTTTCGGAAGATCTCAGAGACTTATCATTAGGGCCTTAAACGAGCCGAGCTTTATTCGAATAGCTCGGGCTCGAGCTTGATAAGCTCGGCTTTGAAAGTTTCGAGCTCGAGCCTTAATATTCGACAACTTACTCGAGCCGAATTCGAGCCCGAGCCTATTCGGCTTGAAAGCTCGCGAGCTCGGCTAGATTAAATTATAATATTATTTAAAGTATATATTATATTAAATAATAATAATATTCAATTATTTATTTATAAATATATACATAAAATAATATTTTTTTTAAGAAAATACAAAATTATCAAACTTTTGAGCCGAGCTCGAATACTATAATTATTTATCAAATCGAACTCGAGTCCATATTTAAAGCTCGTATCGAGCTCGAGCCTGAATTCGAACCCGAGCCTGAAACAGCTAATCGAGCCAGCAAAGCTCGGCTCGGCTCGGCTCGATTACAGCTCTACTTATCATCCTCGATTAGCATCCAGTCAACCGTGCTCTACAAATCCCTAAAAGCAATCTGGTTCGCCTCCAAACCCGAAAGTAGACCCGATTTGTCATCTCTCCTTGGTGGTTGTAATTTCGTCTTCACTAGCCCCACTCCCCGGGAAAAGGTAGCTTCTTTTTAATTTTATTGAATAAACAATTTTGCGTTTTTAGGGTTATACTGTTCGATCCCAATCGAGATTAGCAGGAGTATGTTGACCTAATCTCTTGCATTCTCTGATTTCCATGTATTGTTTTCCATGTATAAAAAAATGTTTTCGATGTATAAAAAATTGTTCGAAATCTCTAAATTTTTAAAAGTTAACTTTACAAAATTTGTAATTTGAATGCAAAAATAATACTCCATCAGTCCCGCCCGACTTGTCTTATATTTATTTCCGCGCCGTCCCACTCGACTTGTCTTGTTTCTTAAAAAGGAAAATAATTACTATACAAACTGCCACTTTCTACAAAATAATATCTTTTTTCAATATCTAAAAAATTGTGCAAAATCTCCAAACTTTTAAATGTTAACCCCTTAAAAAACTTGCAATTCAAATGCTAAAATAATTTTTTTTTAAGTAAAGAAATTTTTTACAAAGTCTCTAGAATTTTTATTTTTAAGTATACAAAAATTGTGCAAAGTCTCCCAAAATTTTAAAGTTAAACCCCTTTAAAAAAAATCAATTCAAATGCCAAAAAAATAATTTTTTCCATGTTAAAAAAAATTGTGCAAAGTCTCACAAATTATTAAAGGTGAACACCTTTAAAAAAAACTTCAATTCGAATGCAAAAAAATAATAATTTTTTTAAATTAGAAAGATTGTGAAAAGTCTCCCAAATTTTTAAAGGTGAACACCTTTAAAAACTTTGCAATTCAATGCCAAAATAATTATAAAAAAAAATCAAGTTTAGAAAGTAGTGCAAAATCTCATAATTTTTAAAGGTGTCCCTTTAAAAAAAATCAATTCGAATGCAAAAAGGAATAATTCTTTTTTTAAAATTAGAAAGATTGTGCAAAGTCTCCCAAATTTTTAAAGGTTAATCCCCTTTAAAAAATTTGCAATTTGAAAGCCAAAATAATATTTTTTTTTCCAAGTACAAACAATACTTCAAAATCTCCTTATTTTTAAAGGTGTTAACCACTTTAAAAAAAGTTCAATTCGAATACCAACATAATAATTTTTTCAAAGTGTATAAAATTTTTGCTAAGTCTCTAAAATTCTTAAAGGTGAAACCCCTTTAGGAAATTTGCAATTCAAATGCCAAGATAATAATTTTTTCCAAGTATAAAAAATAGTGTAAAATTTCTAGATTTTTAAAGATTAACCACTATAAAAATAATTCAATTCGAATGTCAAAATAATAATTTTTTCCCATTACAAAAAATAGTGCAAAATATCCAAATTTTATAAGGTTAACACCTTTTAAAAAAAATTCAATTTGAACGCCAATATAATAATTTTTTTTAAGTATAGAAAACTTTGCAAAGTCTTCCAAATATAAAAAAGTTAGCTGCTTTAAAAAAAATTGCTATTTGAAAATCAAAAATAATAATTTTTTCCCAAGAATAAAAAATACTGCAAAATTTCAAAATTTTTAAAGTTTAACTCCTTTAAAAAATTTGCAATTCGAATGCCCAAACAATAATTGTTTTTAAGTATAGAAGTTTTTGCAAAGGCTCTAAAAAATATTTAAAGGTTAACCCGTTTAAAAAATTTACAATTCAAATGCTAAAATAATAATTTTTTCCAAGTATAAAAAATAGTGAAAATTTCCATAATTTTTTTAAAGGGGCTACCCTTTAAAAAAATTTCAATTCGAATGCAAAAAAAATAGTTTTTATTTAATTAGAAAGATTGTGAAAAGTCTCCCAAATTTTTAAAGGTGAACACGTTTATAAAATTTCAAATGCCAAAATAAATTAATAAAAACTTACCCCTTTAACTAAAATTCAATCCTAATGCAAAAAAAAAAATTCTTTTTTTCAAATTAAAAAGATTGTACAAAGTCTCCCAAATTTTTAAAGGTTTTATCCCTTTAAAAAATTTACAATTCAAATACCAAAATAAAATCTTTTTTCCAAGTTTAGAAAATAGTGCAAAATATCTAAATTTTTATAGGCCTTTAAAAAAAATTCTATTCGAATGCAAAAATAATATTTTTTAAGTATATAATAATTGGGCAAAGTCTCCCAAATTCTTAAAAGTTAACCGTTTTTAAAGAATTGTAATTTGAAAGCCAAAATAATAATGTTTTTCCAAATATAAAAAATATTGCAAAATCTTTAAATTTTTAAATGTAAACCCATTTTTTTAAAAAAATTCAATTCGAATGCCAACTTAGTAATTTTTTTAAATATTGAAATTTTTTGCGAAGTCTCTAAAATTCTTAAAATTGAACCCATTTAAGAAATTTGCAATTCAAAAGCCAAAATAATTTTTTTTTATAAAAAACAGAGTAAAATCTCCAAATTTTTAAAGATTAACCGCTATAAAAAAATTCAATTCGCATGCCAAAATAATATTTTTTTCCAAGTATAAAAAATTGTCCAAATTCTCCAAATTTTTAAATGTGGCTTTAATAAAATATATTCAATACGAATACCAACATAATAAATTTTTTTAAGTAGGGAAATTTTTTGCAAAGTCTACCAAATTTTAAAGGTTCCCTTTAAATTTGAATGCAAAACTAATAATTTTTTTTTTAAGTTAGAAAAAATCTGCAAAGTCTATAGAAGTTTTAAAGGTTAACCCCTTTAAAATATTTGCAATTCGAATGCAAAAATAATATTTTTTTTTCATATACGAGAAATTGAGCAAAATCTCCAAAATTTTAAAGGTTAACCCCTTTAAAAAATTATAACATCGAATGCAAAAATTATATATATTTTTTGAAGTTATAAAAAATGTACAAAGTCTCAAGAATATTTAAAGATTAATCCCTTTAAAATATTTTCAATTTGAACGCTAAAAAAATAATTTTTTCATATATAAAAAATTGAGCAAAATCTCAAAATTTTTAAAGGTGAACCCCCCTTTAAAAAATTAGCAATTCCAATGCAAAAAAACAAAATATTTTTGAATTTTGAAAAAATATACAATGTCTTTAGAATACTTAAAGGTTAACCCACTTAAAATATTTTCAATTCGAATTCTAAAATAATAATTTTTTCATATATGAGAAATTGAGCAAAATCTCCAAATTTTTAAAGGTTAGTAAATCGAATGCAAAACAAATAATTTTTTTCAAGTTAGAAAAAATGTATAAAGTCTCTGGACTTTTTAAAGGTTAAACCCTTTAAAATATTAGCAATTCGAATGCTAAAATAATAATTTTTTTCATATATGAAAAATTGAGCAAAATCTCCAAATTTTTAAAGGTTAACCCCTTTAAAAAATTAGCAAATCGAATGCAAAACTAATATTTTTTTTTCAAGTTTGAAAAAATGTGCAAAGTCTCTATAATCTTTAAAGGTGAACCCCTTTAAAATATTTGCAATTCTAACGCTAAAATAAAAAAAATTTCATATATAAAAAATTGAGCAAAATCTCCAAATTTTTAAAGGTTAACCCCTTTAAAAAATTATCAAATCGAATGCATATATATTTTTTCTAGTTAGAAAAAATATGCAACGTTCAAAAAAATAAAAGTTAATTTTAAATATATAAAAGAAAGTAAAAAAAAAAAAAATTTTTCATATATGAAATATTGAGCAAAATCTCCAAATTTTTAATTTTAAAAAATTGTCAAATCGAATGCAAAAATAATATATATTATTTCAAGTTAGAAAAAATATGCAACGTCTCCAAAATAATTAAAGGTTAACCCCTTTAAAATATTTGAAATTAGAACGCTAAAATAAAAAAAAATTCATATGTGAAAAATTGAGAAAAATCTCCAAATTTTTAAAGGTTAACCCCTTTAAAAATGTACAACATCTCTAGAAAAACTAATAATTTTTCAAGTTAGAAAAAATGTGCAACGTCTCTAGAATACTTAAAGGTTAACCCCTTTAAAATATTTGCAATTCGAATGCTAAAATAATAATTTTTTTCATATATGAAAAAATTGAGAAAAATCTCCAAATTTTTAAAGGTTAACCCCTTTAAAAAAACTAGCAAATCGAATGCAAAAGTAATAATTTTTTATCAAGTTAGAAAATATGTGCAAAGTCTCTAGAATTTTTAAAGGTTAACCCTTTTAAAATATTTGCAATTCGAACGCTAAAATAATAATTTTTTTCATTTATAAAAAATTGAGCAAAATCTCCAAATTTTTAAAGGTTAGAAAAAATGTGCAACGTCTCCATAATACTTAAAGGTTAACCCCTTTAAAATATTTACAATTCAAATGCTAAAATATAAAAAAATTATATAATAAAAATTAAAAAAATTTAATTTAAAAGTTTTTAAAAAATATCGAATGCAAAACTAATAAAAATTTTTTCAAGTTAGAAAAAATGTGCAACGTCTCCAGAATACTTAAAGGTTAACCCCTTTAAAATATTTACAATTCAAATGCTAAAATAATAAAAAAAAATCATATATTAAAAATTGAGCAAAATCTCAAAATTTTTAATGGTTAACCTCCTTTAAAAAAA
This sequence comes from Lavandula angustifolia, assembly GCA_028984105.1. Lineage (NCBI taxonomy): Eukaryota > Viridiplantae > Streptophyta > Magnoliopsida > Lamiales > Lamiaceae > Lavandula > Lavandula angustifolia. The sequence continues at coordinate 92,483 of CM054812.1, forward strand.
TTAGCCAATCGAATGCAAAACTAATAATTTTTTATCAAGTTAGAAAATATGTGTAAAGTCTCTAGAATTTTTAAAGGTTAACCCCTTTATAATATTTGCAATTCGAACGCTAAAATAATAAATTTTTTCATATATGAAAAATTGAGCAAAATCTCCAACTTTTTAAGGGTTAACCCCTTTAAAAAATTAGATAATCGAATGCAAAACTAATTTTTTTTTTCAAGTTAGAAAAAATATGCAACGTCTCCAGAATACATAAAGGTTAACCCTTTTAAAATATTTGCAATTCGAACGCTAAAACAATAATTTTTCTCATTTATAAAAAATTGAGGAAAATCTCCAAATTTTTTAAGGTTAACCCCTTTAAAAAATTTGCAAATCGAATGCAAAACTAATCATTTTTTTTTCAAGTTAGAAAAAATGTGCAACGCCTCCAGAATACTTAAAGTTTAATCCTTTTAAAATATTTGCAATTCGAACGCTAAAATAATAATTTTTTTCATATATAAAAAATTGAGAAAAATCTCCAAATTTTTAAAGGTTAAGCCCACTTTAAAAAATTAAAAAATCCAATGCAAAAATAACAAAAATTTAAATTTTGAAAAAATGTGCAAAGTCTTTAGAATACTTATAAAATATTTGCAATTCGAAAGCTAAAATAATAATTTTTTTATATATGAGAAATTGAGCAAAATCTCCAAATTTTAAAAGGTTAACCCCTTTAAAAAATTAGCAAATCGAATGCAAAACAAATAATTTTTTTTAAAGTTACAGAAAAATGTGCAAAATCTCTAAAATTTTTAAAGGTTAACCCATATAAAATATTAGCAATTCGAATGCTAAACTAATAATTTTTTTCATATACGATAAAATTTGAGCAAAATCTCCAAATTTTTAAAGGTTTAACCCCTTTAAAAAAATTAGCAAATCGAATGCAAAACTAATAATTTTTTATCAAGTTAGAAAATATGTGAAGAGTCTCTAGAATTTTTAAAGGTTAACCTCTTTATAATATTTGCAATTCGAACGATAAAATAATAATTTTTTTCATATATGAAAAATTGAGCAAAATCTCCAAATTTTTAAGGGTAACTAACCCCTTTAAAAAATTAGCTAATCGAATGCAAAACTAATTATTTTTTTTTCAAGCTAGAAAAAATGTGAAACGTCTCTAGAATACTTAAAGGTGTACCTTTTAATATATTTGCAATTCGAACGTAAAATAATAATTTTTTTCATTTATAAAAAATTGAGCATAATCTCCAAATTTTTAAAGGTTAACCCCCTTTAAAAAATTTGCAAATCGAATACAAAACTAATAATTTTTTTTTCAAGTTACAAAAAATGTGCAACGTCTCCAGAATACTTAAAGGTTAACCCTTTTAAAATATTTTCAATTCGAACGCTAAAATAATAATTTTTTTTCATATATAAATAATTGAGCAAAATTCTCCAAATTTTTAAAGGTTAACCCCACTTTAAAAAATTATAAAATCCAATGCAAAAATAACAAAAAATTAAATTTTTAAAAAATATGCAATGTCTTTAGGATACTTATAAAATATTTTCAATTCGAATGCTAAAATAATATTTTTTTTTATATATGAGAAATTGAGCAAAATCTCCAAATTTTAAAGGAAAAAAAAGGGGAAGGAAACGGAGGGGAGGGAGAATAAGAAGGGGGGGGGGGGGGGGGGGGGGGGGGGGGGGGGGGGGGGGGGGGGGGGGGGGGGGGGGGGGGGGGGTGGGGAGATTTTACCCCCCCCCCCCCCCCCCCCCCCCCCCCCCGGACCCCGCCCCGCGGGGGGGGGGGGGGGGGGGGGGGGGGGGGGCCCCCCGGGCGGGGCGGCGGCCGGGGGCGGCCCCCCGCGCGGGGGGGGGCCCCCCCCGCGGGGCGGCGGGGGGGGGGGGGGCGGCCGGGGCCCGCCGGGGCCCGCGGCCGCCCCCCGGCGGGCGGGGGCGGGGGGGCCCCCCGCCGGGGGGGCCCCCCCCCCCCCCCCCGGGCGGGGCCCCCCCCCCCCCCCCCCCCCCCCGCCCGCGCCCCCCCCCCGGCCCCCCCCCTTCCTCCCCCGTCCTCCCTTTTTTCCCCCCCCCCCCCCCCCCCCCCCCCCCCCCCCCCCCCCCCCCCGGGGGGGGTGGACCCCCCCCCCCCCCCCCCCCCCCCCCCCCCCCCCCCCCCCCCCCCCCCCCCCGACCCCCCCCTAATAATTCCAACGGGAAAAAGGGGCCGACCGTGCCCGGGGGGGGGGGGGGGGGGGGGGGGAACGGAGGATCTTGGTTCCGAACAGTTAACTCCTTTATTCAAAAATTAGCAAAAACGAATGCAAAACAAATAATTTATTTTACAAGTTAAAAAAAAATGTGGCAAAATCTCTATATTTTTTCAAAAGCTAACCCATTGGGTAAAAAAAATTGATCATGTATTAAGCCCTAACCGACTAAACGTCACGGACCAACAAGTTATTATCACCAATATTTTTTGGCTTATTATAGTTTTTGCAAATAAAACTAATATTTAAAATAATTTATCTTAACGATACATATTTTCCTCGTATTCTATTATTCATGAAAAATTATGAATTAAATATTTTTTATAACAGATTATTCATCGTAAATAACTAACCGACATATATTTCCCTCGTATTCATGTTATAATTGAAGTAAAAATATCGGGTATAATAACTTTGTTTTTTAAAGGATTAACCCTTACAATATATATTTTGCAATTCGAATTAAATGTAGCTTATATTAGTATGAAATCTTGGTTAGCTTATATTTAAAGGATACAAGCAATAAAGTTATATAAAAAATCGAAAATTTAATGCAAAATCTGTCGATACGAATCAATTAGCTTATTTGTCTAAATTTTTTGAAATCAGTCCTTAAACTATTTAATTTTGTAAATAGGTACCCCTTCAAATCATTCTTTATTTGCTATTTTGTCCATGTAAATAAAAATTCCAATTTTGCCCTTTTATTTTTTTTATTTTTTAATTTTTTTTTGAATTAAGGGTTAAATTGATAGAAAATCTAACGATAGGACTAAAATAACAAAAAAAAGAGTTTAAGGACTAAAATCGCAAAAATAAGGAGTTTAGGGTGAAAAAAAAAAAGAAGTTTTAGGGAAAAAATTCGCAAAAACGCGAAGTTTGAGGACTATTTTTGCCAATTTGCCTAATTTTTTTCATATATAAAAAATTGAGCAAAATCTCCAAATTTTTAAAGGTTAACTCTTTTTTAAAAAATGGCCAATTGAATGCAAAACAAATAAAAAAAATTCAAGTTAGAAAAAATGTGCAAAGTCTCTAAAATTTTTAAAGGTTAACCCCTTTAAAATATTTGCAATTCGAAAGGTCAAATAATAATTTTTTTCATATATGAAAAATTGAGCAAAATCTCCAAATTTCTAAAGGTTAACCCCTTTAAAAAATTATCAAATCGAGTGCAAAAATAATATATAATTTTCCAAGTTAAAAAAAATGTGCAATGTCTACAGAATACTTAAGGGTTAACCCCTTTAAAATATTTAAAATTCGAATGCTAAAATAAAATAAAAAAATGTGCAACGCCTCTAGAATACTTAAAGGTTAATCCTTTTAAAATATTTGCAATTCGAACGCTAAAATAATAATTTTTTCATATATAAAAAATTGAGAAAAATCTCCAAATTTTTAAAGGTTAACCCCACTTTAAAAAATTAAAAAATCCAATGCAAAAATAACAAAAATTTAAATTTTGAAAAAATGTGCAATGTCTTTAGAATAATAATAAAATATTTGCAATTCGAATGCTAAAATAATAATTTTTTTAATATATGGAAAAATTGAGCAAAATCTCCAAATTTTTAAAGGTAACCCTTTATAAAAATTAGCAAATCGAATGCAAAACAAATAATTTTTTTCAAGTTAGAAAAAATGTGCAACGTTTCCAGAATACTTAACGGTTAACCCCTTTGAAATATTTTCAATTCGAATGCTAAAATAATAATTTTTTAATACATGGAAAGTTGAATAAAATCTCCAAATTTTTAAAGGTAACCACTTTATAAAATTAGCAAATCGAATGCAAAACAAATAATTTTTTTCAAGTTAGAAAAAATGTGCAAAGTCTCTCGACTTTTTAAAGGTTAAACCCTTTAAAATATTTGAAATTCGAATGCTAAAATAATTTTTTTTTCATATATGAAAAATTGAGCAAAATCTCCAAATTTTTTAAAAATGTTAACCCCCTTAAAAAATTAGCAAATCGAATGCAAAACTAATAAAAAAAATTTCAAGTTTGAAAAAATGTGCAAAGTCTCTAGAATTTTTAAAGGTGAACCCCTTTAAAATATTTATAATTCGAACGCTAAAATAATAATTTTTTTCATATATGAAAAATTGTGCAAAATCTCCAAATTTAGAAAGGTCTTCCCTTTAAAAAATTATCAAATCAAATGCAAAAATAATATATATTTTTTCAAGTTAGAAAAAATGTGCAACATGTCCAAAATACTTAAAGGTTATAACCCCTTTTAAATATTTACAATTCGAATGCTAAAATAATAATTTTTTTCATATATGAAAAATTGAGCAAAATCTCCATATTTTTAAAGGTTAACCCCTTTAAAAAATTAGCAAATCGAATGCAAAACAAAACAAATAATTTTTTTTCAAGTTAGAAAAGAAGTGCAAAGTCTCTAGAATTTTTAAAGGTTAACCCCTTTAAAATATTTGCAATTCGAACGCTAAAATAATAAATTTTTTCATATATAAAAAATTGAGCAAAATCTCCAAATTTTTAAAGGTGGTTCCTTTAAAAAAATTAGCAAATACAATGCAAAAATAACAAATATTTTTGAATTTAGAAAAAATGTGCAACGACTTTAGAATACTTAAAGGTTAACCCCTTTACAATATTTGCAATTCAAATTCTAAAATAATAATTTTTTTCATATATGAGAAATTGAGCAAAATCTCCAAATTTTTAAAGGTTAACCCCTTTAAAAAATTAGTAAATCGAATGCAAAAATAATATATATTTTTTCAAGTTAAAAAAATGCGTAACGTCTCCAGAATACTTAAAGGTTAACCCCTTTTAAATATTTGCAATTCGAATGCTAAAATAATTATATTTTTCATATATGAGAAATTGAGCAAAATCTCCAAATTTTAAAGGTATATCCTTTAAAAAATTATCAAATCGAATGCAAAAATAATATATATTTTTTCAAGTTAGAAAAATCGCAACGTCTCCAGAATACTTAAAGGTTAACCCTTTTAAAATATTTGCAATTCAAATGCTAAAATAATAATTTTTTTCATATATGAAAAATTTAGCAAAATCTCAAAAAAATTTAAAGGTTAACCCTTTAAAAAATTAGCAAATCCAATGCAAAAATAACAAATTTTTTTGAAGTTAGAAAAAATATGCAACGTCTTTAGAATACTTAAAGGTTAACCCCTTTTAAAATATTTGCAATTCGAATGCTAAAATAATAATTTTTTCATATATGAGAAATTTAGCAAAATCTCCAAATTTTTAAAGGTTAACCCCTTTAAAAAATTAGCAAATCGAATGCAAAACTAATAATTTTTTTTCAAGTTAGAAAAAATGTGCAAAGTCTCTGGACTTTTTAATGGTTAAACCTTCAAAATCTTTGCAATTCGAACGCTAAAATAATAATTTTTTTATTAATAAAAAATTGTGCAAAAAATCTCCAAATTTTTAAATGTTAACCCCTTTAAAATATTAGCAAATACAATGCAAAAATAACAATTTTTTTTTGAATTTAGAAAAAATGTGCAACGTCTTTAGAATACTTAAAGGTAATAACTTTAAGTATTCTATTGTTAAAGGTCTCTAGAATTGTAAATTTTTTAAAGGTTATAACTTTAAGTATAAGTTTAGAATACTTAAAGGTAATAACTTTCAGTATTCTATTTTTAAAGGTCTCCCGAATTGTAAATTTTTTTTCAAGTTAGAAAAAGTGTGCAACGTCTCCAGAATACTTAAAAGTTAACCCCTTTAAAATATTTGCAATTCGAATGCTAAAATAATAATTTTTTTCATATATGAAAAATTGAACAAAATCTCCAAATTTTTAAAGGTTAACCCTTTAAAAAATTAGCAAATCGAATGCAAAACTAATAAATTTTTTTCAAGTTAGAAAAAATGTGCAACGTCTCCAGAATACTTAAAGGTTAACCCCTTTAAAATATTTGCAATTCGAATGCTAAAATAATAATTTTTTTCATGTATGAGAAATTGAGCAAAATCTACAAATTTTTAAAGGTTAACCCCTTTAAAAAATTAGCAAATCGAATGCGAAACTAATAATTTTTTTTTCAAGTTAGAAAACATGTGCAAAGTCTCTAGAATTTTTAAAGGTTGAACCCTTTAAAATATTTGCAATTCAAATGCTAAAATAATAATTTTTTTCATATATAAAAAATTGAGCAAAATCTCCAAATTTTAAAGGTTAATAACCCCTTTAAAAAAATTAGCAAAAAATACAATGCAAAAATAACAAATATTTTTGAATTTAGAAAAAATGTGCAACGTCTTTAGAATACTTAAAGGTTAACCCCTTTAAAAAAATTTGCAATTCGAATGCTAAAATAATTTTTTTTTTCAGATATGAGAAATTGAGGAAAATCTCCAAATTTTTAAAGGTGTACCCTTTAAAAAATTATCAAATCGAATGCAAAAAAATATATATTTTTTCAAGTTAGAAAAAATGTGCAACATATCCAGAATACTTAAAGGTTAACCCCTTTAAAATATTTGCAATTCGAAAGCTAAAATAATAATTTTTTTCATATATGAGAAATTGAACAAAATCTCCAAGTTTTTAAAGGTTAACCCCTTTAAAAAATTATCAAATCGAATGCAAAAATAATATATATTTTTTCAAGTTAGAAAAAATGCGTAACGTCTCCAGAATACTTAAAGGTTGACCCCTTTAAAATATTTGCAATTCGAATGCTAAAATAATAATTTTTTTCATATATGAAAATTGAGCAAAATCTCCAAATTTTTAAAGGTGCCCTTTAAAAAATTATCAAATCGAATGCAAAAATAATATATATTTTTTCAAGTTAGAAAAAATGTGCAACGTCTCCAGAATACTTAAAGGTTAACCCCTTTAAAATATTTGCAATTTGAATGCTAAAATAATAATTTTTTTCTTATATGAAAAATTGAGCAAAATCTCCAAATTTTTTTAAAGGTCCCTTTAAAAAATTAGCAAATCCAATGCAAAAATAACAATTTTTTTTTAAGTTAGAAAAAATGTACAACTTTAGAATACTTAAAGGTTAACCCCTTTAAAATATTTTCAATTCAAATTTTAAATGAACATTTTTTTTAAGTATATAAAAATTGTGCAATGTCTCCCAAATTCGAATGTCAAAATAATATTGCCTCCGTCTCGCTTTACTTGTCTTGTCTTGTCTTACAATGGAAAATAATTACTACACAAACTCCACTTTATATATGTGGGGTCTACATCTTTACATACAATCACACACTCATCTACATACAACCACCCACTCTTCTTAATCTCCGTGTCGAAAAGAAACAAGATAAGCGGGCGGGATGGAAGGAGTAACATTTTTTCAAATTAGAAAAATTATGCAAAGTCTCCTATATTTTTAACGGTTAACCACTCTAAAAAATTTACAATTCGAATGCTAAAATAATAATTTTTTCCATATACAAAAAATTGTGCAAAATCTCCAGATTTTTAAAGGTTAACGATTTCGGTCTTTTGACTTAAATTATCGAAAAGAAAAAGACACATGAACTACACTCTACGCCGCATGACTAAAATAAGATTATAAAGTTTCAGGACAAAAAATAAATACTTTTAAAAGTTACAATACCCAAAAATAGTTAGAAACTACATTGCAGAATCAAAATTGAACTCGTTTTAATAATAAAAATGTTAGTTTTTTTGTTATGTAACTTTACAAAATTGCTTATTTTAGTCATTTAACAAAGTAAAATTCGCGCTCCTTTTTATATTTGACAATTTCTATCGAATGACCAAAATCGAACATTTTATAAAGCTATAAGACCGAAATAGGTCACTATCACATTAGATAATCAAAATCGAACACTTTATAAAATTATATGACCAAAATCAAACATTGTTACATTAGAGAACCGAAATTGAAAGATTGTCACATTAAAGAACCAAAATCAATATTTTCTCCCAAATATTCGGCCCATCCTCTCATGCCCAACAAATTCAAATAAATACAAGTTCGAATCTTTTAGATATCGAATGCCTTCAATCAATCTTTACCAATTTTCCTCGTCAAACTTTAAAAAAACTAATCTCTTCATCCCGTTCAACTTGTCTTGTTTCTTTTCGACACGAAGATTAAGATAAGTTGGTGGTTGGTGAATATGGAAAAGTATGCCGCCACTGACAAAAAAAAAAAATGGTGGTGTTAAAGAGGTAGGTTTGTGTAGTAATTATTTATTTTTTTTTTAATAAGATAAATCGGGTAGAATGGCCTCAGAAAAGAAAACAAGACAAGTCAAACGAGACGAAGAGTAATTTTAATAATTTATTTTGCTTGTCAATACGTGTGGAAGTTTGAAAACAACAATTAACAAACAATTGTTCTGGATTTACATTTGGTTTAAGATGAGGTCAAATTAAATAATTGGCGAGGCAATAGGGGCATGTGCAAATGAATTTGAGAAGAAGCCAATGAATAGGTGGTCGGTCACGTGCAACTCGTGTGCGATCTGTCTCTTTCCGCTCATCATTTCATTTCAATTGCGCGTCGAGCTGCGATAACGACACCCACCAGTCATTTTCAACTTCACAGCTTTTTTCTGAATTTTCATATTTCAAATTTTTATTTTATTTTTTCGTTTGGTCTTCAATACGTGTGTGGTGGTTTTTTCACCACATATAACAAGGGGAAATGATAAAAATATACCCCGTGTTCAGATGAAAATACGTGAAATTATCCTATATTCTTTTTATCAAAATAAAAAATAAATAAAATCATGTTCATTAAAATGTTGCAGCAAAGCCCTTCTGTCAAAATTAACAGCACGTTAATCTCACTCACTATTAAATCTTTAATAATGTTGAAATATATTCTTTCTGCTCCATTAAAAGTGTCTCATTTATTTTCGATACAAAAATCAAGAAAGTAGTGTTGTGTGGTGTATATTATTTAACTTTTTAGTAATTGATTTATGTCCACACATTTTTTGCTTGTTTTAGAAAGATGACATTTTTAATGGGACAACCTAATTAGAAAATGAGAACGTTTAGGACGGAGGGAGTATATGAAACTATTGAACTAGATGAAACAGAATCTCAAACAATAGATAAAAATTGGAAGAAAATGTGAACTTTGAAGAACTTAGAAGAGATTGATTCAAAATTTGACTTGCAATGCCGACAAATATACTTGTGAATTTATCAAAAATAAATATTATATGCACTATAAAGGTATTTCAAACATTGTATATTAGCAAAAATGTAAAATCTTACATATACTTGCTCATGTTAAATGAAATAGGCGGATTTTCTTGCAGTGAATTTAAGAATACAAGATTATTTTTTGCAATTAAACAAATACAATATAGATTTACGTATTTTCACCTAAATACGAATTTATTTATTTTTTGTCCTTTACCCCATATAATGACAAAATGGACCATTTGTGTAACGTTTATTCGGCACTGCTCTTTGAGTAGCTGCAACGGACTATCTGATCCACAATAAAAATAATTTAAATGATAGTTTCGTATATTAAATTCTTCAGAATTTGACGGCACATGACTTGCAATTAATAATGTTCAATTGATTTTGGTTTAGGAATATTTTTATTTTGTATTGAATTCACCCACATGGACGGAAATATCTCTAAATAGACATTAATTTTTTCAGACTTTGTTATTGCCTTTGTCCTATTATTTATGGCATACTTTTTCATTTAAAATAATATAATATAAATGTCAATTTAAAGAAAAAGAATGTTTAGACTAAATTTAACAACAAAAAGCAAATAATCTACATTAAATAACGCAATTTTCTACGTCAAAAAAAATGGTGCATATTTATTAGCATTATATATTAAAACTAGTCTTCCACCTTTTAATGCATAATGCAGTTTTATTGATGATTTCAAGTTTTCAACATTATTTTTTAAAAATATTTTAGATAACTTAATAATATGTCTAAAACAAGTAATAATTTTAAAGAGTAATATGAAATTTAGAGGGAGAAAATGCAGTGCTGGTGGATTTTATTACAGTTAAATCTCGATAAAGTAATAATTGTGGGACCGAGAAAAAATATTCATTTATCGAATATTATTTTAATATATTGACCCATATTGGGATCGAAGAAATTATTATTTTAATAAAATTATTATTAAAGTGCAAAAGAATATCCGGTAAATCACATTATTTTGTTTTCTGAAATATTCTTATTTCGAAACTACTTCAGTTAGAAATTTAGAGGGGAAGGGGGAAGAGAGAGAGAGAGAGAGAGAGAGAGAGGAGAGAAGAGGAAGAAAGCTCAGGAATCCTCTCAACTCCTCCTTCTAAGCCGTGAGAAATCCGACACCTTAAGATATTCACATAATTTGCATTCCACGTATTTGCTGGAGGGGAGTCCTTAGGAACAAGAAATAAATTACTCTGTTACAATCAAGATAACAACAATTGAGCCTCATTAATTGCTCCCGCTATTATATTCAACATCATTTAATTTGGTTGAGAAGATGGACGCGACGGCGCGGAGTAAGTCAATCGTAGCCGCCGGAGAGGAGAAATCGGGGAAGTTTCCGTTGACGGGGTGGGAACTGGCGACGGCGAGCGGCGTCGTATTGGGGTTTGTGGTTGGGTTGGTAGGTGTATACCTAACTATGCCCGCATCCGATTACAGCTTCCTCAAGCTTCCCCGCTCTCTACAAGATCTTCAAATTCTCAGGTATCTTTCAATTTTTTTATTTTTTTTTATTTTTAAATAACCTTGTGATTGGATCAGTTCTGCTTGCATTCTTCTGCTTCAATTATGTTTGCTAGATGCACTTGAATTAGGGTTTTGGAGCTGGATTATGCACTTGGTTCTATTACAAATCATGATAATTTAGCTAATGAGGCTCCATATACTAATTTTTCCATCAATTAAACATTTAATGAAAATCTTAATGATTCAACCCTTATAATTGGATTTTGGATTGGTGGAGATTAGCTTCATGACTATACGAGAGGAGGGTAGGGATTGAATACTAGATCAACCAGTTACGCAGAAGTGGATTACAAACTACACCACATGTTTCCGGAGGCGGGTGAATTGTGGAAATAATGTTAATGTAAGTGGTATTGAGATAGATTGGGATAGCAAGGATGTTGGGTAATGATGTAGAGCTTTTAAGCAACCGAATGTAGTCGATAATCGATCCATTTTGTGCTGCTGGCTCTGCAGTCCTACTTAAATCGTATGGATCAAGAATGTTTGCTGATATTTGGTTGGCTCGTGTTTAAAGGGATAACCTCGAGAGCTACACGAGCGACTACACCCTGCAGGTTCTTGTGGGATACTGTCTCGTCTACATTTCAATGCAGACGTTCATGATTCCCGGAACTGTTTTCATGTCGTTACTGGCCGGAGCCCTTTTCGGCGTCTTCAAAGGCGTAGCCCTCGTCGTGTTCACAGCTTCCGCCGGTGCATCTTCCTGCTTCTTCTTGTCCAAACTAATTGGCCGTCCACTCGTCTTCTCTCTGTGGCCCGACAAGTTAACTTTCTTCCAAGCCCAGGTGAGAATCATCTCCGTCATCATCATCATCATCATCATCATCATCAGTATCACTTCACCATCTCATTATCGTATTTCGACTTCTCCAGGTGGCGAAAAGGCGTAAAGGGCTACTCAACTACATGCTTTTCTTAAGGGTGACTCCGACGCTGCCAAATACGTTCATCAACGTCGCCTCACCAATCGTAGACGTTCCTTTCCATATCTTCCTCTTGGCAACGGTGATCGGACTCATCCCTGCCGCTTTCGTTACTGTTAGGGTATCATCTATCTCCTCCTCTGCCTATTCTCTTCTTGTGTATAGCAAAGAGATGAATTTGAAGCGCGATTGTTCGAAGTTTTAAACATTTGGTTTCGTGTAGGCCGGAATAACTCTGGGCGAATTGCAGTCTGTAGGCGACCTGTACGACTTCCAGTCTCTAGCCACTATGTTTCTCATTGGCATCGTCTCTGTTACTCCGACATTGATAGGAAACAAAACCGAATGAAGCCGCCATTGATATAAACTGGTGAGCTTCTGCATGATAAACTGGGACTGGGAGTGGTGTGTAAATTGTTGACAAGGTCTTATTATCATGTCTTTAGGATGCCATTCATCATTCAAAACTGTTGCACCATTTACTCTATTGTGTTGATCTGTATTTAGTGATTTCATCTTAAAGAATATTGAATTTGTCTTTAAATTTGCAATTCAAAAGTGGCATGCCAACATTCTTCACCGCAGCAGTCTGTCTTTTGATGAAAAAAAGATGAATTTTGGTCCCTAATGTGACATCTGCTTCATTTTGGTTCTCTAATAATTTTGGTCCTATAACTTTATATAATATTCAATTTTTGTCATCTAATGTAGTAGTGTTTAATTTTGGTCTTATGCTTCATTTTGGTTCTTTAATAATTTTGGTCCTATAATTTTATATAATATTCGATTTTTGTGCTCTAATGTAGTAGTGTTTAATTTTGGTCCTGAAATTTTATAATGCGATGGTTTTATAAGATTTCGGTCTTCCAATAGAAATTGTCAGACATAAAAAAGATGCGTGAACTACACTTTTCGCAGCATGTTTAAAATTAGACATTTTATAAATTTTTGGGACAAAAAATAAATATTATAAAAGTTACAAGATACAAAAATAATTTAAAAATTATATTATATAACCAAAATTAAACTCATTTTAATAATAAAAATATTCATTTTTTTGTCATTAAGCTTTACAAAATAATTTATTTTAATCATTCGGCGGGCAATGAATTTCACGCACCTTATTATGTTAGTATTTTTTTATCGAATGACCAAAATCGAACGCTTTGTAAAGTTATTGGATCATTAATACATTATAAAATTACATGACCAAAATCGAGCACTGCTACATTAGAGGATCAAAATCACTCACTATATAAAATTTTAAGACCAAAATCAGACACTATCACATTAGAGGATCAAAATCGATATTTTCTCGTCTTCTGATATTGCATTTGCATCTAGATTTTTCAAGTGCTAACGGTATAATAATCATCAAATATTTTGAACTGACAATTCTTGCATAAAGAGTCTTTGAACTTACACCGGTATAACACTCATCAAGCAACACAGCTTCCCTAAATCTCTGGTACAGCAAAAAAAACAACCACCTCTCATCACCTGAACTTTCTTGCTTTCTTCTTCTGTCCACCGCCATCACCGGACCCGAATTTTCTCGCCGTCTTCTGTCCACCACCATCACCGGACCCAAATTTTCTAGCTGTCTTCTGTCCACCACCACCACCGGACCTGAATTTTCTTGCCGTCTTCTGTTCACCACCACTGGGGCTTGGATTACTCCGCTTCGTTCCAGCTAGCTTCAAAGCATTAGCAGCCCGTAAAGCTTTCTGCTTCCTTGCAGCAACTGCGGGTCTTTTCTTCTTCCCGGAAGACTGATCCGTAGAAGGCTGAGATGTCGATTTGGTCGGACGAGTGTTAATCTTTGTAAGCACTTTCTTCTGCCCACCCGATTTGCTTGCATGCAATCCTTGGTAAGACAAGATCGCGTTTGCTGCAGGGATTCTCGAAGTAACATCTGCCTTCTTGGAGATATTTCTCTGTGGCTGTGGAGCGACCGGCCTCTTCAAGGAAGTATCGACTGGCTTAGAATGACTGAGCCGAAGTTCACGGTCACGTAGCCTCAGTTTTCGCTTCTTGACTGTCAGATTGGCGGCATCCTTCACGTACCAGAATAAATATACCTCAGAGTAGAACAAAATTTGGTGGAAGGGAAACTAATCAGTGATTATTAAACAAACATACCGCGGTTTTGAACAACACGTATGCAATGCCTTTCCCCAAGTTCGATCCGGGATCTCTGATGACCCGTACAGCTTCAACGCTTGTTTCAAGGTTTTTTATACCGGAGAATAATTGATAGATCTCCTCATCCTAAGGGAAGTATGAATAAATACTACATTGTTATATAACTATATTGGTAGAGGAAATGAACAACAAACAAAAGAAGGAGCTATTTTTAAGAGAGAAGAAAATCGAACCTTGACATCGAAGGGAAGGTTTCCCAAGAAAACTGTGCGTTTGTTGTCGTACAATAGAGGGGCGTCGTCTCCCTTCAATTTCTTGCGAGGTGGGCAAGCCTTGTCGACACGGATATGGTTCCCACCAACCTGAATTCGGGCAAAATGAGATGATGATGTTTGATATATCAAACTGAAGTAGAAAGAACATGAAGATAGATTCGTACCACGGCCATGTTATGAGCCAACGATGCTTGTGCAGACTCCTCTGTTTTGAAAACAACATAAGCATTGACACTGCAAAAACAAATTGCCAATTCATGTCGATAGTCGATACAATGGATTATACACCAAAAAATCACTTTTTTGCTTTTGCCATCATAAAAATAGGAATTAAACACGAGAAGAAAAAAAAGTATGCAAGCTTTTACGTATTTTCAAGAATTTGGAATGCATAAAGGAAGAAACATATCCATGCCTATCAACCACTAATGTCAACTGGACTGATGATCATTACCAGATCGATCGATATACCATTTATAACGGGTGAATTCATGTTTCCACTAACATCAAGGTAGACGGGCATAACAGCGTCAACTAAAATAGCGAAACACATAAAGATGCGGAATTGATAGACACAAGAGGCCTAGCAAAAACTATCGGGAACTAATAACGTACCGTTCAAATCCACAAGGAAAAAAAAACAGATTCATACTCATTAGTCTTTTGTTTTATTTTCAGTTTTCACTTCATTGTTTTATATGGTGAGATGAGACCATTTGTTTGCTTGTACTCTTAATGCCATATACAGAGAACTAGAACTGCAATCTCCTTCACCACACAAAACCAATCAAAATTAACAAACAAAATATAGCAGAGATTAAATTCAGAAGCAAACCTATTCCCATTCTCATTGATTTGCTTCTTGATCACAGCGCCCTTCCTCGGAATTTTCCCCTGCAAAAGATAGATTATCAACATCACTTGTACAGGCACAACAATCCCAGGAAAGAAGCAAAAAAAACTCACATCAACAATGGGGACGGATCGAATCCTAACAGACTCAACTTCACCAAACTGGCCAAACTCCTTAGCTATCTCCTTCTTCTTCAACTTCAGCGGCAAGTTCCCAAGGAATACAGTTCGTAGCAGCTTCACTTCATCATCAAAACCTTCCTTCACCACCATCGTATCCTCTCCATTATCCATTTTCTTCCTCTTCTCTCCAACCACATTACTCTCCTCATTACTTTCCTTCACCTCATCAGCCATTCCGTATCGCCTCGCCTCGTACTCCGCCTCCACCTCATCTCTCTTCCTCCTCCTCTTCTTCCTTTCACCCTCAACAACACCACCATTCTCCACAAATTCTTCTGGTTCAGAACCTAATTTACTCCCTTCCAATCCAGCTCTCTTAACCTTCTTACTCTTCTCATCAACCACTTCAGCTTCAGAATCGAAGATCTCCTTCTTCACTTTCTCCTTCTTCCTCTTCTTCGGCTCCGGAAATATCAGAATCCACAACCCTAGCCTCGTGTTCAACCCCACTTCGTAATACTACATTCGCCTCCCGGATTTCCAGATTTTTCCTCCGGAACGGATTGTCGTCCGAGAAGAGAGAATTAGCGGCTGAATCTTGCCCAGGTACATCGCCGAACAAGGTCTTGAAAACTGCGGAGGAACTAGAACCCTCGTTTGATTTCGCAACGCCGCTTGCGTCCCCATTTTCCAGAAGATTTTCCGATTTCTTCCCCATTACAAGCGAGTGTGATTAAGGGCTAAAATATTTCGCCTCAAAGAAAAGGAATTTGGGAACCCTAGCTAGATTTTAATTCATTATTTTGATAAATTATTCATTTTTAATCCCTTTTTTTTAATTTGTTCAATTTTGATTTTTGGAGCGTGTAGTCACGCGTCAATTTAATATCAATTTTCGTCCTTTATATTATAAATATCTAATTTTAATTTTTTATATTTAAAAAATCTAAATATGAGTTAATTATTTTTCTTTGCAATATGATTCAAAGTCTGATTCCAAACAAAATAATAAAAATCCAGACCTCTCAAACCTCCAAAGAATAAAGGGGAATTTGCTGCAATAACATAGGGCGATTTGTCTCACTCTTCTTCTTTTTACGGGATAAATTTTGATAAAAGTTTATGATTTTATTATTTTTTATGTTAATGATAATTTGTAATTCAAAATTTCTTCTCCAACCATTTGTACTAAATGGTCACGTGTTCCAAGGACAAAAATTGTACAAATTGAAAAAACGAACTAAAAGCGGACCATTTGTCAAATTAAAATTGGACTCGACCATAATAATGGATAAAAGTAAATCATGTGCCAAGATAATAAACTAAAATTGATTTTTTTTCCCTTCAAGCCCTAATATGTGTTAAGGGTAAAGATACTGCTTTGGCTATTAATACCAAAGTAGTTAAAAATAGAAAAATATACTCCTTCCGTCCCGCTATTACTGTCCTACTTTCCTAATCGGGTTATCCCGCTATCACTGCCATCTTTCCTAAAATAACAAAAATTACCCTTAAATAAAAAATGAAGTGAGTCTCTCCTACGTAATACTCATCTCCACATTCTCACACCCTTTCTCTCCAAAAATTTATCTCTCACACGATTTTCGCTCCATTCCTCGGAAGTTTATGATTTTTAACTTTTTGAAAACTTAAGATTATTTCATAAAATACAATATATAAAAAAAATCGATTGTTTCTACTATACCCTGCAAAAATTTAAATAAATTCTCATTTCTTCCACCAATCACTCCTCGAAAATTATACTCATTTTTTAATACAATTAAAACTCATAAAATAAACACTTAAATAAAATTTCTTAATTTCCGTGCTGAAATCAAATGAACAGTAATAGCATGACGGAGGGAGCATTAGCTTAAAAAAATATACAGAAAATTCGGGAAAAAAAAAAATCGGAATTTTGCACGGTCGACCGGCCAACTAAATAATTCAAAAGATCACTCTTACTACCACTCTAGTTCAGAATCCATAAACCATTCACAATCATTTACCAAAGGAAAGCATATAGCTAGTTACGAGGTAGCAGCATAAACAACTTTAACTTCTACTTCATACTTGTGGAGTAAAGGAGACAGATTTAGAAGACTGCTGAGAAGCATCAGCCAAATTCTGAAACATTCTCAGTATCTCCGAAGTGTCCTCCAAATAATACTTGGCCTTGCTCGGCTTCTGCCCGACCGTGCAAGCAAACACCTGCGCGACCGGGGAGAGGGACCCGTCGTCCTTGGCCGTCATGATCACCTCGAACATGTCTTCATCCGACCGGTCGTCTCCTATGCACAGCACGAAGTCAGGAAGCTCTTCCTTCTGCTTCGTCATTGCTAGGATCCGTTGTGCTACCACGCCTTTGTTTACTCCCTACGGGGCCAACAACGTATTATTAATTTAAATCGATCCTAATAAAAATTGAACACTAGACTAGCTCCAGATCAACCACTTATGCAGAGGTAAGAATATCAAATACACTACATGTTATCGAGACAGAATTACAGATGTATTCTCAACATAGCAAAACGACTCCCAAGTATTGGTATCAAACCAATAACGATTCATACAAGCTAAATCGATAATCGATAATTAGGCCAAACTGTTTTTTACGTTCTTTCCATTCCAAAATACTGGATTTCTTAAGCAACGGGCGAAGCAAATGCGAATGGCTAACCTGAGGCTTGACTTCTACGATGTGTTGGCCGCTCTTGACTGACACCGGCTCGTTCGCTACGACGCTCTCCAGGTGATTGAGAAGCTCCTTAGCCTGACACGACCCGAAATCCGGATCGGCAAGCTGGTAGTTCCAAACAAGGGCACTCTCTTTGGCTTCGATGAAGGAACCATCAGTCGTTTCGGTGTATAACTGCATTACGGGTTCCGCGATCTGCTTCCAGTTGAAATCTTGAGCCGGAAAACAAGTCTCCCACTCTGCTTGATTCCGTGGCCTGAAAAACAAACAAGTTGTTGTACTTTCTTGATACGGATTCATTCTATCTATCGAAAGCAAGACCGGCTTACTCACCTCATAAAATAGCCATGCTCCGCTCCAATTCCCATGTTCTCACAAGAAGTAAACCATCTTGTTAAGATCTCTTTATTCTTCCCACTCACAACAAAAACAACGTTGCTGGCATCTCTGCACAGTTTGTTCAGAATCTCGATAGCCTCCGCGTTCGGAGTAGAGTCGCCGCTACTCTGTGAAGCCATCGTGCCGTCGTAGTCCAAGAGAATCGCGCGGTTCTTCGTCCGCTTATACGCGGACACAATGTGCTCCACCGAAAGCTTCCTGAAACTCGGATCCAAGGCGATAACACGAAACCCTAAACCGAACCCGATACCCCAACACCTCCTCCTCCCATGATCCCTACAAGCCCTTTCGAGATCTTGAAAAAAACTATGTGCCCAATAGGCAACATCATGAGTGCTCACATACTTGTAGTGCTTATCGTGCCGCATTTGCTTCTCCGGCTCCGGGATCACGAGGGCCGAATCCATCGCTTCCATGACCGCATCGATGTTCCACGGGTTAACCCTAATCGCCCCGCTAAGAGACGGCGAGCACCCGATAAACTCAGAAACCACCAACATGCTCTTCTTCGGCGACGACGGGTTCAAACCCAACGTCGCGTCGAGCTTATCGGTCCCTTGCCTGCACACGACGTACTCGTACGGTATCAAATTCATCCCGTCTCTAACCGCGGTGACTAGACAACACTCGGAAATTACATAGTACGCGATCCGCTCGTAGAAGTGAAGATAAGTATCCACCAACACCACCGGTTCGTATCCTTCCTTCCCGTAGTTCTTATTGATTCTTGCAACGATGGTGTACGTTTCCGACCGAACCTCCTCAACGTCCTTCCCCCGGCCTCTAGCCGGATTCGCTATCTGGACCAACACAACCTTCCCTCTTTTATCAGGGTTGTGAGTAAGCAACTGCTCAAAGGCCAGAAGCTTCAAGCTTATCCCTTTGAAAATATCCATGTCATCCACTCCAAGCAAAACAGTCCGATCCTTAAACCTATCCCTCAACTCCGCAACATTACGCTCCGTCTCTTGAAGATCCAAAACCGTGCAAAGCTGCCCCATATGAATACCGACCGGAAGGATTTTAATACTAACGGTACGACCGTAATACTCGAGCCCTATATAACCACGCTTGGATTGATACGATACCCCCAACATTCTACTACAACAAGATAGAAAATGCCTTGCGTAATCAAAAGTATGGAAACCGATAAGATCCGAGTTCAAGAGGGCCCTCAAGAGTTCGATCCTAACAGGTAGGGTTCGATAAATCTCAGACGAAGGAAACGGACTATGGAGGAAAAACCCGAGCTTCACCCTATTAAACCTCTTCCTCAAAAATGTAGGCAACACCATCAAGTGATAATCATGAACCCAAAGAAAGTCATCATCAGGAGTTATCACTTCCATCACCTTATCTGCAAAGATTTTGTTTACGGAAACATAAGCTTGCCACAAACTCCGGTCAAACCGGCCGCCAAGATCCGGAGACAGAGGCAGCATGTAATGAAACAGAGGCCACAAATACTGCTTGCAAAATCCGTGGTAGAATTTACTAAAAAGCTCCGGTGGGATGAAAGCCGGTACGCAGTTGAAGGATTCGAGTAGCTTCTGAGCTACATCGTCTTGTTCAGTAGTGTCGATTTCTTCTTTAAGAGAGCCAACATATATCACCTCCACATCGTCGCCAAGCCCGTCTTTCAGCTGGAGAAGAAGAGAATCCTCATCCCAACTAAAGCTCCACTCTTTCTTGCCATCCAACTCCACCCTACGTGCACGAAGAGGGAGTTGATTTCCGACTATAATCACTCGATCTTGTGTGATAGACGAGGGGGCATCGGATCCACCGTTGCTTCGACTTTCATCGTCTAGCTCGGATAACACACCGGCTACAGTTGCCACTCGGGGTAGTTTCTTCGCCCCACGGCTGAAAGTAGGCGATCCGCCGGAGGTAAGATCCAGCAAGTTGGAATAAGACCGCGAAACCATTGCTTTTCCAACCAAAACAGAATAATGGGAAGCTAAAATATTGAATCAAACTCTACAAAAATGAAGAAAATACCAGAGAATTAGGCCTGATTATCCGCCCATAGAATCCCACAAAAAAATCAACTAAACACACCCTTTTTACCATCACAAAGTAAACAATAATCATGCTCTAATATGCATATGATGAAAAGAAAAGGGGAATCCCACATCGATACTCTCAATCTTCTTGAGCAAATAAGCAACATACTCAACCCATCTTTTTACACCATTTTTACAGAGCTTCTGAAAATTTTCTCACTTTACAGCTTATTGCAGGAAGTGGGCAACAAGATGAAAGAAATATGAACAAAATGAAGTAAAAAAAAAAAGAAAAAAAAGGCAAAAGCAACTAAAACAAGAAAGTAAAAGCATGTAATAATAGCCAACAAGAAAGGCTTAGAATAAGCGCCAACCTTACAAAGAAAGTGGCCGCAAAATCACCGAAGATGCCCACTAAAACTAATCCCAGATCAGATTCCCATCTCCGGCCACTAATGCCATCAACAAAATATCTTTTTTCTTCGTCTAATTTTTTTCACAAATGCTCAACAGAAATAGTGAAACGTTCCCGAGAATCACTGTGCTTGTATGCAGAGAAAGATTCTCTTTTTCTCTCTCTCTCTCTCACTAAAAAAGCGAGGAGACTGTAGGTTGATGAATGAAAGCAAGGTGGTTTTTTGGTCCGTAAATATCAAACTATGGTTAAAGTAATGCGAGTTGCCATGATTGTTACTGTTAACCAGCAAAGCCAACCTACCAAAGTGGGAAGTGAAAATGGCCCACTTCTTTGCATCAATTTTGTTTTATTAATAATTAATCCATCCGTCAAATTATTAATGTCTTGTTAACTGTACTTTCGAAACGGATTCCATTAATAATGTCTTGTTTTTAAAATAGCTAAGAATTTGCGGGAGTATCATATTATGACAACGTTTACATTTTTTCTTACACTAATACTCCCTCCGTCCCATTATTTATGTCCCATTGGGACTGGGCACAGTAATTAAGATAGTGGAGGTAAATGTGTAAAGTTGTGGTGTAAAAGTATAAAGAGGTGGGTCCAGTTGCTTAGATTGATTGTAGTCCACTCATTTATTTCCTTATTTGGTATGAGACATAAATAATGAAACAACCAAAAAAGGCAAGTGTGACATTAATAATGGAACGGATGGAGTATTATATTATTTCTTACAATTAAAACAACATTAGGCATAAATTCAAGATGATTTGCAATTACAAATAGTATTTCATCCATCTCACTATTACTGTCCCTTTTGATTTCAGTATCGAGATTAAAAAAAATTATTTTAATGTGTATTTTATGAGTTTTAATTGTATTGTATAAAGAAGATATACAAGTTTCAATGAGTGGTTGGTGAAAAAAAATAATTATCCAAATTCTTGCAATGCTAGTAAAAGGCAATCCATTTTTTTCTATATTTTTTTATATTGTAATTGTAGAAATAATCTAAAAATTTTCAACAAGTTAAAAATTATAATTTTTTAAATTCAGAGCGGAACATAATCGTATGTGAAATATATTTTTGAAGAGAAAGAGTATAAGAATGTAGAGTTGAATAGTGAGTAAAGGGGACCACTTCATTTTATATTTAATAATTTTTTTTACTATTTTAAAAAAGAAGACAGTAATAGCAAGACAATCTGATTAAATAAATAGGACAGTAGCCGATGGAATATTATGTTATGGCATTATTATATTTTGAAAATAATGTAATTAAAAATGAAGGGTGAGGTGGGGCCCTTTGTTGAAAATATCTGATTTCCATCATAAAAATGGTATGCCCCTGTCAACCAATGAGGAGAAGAAAAGTGGGAGAATCATGCATTATTTATAATCAATAATCATGTCTTATTCTCCATCGTCGTTTAATTTAGTGGACCAGAATCTATTGAGCCTCCATTTTAGTCTCGTTACATCAATTATTTTAGCGTATGATGCGGAAAATACACCATGCTTTTAGAAATTGTCATGAAATCTTACAACAAATTTTCAACCAATTTATCATTACATATTAGAGTTGTGAATGAAAGTTCGATTAGTTGTAAAATATAAAATTATAATATTCAATTTGATATTCATAGATATATAATTAAATAACTTAAAAACTAATTATCAATTTAGTGCAAGATAATAGAATGCCTTACACTTGAAGCAAAACAAGTGTTTTTTTTTTCAATTTTCTTTATATGTCATTGAGGCTTGCATCTCGAAACTTAGGGGCAGTTTGATTGGGATAAATCCGAAAAAGAAAAGGGAATTGAATTTTGAAACCCTTAGTTAGTGTTTGGTTCGCATTTTTACCAATTCCGTTTCCCCTCCATCAGGGTTTTGAAAAACCACCAATACCCCAATTTTCATTCCCTCAAATTCCCTTTCCCCTCCTCTCTCCAAAACTCATTTTCATTATTTTCACGAAACATTCTCTCTCTCTCTTGCCTTCTATTTTCCTCTTTCTCCCACATCTTCAAGAAAGAGAACTCCGACGAGTGGGGATCTTCTACCCCACTTGGTGGACCACTACATGTCCCACCAATAAGGTGAGGACATGTGCCGACTTATGATAACTTGGTGGCCCACAAATGCACGCGTGGCAGCACGTTATTAGTGGGCCACCAAGTGGTCCACCAATAAATGGAGCAGGTGATCCCCTGCCAACTCCGACGACTTTCCTCCGCCGCCACCGCCTCCCAAACTCCTCTCATCTACTTCTCCCATTCTCTTGATGAACCAAACAGCCAAAAAGACAAAGAACGGGAGTCAATTCCCTATTCAAAACCGAACCAAACAAAATGGTTGAAACAAACGATTCAAATCCTTACCTTTCCTTTCTCTTTCTTGATTCATTTCCATTTCCCTCCGCGAACCAAACGGCCCCTTAAACTTTCAAGTCTTAAATGGAAAATTTTGAAACACACCACAAATATAAATCTGAATAGTACCACATAACTGAGACAAAGCTTTTCAAATCCCTTGTACCATAATTATCTACTCGTAAAAGAGTCTACATTCAGGCTATTGCACAGAAGCGGGGTTTACCCAGTGCGCACTTCGGTAGCGGCTGCGAGTTACCCTCGTCATCCAAAAAAAAAAGAGTCTACATTCAGAGAGCAAAGCTTCTCAAAGGAGAAAAAGGCAGAAAATAGTTGAATTAGAAGTTAGAATACCAGAAAGCCAGAGGAAGGAAATGAATAAGTATAAAGTGCAGACTTGTAAAAGATACTCGATATGCTCAAAGAACAGAGTATACAGAACCAGAAGGATATTAACTTTTTAAAAGCCAAGTTAATAGGCCATGGCGACAATAAAACTATCAGAGATTTATGCTTGAAAACGACACGGGAGGTAAGAGACTTACATTAGTCAGGTAAATCTTTTTCTGCTTCCGGTAAGAGATGTCCCTTCTGCTCTGTTAGCTGAGATTTGTCCCACCCATTCTCTAATGGATTCATTTCATATCCCCCGGGAAGATCCTCCGTTGTGGTCGAGTGCATCTCCGTATCAACCGGAGGTGGGCTCTGGAGGATCTTCTCCCAGAAGTTCCCATCCATGTTCTCCCATTCTATAGGCGAATCCGGAGAAAATCCATCAATTTCAAATTGGATTTTTCCAGATGTAGGGTCAGTGAATATAGCATCTGCTGGTGGAACGGTAACCGGAGGCACTTCTTCAGCTTCAACGGATGGTGTCTGAACTTCTGAAACTGCTGGACATGAAGGGCCCATAATTCCAGAACTAGACGGAACAAATGATGGCTCGGGTTTTACTTCGTGAAGAGTCACCTCTGAAATATGGTTGGAAGAATTGCCATGATCCATCGGGTTAGACGATGAAGAGTGATCACCAGTCAAGAAACTATCAGGAGCATTTTCGAAGTTCTCTAGCCTAGGAGAGGAATCCAGCTTCATAAGCTGCATTAGCATCGCTTTTGCAGCCTCATTCATCAACGGTTGGTATTTAACAATTTGGCCGTCGGAGGGGCTGACAGAATCATCTCCCATGCCATCCTGTTTAAGTCTCCTCTTCTTGCTACCTTCTGCTATCCGCCGGCTGCTATCATTTGGTTGTTGCATGAATTGAGCAAGAAACCCGGGGCTGTTCATGGCCTTTGCTAGGAAGGACATCATCTGTTGTTGACGTTGTTCCATTCCCTGAAGACGCTGAACCATTGCTTGTAACTGACCGTCCGTGGTTTGTTGCTGCTGTCTCAACCTGACAAGCTCCTGCATCAGCACATTTTTGTCCCGCTTAAGCCGCTCGACTTCCTCCTCGAGCCCAAATTTCCCAACCTCAACACATGCTCCGACAGCGGGAGTCTGTCCATTTGGCTGCTGTTGATGCTGCGGAAGTCCATGTGCAGGTTTTCGGCGATTGATACTCTTAAGTAGATGTTTTTGTCCTCTTAAGAATCCCTCGTTCGCAAACTCCCAGCGATCAGGGTCAACCTTCCTAAAACCCTGTTCCAGAAAAAATTCCATTAAGGAAAAAAGATAGAAGACTAAAAACCGCATCACAATAGACAAGACTTCCTCATTTATACTGCATTCTCTAGCCAAGATGATACTGATCTAGTTTAAGAGTAAAATATATAAAACACGGATATCCTAACATAAGCATTTGCTCCCTAGATATGTTTCTTGCTATTTAAAGTCGGAGCCCGAATACAAACGGGGATCAGTTTACTAGTTTAGAAGAACATATATCACGATTCACTTACGAAAGTACAGAACCCACTTCACCATCTGAAAGTAACACAGTAAGTGAAGTAATGTGCTTATGTTTTCATACTTACAGACATCTATATGGTCGGTTTCGGTTAAAGCTTTTGTAACCTAAATTTATGTAAGAATTTTAGAGGGGAAAAATAAACCTTGAAAGCCACTGCAGGATTTCCTTTCTCCTGCAAAACTGGAAAAGAGAAGCAAAACTTCAGACCCTTGACAAGTCAATCACAATTTATGACATTTCTATCCTTACTAGTTATCAGGACATGTTCAAGAGGTGAATTATCATCATGATTAGCATTCTGTTACTTCCTCCAAACACCAATTTATTAGAAACTGCGTTTCCATCTTTTCAGAAATATTAAATAAAATCAGGTGAGGAAATTAGTAAATCAACAAACACAAGTGGCCCCTGCCAAATGCACAAGTCCTTAACCCAGTAAACTAATAGTGGTTCTAATTTGTAATAGACGGGGCGTAATCGTGCGTATATTTTCTGGACAGCGAAAGTTCAATAACTCATTTCTAAATCATAACCATGTAATATAGCTCCTCCTTATAGGCCAATCAAGTTTTAACAAACAGAAAAGTGACCTAAAATCATGTTAAACAAGCTCTGTTCATCATATCTTCAAACAACTTAGACAGTCGGCACCAAAACAAACTTAAATTCACAGACCTTATCATAGCATACGTTAACTACCAATCATCGCACCATCAAATCAGCAAAGCAAAAGAACGACATGACTCTACATACACAATCATTGCACCATCAATAACTTCAAAAATCAAAACTACAAATGCTACAAATCACAGCACACGAACTACCAATCATTGAACAACAAGAGCAAAATCCCAAACCAAAAGTAAATCAATAAGGCACGAGAATCGAGGAAATAACATACATAAGTATTCAGCTGGCGAACAAAGCTGGAGAAGTTGTTATGCTTGAAGTACTTAGGCAGCAAGTCCCGTGCGAACTCGGCCGAGTCCCAGACGATGAAGCTGTTATTGGTCGGGCTCCACGACACTATCTTGTCCGTGCTGGGGTCATCCACCATGTCGTAAGTCTTCACCAGGAAAGGCGGCGGGGCGTTCGCCGCCGGCATCGGCGCAGGCGGAGGAGCCGCCGCTCCTCCCTCGCCTCTGCCGCCGGTAGTACCAGCAGAAGTAGACGCCGGCTCCGTAGCCATACAATTCACAAAATAACGAAAAAAAAACAATAGATCGTCGAGTTATTCTATCGCCTACAGTAAAGATCCGGAGTATGAATTCCTATTACGATGAATTAGGGTTTGTTCTGCAACTACGGAAGTTTGAAAAAAGAGGGAAAATAAAAACCATAGGAATTTGGGAAGAAAAATTAGAGCTGATTATCTTTTTGGCCCGATAACAGAGCTGAGTGGTTGTACCGTCACGGGAGGGAGAGGGAGGCGAAGACACGCACTAACACACAATGGGTGTGGTTTGGGAAAACGACGCCATTATCACCAACTGCTTTAACTCACTTTTCCGGCCAAATTTGGCCCAAATTCCCCAACTACTAAATTATAGTACTAGTATTTTCCAACTAATTAATTCATTAAAGAATTATACATTGTCAAAATAATACTTTCTAAAAAAATAATTTATAAGATAATAATCTTTAAAAAGTAATTTTTAAATTAATACTCTTTTTGCTACTTATGTACTTATTTACCAAATGAATACTTTTATGGAAATTAATTTATAATTTTTAAGTTAATTTTACTATATTAGCATTTTATGGAATAAAAATAATAATATTATTATATTTTTATTTAGAAAATACGAAAAATATTACAATAAATCAGATAAAATATATTTTTTATTCGAAAATACAGAATTTTTTTCTTTCCACCTAATTTCGACAATTGTATTATTTTTATTTTTATTTATTAATTATATTAATAAAAAAATCTATTTTTCATTTGAAAAGTAAAATACTTTTGAAATAAAATTAACTGTACAAGTAAATAAATAAAACATTTCTTTTATTTAGAAAATACAACAAGCATAACTTACAAAATAAATAAAACAACTAAAAAATATATTTATTCTTTTTTATTTGAAAATAAGATTTTATTACAACAAAGTATATTTTACTGTAATTTAGAAGTTTAAAAAATAAAAAACATTGTCCATGTAAATATTTATTTAGTAAGGAAATAAATAGGTGGCAAAAAGAGTGTTAGTTTGGAAATTATTTTTGAAAGATTTTATTTTGGGAATAATTTTTTTAAAGAATGGTTTTGGCAATTTACTCTATGGAGTATGATGTGTAATTATTGAATATTTGATTTTTTTTGGTATTAAGTATTAATCTTTCCATCATATTATAAACATCCGTATTTACTAACTTTGTTGTCCCATTAAAAGTGTCATTTTTCAAAAAAATACAACTTGTATGAATGGAAATGAATTAAATAAACGTCAAACAATATACACCACAAAACATTATTTTCTTGATCTTCTTGACAGAAAAGACAAAAAAAAGACAGTTATAATGGGATTGAAGGAGTATTTATTATGTCAATTCGATTCAAACATTTTATTTTTTTAAGAGTATTTTTATAAACAATAGTGTTTATGCAATAAGCGATATAATACTTGAAAGAGATTATTAATAAGCGATAAACATAAAGATTGCATTAGTCATTTTATGCTAAGGCTTATATGCAATTTAGTTAAACAATACTCTCTCCATTCTCCTATTTGTGGCTCACGTTTCCGATTGAGACATCTAAAAAACGCAAAAATCATGTAGACCTAATTTAACAACAAAAAAGTCAACAATTTACAAAGCACATAACATCACTTTCTAAAACTTCTCGTACCGAAAAGATATGAGCCGCAAATAGCAGGTCAGAGGGATTAGTTGTTTTCAAAAAGGATATAGCTAAAGTTACCTTAGAGTGCGATCAAAACGGAAATCAAACCCATCGATGATTCTATAAGTCGAACATGTTATATATGATCCCAATATCACACACCAAAAATAGATTTTTTTACTAAAATACCACACACGACTAGTTGTTAACAAATACCACAAGTTTTATAGAGTCAAATAACTTCATTAGGCAGCCCTAATGAGGAACGTACCACAGTTTAGATGAATGCTCACCCTAAGTGGAGGCACCGAGGATATTTTCGTCATTTCCGTGCGTCGAGCTCACGATTTCTTATGCCCGTGTCGAAGACCACCTGTTATACAAATTCAGTTAAACAAAAGCTATGAAATTTGAACCCAATCTCTATTCTATAGTGTTGAATATGAGCGCAATTGAATATCGACAAGATGAGACCGTTCACTATTCCTTGAAGCTTTATCTCTCCCCCCCGGATAAACCATATAGCCACGAGAAACCATGAACCAGAATAGAAGAGCAACTATAGATGCAAAAACAGTAGCAATTTCAAATTAAAAGATTGCATATTTAACACAATACTGCAAGATAACCATCATCTTAGTTTGCAGTACATGATCCGTATTTACCGAGCTAGGTTTAAACTTAAATGGCTGCCTCAAACCAGCCTTTTCGATATTGGTTTGTTCTTTAGAGAGTGGAGAGCAGTCTTTCTTCTCCCTAATCACTTGATAATCATGATTCTACTGAACTAGCCTGGCTCACTTCTTTATAGATGCCTTCCAAATGGAGAGAATAACAAAACAAAACATTCTTGATTTCTGGAGTTTCTGGCCAAGTTAAGAAGTGCATGTAACAGCAAAAGTGATATTTTTGAGCCCACAAATTTACCTGGTCGCGAAATCAAATTGATACGCGATCGAGGTCCATCAAACATCCAGCTATCTTCATCTAGAGACTTGACCTCTTTATCAAGTTTTGCCATCAACTCCGACTTAAGAACTGCAAAAACAAGACTAATCATGACCTATACATGCTCTATTCTCTAAAATCTCTTGCAGTATTATGTCTTGAAAGCTCGAATAATCCAGCATCACACGGTTGGACATTTGATATCATGTAGGGTGCCAACCTTCAATGTTTCTTGTGGTGGTTGGAAATTTGTCTACCACTAACAAAATTCTTCATAGTTTGATCAAGCCAATCAACATATTCAAGTTATGATTGATAGCTAAATCTATCTAAGCTCTAATTAGACAATTAGACAAACTCCTACATATATTAGTGGGCAAATAGACACCAAAAATGTCCATAACCTAATCAATTTTTCAATCGGACCAATTACTGCATATATGTATCGCCTTTGACAGCAATCAAGTTACGGAAACAAACAGCGGAAAATGAAATGAAGAACTAAAACTATGGATTTAGAACGAAGGAAATGTAGACGGTTCGAGGAACTGACCTAGAAGCGTCTGATCCTTGCGATCTTGGATGGAGATGGCATTAACATCCGCCAACGCCAATTCATGATGACTATCATCCGCCGTTGATGAGAACGCCGCCGCGACTCCCGCCGCCGACAAGCTCCCGCTACCCATGGTTTCAGTTTTGAATTTCACTTTTTCCCTCTTTCAGATTCACTACCGGCTTCCCAAATTGATTATCAATTTTCGCTCTGCGCGTGAATAGAAAATTTTGAAAATTGGGTTTATTTGAGTCGGCGATTTCGGAATTGAGTTCAGCAAATTAATTTGTAGATAAAATTTCAAATTTGGCCCTTTTCGTCCAATTTTCATTGAGTTCAGCAAATTAATTTGTAGATAAAATTTCAAATTTGGCCCTTTTCGTCCAATTTTCATTATTGTGGTTACAGTTAAACTCGATAAAATAATATTCGATAAAATAATAATTTTGTTAATATAATAATTTCTTCCAATTTCGATATAATAAATACATTAAAATAATATTAGATAAATTAATAACTTCGTTAAATGAATATGAATATTTTTTTCAATTTCAAAAATATTACTTTATCGAGATTTAACTGTATATCTAATTTTAAATCTCTAACTGTAAAATCGTCCCATTTTGATCCTCTAACTAATATATTTATATCTATTTTTATTCCTCTATAGGAATTATCGAGCACACGCCTTTTTTCAGACTTAAAAACTCACACCCTTTCATTTATGTTTATATTATTCTTTTATATTAATTTTATTTCTTATGCAAAGAAGCCGACATGTTCCCGACGAGCTTTTGCTCCCTCCACAATTATTATGTGGAATCAAAAAAGGCTTTCATGTACACAATCATAGATCCATATCACTTTGCAAATCCGAATAGAAACTCATCTGCGCCAATCAAATCCAAAGGGAAGATCTGTCCAATTTTAGTCCTCCTGAAGAAAGTGTAGGTAACACACCGTTTTACAAAGAACACTCTCCGACAGATGATCAAAATCGAATTATTTTACAAGCTGGAGGACCAAACAAAAAAAATGACCAAAATCCAACAATTTTAGAAGTTAAAATCGAACATGGCCACAATAAACGATCAAAATAGGACGAAAGCCACAAATAAAGGATCAAATTCATATTTTTATCTAATCTGTTTTAGTTGGCTAGAGCTCGTTACCAAACCATTGAGTAACTGTATAACGAGAAAACCAACTTCTACTATTCGAGATGTCCATTGAATAAACACGAACATGTTTTTCCTATGTAGCTTCGGATATGGCACACATATCTAATGTAGGGAGTTGCAATAGCCATCAGTTAGTCCAAGGAAACAAAAAGGAAAATGGGAAATTACCAAAACAGAGCAGCAATTTATCCTTGAACAAATAAATGGTCATCATGGGAATTGACATTTATTGATGAATCCACAAGACATGGACAAATAAACAAACACCACAAACAAATCCTCTATATTCAACCTATCTCAAGTCTTGTTTCTTCAAACAGCCACAATACCTTGCAGAATTGCAGATGAGATTAAACCATTAAAGATCAACAAATAATACTCATATTTCTTCATGACTTTGGAAGATCCCACTCAAGCAGCAAGCACTATGATCACTATCAGAAGCACGATTCCGAATATCACTAGCAGTAAGCAAGTCTGCAAAATGAAAACGAGAAACGAGACCTCATGAAATGTCGTCTAGCATGTCAGCTTGAAAAAACTATAGCATGTGTTATTGTAAAACGCTCGCAAATGTGCAAGATGAGAACAAGTGAGGACTTCGATTTGCATTCAAGAAAAAGCGAAAATAGACCCAGTAATGTTATAAAAATTAAAAAAATTAAAAAAAAAGTTTTTTTCTATCTTCGACGCAAGTTGCTCAGTCAACTTTTTGGTGGCAGTTCATTACCATGTCTATATTACTCCCTCCGTCCCATTTATATTAGCCCTTTTGCTTTCCGGCACGAGAATTAAGAAAATAGAGTAGATGATAAAGTAAGAGACAGAAGAAAGTAAGAGACGGAAGATGAGGGAGATAGTGAGATAATGGATGATAAAGTAGGAGAGAGAATATAGTAATCCCTCCGTTCCCATCCGACTTGTCTTGTTTCTTTTCGGCACGGAGATTAAGATGAGTGGTTTGTTGTGTGTAGAGAGGTAGGCTCCACATAGGAAAAGTAAGAGTTTGTGTAGTAATTATTTTCCATTTTAAGAAACAAGAAAAGTAAAGTGGGACAACCCAAAAAAGAATACAAGACAAGTCGAGCGGAACGGATGGAGTAATTTTTTTTTTTTTTTGGAAAGGGGCCATTTCAAATGGGACATTTCGAAAAGGAAAGAGGGTCATTTCACCTAACAAGCATGCGTGCCATATTACGGATGAATTTACACATAACAAGCATGCGTATAAATACATAATGATCTGTTTGTAAGCAACTCACCAGGGATGAATTCGACTTCTGAGTCTTGGCTGCTTTGACAAGTTGGGTTTTTCCCTGTGCAGTGGCTGCATGAGCACCCTCAATGTGGGAGCCAATATCATCTACATATAAAACAAATTCCCATGTTAGGACTGTTAAACAAGAATATCCGAATATAAATACCATACAAATGACTGTACCTATCATAGTTCCTTGTTCGTGAACCAGTACCGCAAGGTCTTTGAAAATCTCATTTACTTCACCAATTTGTTGTTGTATTTCTTGTATTCCTTGCTCTCTTTCCTCTATGATGGCCTCATTGAAAGAAATTTCATTGTCTAGAAGCAAAACCTCCTGCCTGCAGCTCAGAAAAATTAGACATAAACAAACAAAAGTTAAACTCCATAATAAGAACTCTGCCGTGCACAAACTTAGAGGAATATAAAAAGAGGATAAAGAGGGACAAGTAAACATAAAAAAATACTAACAGGTGTGTACAAAATGTAGATCCTCAGTAGAGAAAGTATAAGATGTATATCATCAGTATATTCAAAAATATAAGAGGCACTATCTATTGAAAAACCAGGTCGGATAACCAGATACATAAACAATATCAGAATTAGAGAATTGATTAGTTCAGTTACTCAAACAATGACTGATTCATCAGCAATCCCACGAGGACATTGAAATAACATCTTGGAAATTGTTCATGCCCACAAATTTCACAAGGAAAAGGATAACATGCAATGTATGCGATAAACTTGGTGTAAGCATGTTGTTTTATGGTTGCCTGTATTGAGTTAAAAAATAAACCACAACCGAACTTACCGTATCTCATTAGCATCTAAGTTTACATAATTGTTAGTACTATAACCACAAGTCGGAATATCAACATCGAAATACCTTCTAGATTCCAAAAGCTGAGTTTGCTGCTCCCTGTTCTTTTCTGTACTTGCATCCACATCGCCAGATGAGTAGCTGCACGAGGCAGTAATTCAAAAAATAAGCTAAAGATTAAACAATCTATACATTATCACATTTCAGAAATCATGTTTTCAGCTATACAGTCATTTAACAGCTGAAAATCAAACCAAAATAAGAAACTATTCTAAAGAACCAGTTCTACTATAAACCATCATATATACTACTCCCTCAGTCCCACTAAAGTTGTCTTATTAGGTTCCGGCACATAGATTAAGAAAATGGATAGAAATAGGTAGTTGTGTAGTTAGATGTGGAGGCCCTCTAATTAGATTGAAATGGGCACTCTATATTTACAAAAATGCCACCTCCCTTACCTTAATTCTTTCCATTTTTGGACGAAGACAACATTAGCGGGACAACCAAAAATAGAAAGTAAGACAACTTTAGCGGGACGGAGGGAGTACAATGTATTACCTAGAAGGAAGAACTGCTTGGGGAGCAAAAGGAGTATAAGCAGTTTCTCTCTCGGCTGCAAGCCTCTGCGCCTTCTGAAACTCCTTCAATACTGCTTGAAAGTCTTTTGCAAGTTTGGCATCCGTGACTTTCTTGCTTGCCTGCAGGGAAATGAATGCCAATCATGAAAAACAACCAGTTTGGAATATAGTCGCTGATGGAGTGGACTTCCAGGTGATTATGAAGATGACCGGTAACAGTTACCGGAGATGAGATATGAATTTACCCGAACTGACTAATGCGGTTAGATCAAAAGAAGAAGCTTACACTGACTTCAACATGATGGTCTATGTCACTAGCTTGCTTAAGTTTATCTGAGGTGTCCTTCACCAGCTGTCCAATATGCAGCCGAGTTTTTCGCCTGCAATTGAGTAAAAGCAGAATAAGAACATTCCACAAAAATTATTGCATCACTATATTATATAAGAACCAGCTGCATAAAGGGAAACATGTAGCAAAAGAGAGCTAATTGTGGCCAAACCAAAGAATTCCCCCATACTATAAATTCAATTAGCTAGCTCACTATCAAAAGTTGAAACCACTTTTTACCAAATTCTTGATTGGATTTTCAACTAAAGGCACCTAATTCTGCTAGTGGTGGATAAACAATCAGCCAACACATCACAATCTCAAATTCAAATACGATCTCCAATCAAGAAACGAACTTCTGAGAATCATCCCCAAAAAATCATACCACATTACAAACTAAATTCCATTGAAATCAGCTCCGGAAAATTGAAAACAAATAAATAAACAGAAAAAGACACTTTACAGCTTTTCCCGGAGCTCCGGCGTATCCTTGGGCGTCCCAAGAGTATTAACGAGGCGCTGGAATGTGGAAACCGCCGTGTTGATCTGGAAAATTCCAGACGCCACCGCCTGCGTCGGATCCTGCTTGCCATTGGCGTACCCCCTCCGCGACCCGTTTCCACGACCCGCTTCTAGATCTTGAAAACTCATATTTTCTTCCCTTTTTTCTTTCTTTAATAATTGAAACTATCCGTCTTTCTCAAGCCTTAAAATTTTGGAATAATTCGGCCAAGGTCGGGGATTTTATGGAACAAAACAAAACCCTAGTAATTGGGTTTGGGGGAATTTCGCAGAGAAGTTTGAAATTCAAGCTCAAACGCAGAGAACTGAGATACAATCTTCACAAATGGATCTTTTTACAGCCTATTTATTGAATCAAAAAATTTTAGGAGGAGGTGGAGGAAAAGTGAACCGAAATTGAGCAAGAAATTGAGGAAAATAGGAACAGATTGTTGGAGGAACAGAGAGAAGAAGGTTTTCTATAATATTTTAGCCCCAATAATAAAGAAAAATAAAATCGTTGTTTGGTTAAAATTGCTATGAAGAGAGAGAGAGAAGAGTGAGAGACAAAATGATTTGGTTAGTGGTCATGCCGGCTGCCTTTTAAATTGGACACGTGGACCGTGGGGGCGGTGTTTGGCTCCGCGGCAGCTTTCATCTTCAACTTGCTCCGTCGCAATTTGACACCCAACAAAAAAATAAATAAACAGTAATAGTAGTAATATTGATTTTCTAATTTACTAAAGAATAAATAAAATATAAGACTTTTTCTAATAATAATTAGGGGAAGTTATAGCAGATTTTATATCAATGTGGAAATGTTTGTAATTGAAATTTGATCTATCTTTGTAATAAAATAAATATCGTTCTGATTTATCTAGTAATAAAAAAATAGTGTTATTTTAATTAATTTTGATTTAATAATTATTTTATTTAATATTTAAAACAATAATTAATATGTCTGCCAATTGCAAAAACGACACTTATTCAAAATAGGTGTATATTATACAAATTATCTTGTTTTTTTTGGCAGAAAGATTAAGAAAATTGTATTTTTGTAGCGTATATTGTAAAACTTGTTGGCCGGTTAATTAATGTCCATATTTTATTTTATTTTTTCCTTTTTAGAAACATAAGGTTTCCAATGGAACATCACAATAAGAAATATATGACGCTTCTAATGAGATGAAGAAGGTATATATAGGTCTCTCTGTAAAAAGTTTAAGAAGTGTTAGGATTATGATGACACGAGCATTCGATATTTGTGATCGAGACCGTTATGTGTAGTGCAATCGGAATGTGGACTTTAGACCTTTGTGGTCCGTTATAGTGTTGCTAGGCTACCGTGGTCTAGCCGTGTTAGGAACCGATTTCAGACTGCTTGAACCAACGAATCGAGACCGGCGAGATCCTAATTCCTAATAATTTATGTTTATGTAATTATTATTATTATTATTTTTATGTGAAACTTTATTTATTTTCGTGAAACAATTTGATAACATTACGTGATCAAATTTTACGTGTCATTATCTCGAAGTCGTCTATGCTTGAATAATACTCCTTCCGTCCCGCCCGACTTGTCTTGTTTCTTTTCGGCACGGAGATTAAGATGAGTGAGTGGTTGTGTATAAAAAGGTAGGTCACAAAAAAAAAGTAGGAGTTTGTGTAGTAATTGTTTTTCTTTTTAGAAAACAAGACAAGTCAGGTGGAATGACCCGAAAAAAAATACAAAATAAGTCGGGCGGGGCAGAGGGAATAGTATCATATAAAAATTGAACGAGTTTACATATCGTATTTTATGGTCTTAAGTATCGCAAACCATTCAAGTTGGTCCATATACAAACCTTCATTTGAGTCTTCATGGTACTATAATTTAGAGGCATTTCTAAAACTAGCCCAATACACTAAATAAAAATCAACAATAGCTTAACACTAAACAAAAACACAAATCTAGTCATTTTGTCATCTATCATATCTCTCCAATCATTGGATGATGTATGTTGTAGGAATTTGTGTCATGGACTATTTTTTATCGTTTGAAACTTAGAGGATCGATGGGGGTTGAAGGAGGCTCTCCATCGGCCTTCCATCAGTCGAGAGAAAAAAACAAAGGCCAAGCAAGTCCATCGGCCGAGCGACTTGAATATGCATAAGCAATTATCGGGCCGATGAGGGCCGAATATACTCTATGCTCTCCATCACCCCTATGTTTTAACTGCCCAAGCTCCCTTTCTTCGAGATAGGTTTCGACACGACACAATATGGAAGCTTTTAACTGCAAAAGTGCAGAAGGGCCGATGGAGGGCCCAAGAGTTTCAGTCCTTGAATAAAAAATTACAGTTTTTTTTAAGGAAATTGTTTTCCTTCGGCCTTTCCATCAGCCTTCGTTTCACCCAATCGGCCCTCTGGCATCTTTTAGCAGAATCTGCGCTGGCCAAACAAAAATCGACGCCAACTGCAATTATGACAGAAAAAAATATATATGTATTTGTTATAATATTTTTGGCCAACTGTGCATATTACAACTATAAAATTTACAAGAAGTTATCCAATGCGCACCTATTTTTAAAAAAAATATATTATGTCAATTAAAAATCAACAAAATATTAAGTTTGGTATAGGAATGAGAAGAACGTGAAGTGCATGTAGCTACGCTCGTTGTTAGGGGTGTGCATAAAAACCGTCCAACCGCCTCCGCCCGCTTGACTCGCCCGTTGGAAATCGTAACCGCCGGTTAATTTTTCTCAAAATTAACCGCGGTTCAATTTTTTAGCAAACCGCCATTGAGTGGGTGGGTCGCGGTTTGCCGGTGGCGGTTAACCGACCCGCCCGCCACCCTAATTCTTTTATTTTCTAATATTAGTCTTAAATGCATGACTCAACAAAGTGGCATTTCAAAAATTCATTTTCCATATGAATGTGCCATAGCGTCGTGAATCTTAAAATATATTATCATACTCATTTTATTTGAAGTTATAGTACATTGTATGATTTGGATTTTTTTTTTTTGTGGTACACCAAATTGTTGTCTCATACTTCATGTTTAAAACAAATAATTGTCATAGTAGTTTTTGTTCCTTCTAACTAAATCAACTTACAAAATTCGTCAATGTCGCTATAGATAATAAAGAATTAAGTAGTTAGGATACCTAATTATTTGACCCGCAAAACCGCCCGCAACCGTCCGCAAACCGCCCCACCCGACCCGCAACGGTTTAGAAAAAAATGAAACCGCCACAGTTTGTAAATTCATAAAACCGCCTATGTGTGGATCGGTTAATTTTTTTGTCCGAATCCGCCCGCGCACACCCCTACTCGTTGTGGCCGATTAAAAACATTAGGCGGAGGGAGTATATTTCTGATTTATATACGCAAATAAATATAAGTGGCCCCCATTCTTGACGATCGAACCGCGTGTAGAGAATGTAAACGTTGGATTAATTTTTCTGAATTTTTGATTCAACTCCATCTAAATTCCCTCTTCAACTTCAACTCAACTTCACATTTTTCCTCTGATTCCTGGATTTGCTTCTTCAAGCAGCTGGATAATGTCGGTGAGTGCGTCCATCAGCTTCACCTTGCAGTTTTTTTTGTTTTTTCCTTTTCTCTTATTCGTGTTTTTTTTATCTAGTTTCGGATTGATTGATTGCGTTTCGTGGTATGAGCATTCTATTTTTTCGTTTTTGTTGTTTATGTGCATCGATTGTTTGTAGATTCTGTTGATCTGTCATTTCTGCTGGTTTCAGTGGATTGTTGTAGGAACTTGCAGTAGGTAATCGGATACAATAACTAGCAAGCTTCGGTTTGAACTTGAAGTCATTTGATTTGATTTCTATTTGCATTTTGGATAAATTGAAGTTGGATGGGCTATTTGATGAGATTTGGATCTGCTGATTACCTTCGAGGGAGCCGAGTGTGATGTGTTGATTTGATGCTTGATTTTTCGGAAATGTTCTCATCCTACTGCTTTCGTTTCATGATAATAATCATACAGACGGACTAATTTATGCACCTTTGTTGCCTACATTCACACTGTTGGGAATCAAGATTAGTTATAATTTTGGGTATAATTAGGTTAACCAATGTTTAAATCTATCTTCTAATCTTATCCCCTGTGTTTCAATTTGGGGGTTCCCTATAGCATGAAAATCTCAGTATAGCATCTTCACACTGTTGGAAATCAAGATTAGTTATAATTTTTGGTATAATTCAGGTTATTGTTATTTTCTAATTTCTGGATTTTATATGCTCTCCATATTTCCCTATCTACATTGCTCACATTTGACTTGAAGATGTAGGAATTAAATACTTCATGGATTCAGAGTTGGTAGCAGATTATGTAAATGGTTGGTCTACAAGACATTGGTGATAAATCTGAACCAAATATATGATGAAACTCGTGCTTTAAACTTCAAATTATCTTGTTTCATAAATGTGACCTTCCTGGTTAACTCCAATGCTAGTGTCATACATTACTTGGATTGGCAGTATATTAGTATCTGGCTCATGGTGTTTACTTGTTGATGTTCCAGATAAAAACCGTCAAGGTCAGCAATCTGTCTCTGGGAGCATCGAAGCGTGAAGTGCACGAGTTTTTTTCTTTTTCCGGTGATATTGAATATGTCGAGATGCAAAGGTGACATTAAGTTGGTGCAGTGATTTCCATCCTATATGAATGGAGTGTTTTAATGAGTAACAATGCTCATATGAACTCAAATATACCCTATATGCTTATGCAGTGATACCGAGCAATCTCAAATCGCATTTGTTACCTTCAAGGATCCGCAGGGAGCAGAGACGGCAATCCTTCTTTCTGTGAGACCTCTCTCCACACCTAAACTGGAATCAATATTCATAGTTTCTCCATCTTTTTCATCATGTTGGATCTGCAATACTTTAAAGAAGTTCAATTTAGACAAATTCTTGAACTCTGTAAACGATCCCATCTTCTGTTTTATGATCAGGGTGCAACCATCATAGACATGACTGTGGAAATTCATCTAGACCCAGATTACAAGCTTCCGGTAGCTGCCTCTGCACCACCATTGGTAATAACTTCGCAACATGTTTATTTCGTTAACGACGTTTATATAAAGTACGCTCTTGTAACCTTGCCAAAATAAACAATAAAAAAAATCAGCAATCAGCCAAGAGAACTGGAGGGGCTGAATCCACATTACAAAAGGCGGAGGACGTTGTGACCAGCATGCTTGCAAAGGGTTTTATCTTAGGCAAAGATGCCGTTAACAAAGCAAAAACTTTCGACGAGAAGCACCAACTGACTTCCACAGCAAGTGCTAAGGTCTCATCTTTCGACAAAAAGATCGGACTGACTGAGAAGATCACAATCGGGACTTCCATTGTGAACGATAAAGTGCGGGAAGTGGATGAGAAACTCCAAGTTTCCGAGAAGGCAAAGTCAGCATTTGGTGCAGCAGAGCAAACGGTTAGTAATGCTGGCTCTGCTATCATGAAGAACAGATACGTTCTTACCGGCACCACATGGGTAACCGGGGCTTTTAGCAAAGTCAGCAAGGCAGCTGGGGAAGTAGGCCAGAAGACGAAGGAGAAGGTCGGGATTGTCGAAGACGAGCAGAGGAGGAAGATGGTGGATGACTTTGCTCAGATTCATTTATCGGAGTCTCCTAAAGCATCTGATTCAGCAGAGCTGCATCCACCTTCCAAGCCTGCTCCAGCACAAGGTTTGATTCTCTGAATTTATGGCATCATAAAGTGATTTCTTATTCTGGGAATAGATTTAAAAAGTGGTGGATGAACTAGCTGCAGATTCTTTAATTTATTTGTTGATTGATTTTCTTTCTTGCTGATGCAAGTGACTTCTTGCTGATGCAAGTGACTCTGCTTCCTAGTGAACTTGTTTAGTGTAATTTCATGCTACTAAGTCCATGAGTTTTGGCTTTTGTCTAGATTTTTTTGCTATTGATAATTAATTGGGTCTACGAAATCTTGATTATGATAGATCTAATTCAAATAACCTTATATAGAGTTATTATTATTATTATTATTATTATTAGGAAACGGATCCTCAGTCCTAATTTTCATGTCTCAATGTTGTTCCATTAGTGTAATCATCTAGATGTTTACGATAAACCATGGTTTTTGGT
The DNA here is from genome assembly GCA_028984105.1 of Lavandula angustifolia. Taxonomy (NCBI): domain Eukaryota; kingdom Viridiplantae; phylum Streptophyta; class Magnoliopsida; order Lamiales; family Lamiaceae; genus Lavandula; species Lavandula angustifolia. The sequence continues at coordinate 132,751 of CM054812.1, forward strand.
AAAAAGGGATCCCATCCCTTATTATTACTTTATTTGTCCTATTATTTATGTCCTATTGAGATTGGACACCGTGATTAAGAAAGTGGGTGTAAATGCATAAGGTGTGATGCAAATGTTTGATTTTATTTTTTTTGGTCCACTTATTTAAATTGATTATGGATCATTCATTTGTTATTATGCCCCCCTATTTGTTTCATTATTTATGTCCTATTGAGATTGGATATTAAGATTAAGAAAGTGAGTGTAAAAGTGTAAGGTGTGGTGTAAATAATTTTTTTTTGTATGATAATCTTAAATAACAAATAAGACATTAATAATGGGATGAAGAGAGTAATATATTGAAACGACTTACCAAAGTGCCTCCATAGATTGAATTTATCAAAATTGGGAAAAAATGTAGGTTTTGGAAAACTAAGGGGGCAATATTAAAAAGTTGGGGGGGGGACCGTGCAAGCGGCTATTCAACCTTACTTTGGTATAGATTAATAAAAATGTGAGATTCATACATTAATTAATAATTTAAAATTAATTTGTAAGGTGCAGGTGTGAGATTCATTTAATTAATTAATATTTATGAATTGATTTAAGTTATTAAAATTGTGGAACTTATTTCCTTATTTAGAAACTGAACAAGTTCGATAAAACAATTCAAAAATGAATACTGGATAAATTCGATGGTACGGAGTAAGTATTTATATTCCCAACTGGCAAATTACAACCGCAGCACGAGGGCCGGCTGCATAACGGTCCTATTCCAGCTGTTGTCCATTTCAAAACTTGCACTGTAGACAATATTTATTAAATTAAAAAAGAAAAGGTCAATAAATTTATTATAAAAATAATAAACTAATAAAAAGAAAATATAGAAAATATCTATTGAGAAACCATATGAATACAAAACTTGCACTGTAGACAATATTTATTGCTGTCATTATGCGCAATTAAGTTACACGTACATCATATTAATAGTCATCAATCACGAAGCCAAAGAAAGATTTCAATAAAATATAATCTAAACAATACTTTCAGTTAATGTTATCTTAATTTTCGTTTTCTACTATCCCATTATTCTTATCTTAATCCAAAAAAAAATTTAATTAATTTATAAACCTCAATTAATTTAAATAAAATAGTGAACCCCATCAGTTTAACATTTCCATAAATTTTAACACAATTTCATCCACTTTTTTAAATTTCGTTCCGAACACTACTAAAGCAATAATAGTAGAACGGATAAAGTATTTAATAATTATTTCCTTTCAAAGGTGACAGAAAACATATAACAATTCAAATAAAATTTGAACTCATAACCTATCGATCCTGAGTCACCCACCTTCATCACTATACCATCCTAATAGGCCGGAAGAGTTTATTCTCTTGTCTTTCATATACGTTACTCTCGAAAAAAAATTACACCTGTATTACATAAAATAGACACGAAAATACACGTGTACAAATAGTTAAATATCCATCCAATTCAAATTAAAAATAAATAACAATTGAGAGATGCCAGCTCCCACCGACAGCAGACCCACAGTAATTAAAAAATGTCAGGAGAGAGAGAGAGAGAGAGAGGCGGAGGAGCTAGCGGCCTAAAAATGGGCGAACTTGCGGTGGCGCCGCCGCTGTTCGGCCTCCTGCTTCAAGTTCTTCAAGCTCCGTATGGCCAAGATATCGCCTTTCTCAATCTCCAATATTCTTTGCAATTCCGAAATCTCTTCTACTTAGAGATTAATTAAACAAACATAATAATCAAGCCCAGGAAAATTTCTCAACTGAAAACTACAGAAATTAACATAAATCAAGAATGTTTACCAGCAGAGTCCGTAACATCCTTGACGCCGTTAAACCCGCCCAAATCTGAACCCACACCAAATCAGAAAAAAAAAATTTAAAATTAAAGATATATAAAAGTTTCCATGTATAAAAAAAGAGAAAAAAAGAGTACCTACCAGTTAGAGAGGGATCGTGGGAGGAGAGATAAAGAATGAGGAAGCAGAGAAGAGTGAGAATGGGGATGAAGTGAATGTAGGTTTGATTCGATTTGGGGTTCAGCTTCTTCACCTCTTCTTCCTTCTTGCATTCTTGTCCGTACAAGAGAGTTGGTGGTGATGATGATGATGAGGATGAGGATGATTGGGATGGGAGCTGCTGCTCGTCTTTCACGAGCTTTGATGAGGGGGAACCCAGTGACTGCCTCTGCATCTTTGAGGGAGGGGAGAGAAGAGAGAGAAGAGAGAGAATGGTTGGTTTTGTAAATTTTGTATAGTATGGAGTATTTGTTTTTAGAATCGTCGTAGATGATAACGGTGTGGGGTATAGGGCATAATTCTATAACGGAGTTGATAGCTGGAATTAAATAAATTATTAATTGTCTACCAAGATTTATTAATTTTAAATGAATAAAGTAAATTAAAATATGGGCCATGGACTTGTTTGGCTTGTAACCAAAGCTAAAAATGGTCAAATTAAATGCCATCATGTGACTACACATAATTAGCGTACATACCACGGCTAATATGTATAGTAAACATAATAATATATTAATATTACCAATGCGTGCTAAATTAGAGAAGCATATAGGCTATAGTCACAATTATTTACTCCTTATGTTATAAGCAACTCACTTTCTAATAGAGATGTCTCATTAAAAGTCGTTCAGTACAAATTTAGTAAATTTTAATATTATCTATCATATTTATCTCACTCATTTAATATCTCATATTTTATCATCTATTTTCTCAATTAACGTATCAAAAATAAATGAACCGCTAATAGCGAGACGATGAGCGTACATTATTAATAGTTTCTTTGTATGATGAGAAGAGCTAATTATATGCTACCTGAATACACAAACTATTGAGATAATCAATTAACCATATACAAAATGCTCGATATATAGAGCAAGGCTGGCTCTCATTAAAGCAGATGAGACGATTGTTTTAGGCCCCGTCGAGAGTAAGACCCTGATTATCGGAACTATTTTCTATATTGTATAGTTGTGTGTGCGAGTTCGAACTTGTGCTAAAAAACAAGAATGTACATACTTCATATTTTCTTTATAACTATATATATATATATATATATATATATATATATAAATATAACCATAGATTGCAACAATATCTATGGTCCATAATAGTTCCTATTTCATATCTAATACTCCTTCCGTCCTGTCCGACTTTTCTTGTATTCATTTTCGGGACGTTCCACCCTACTTGTCTTGTTTTCTAAAAAGAAAAATAATTACTACACAAACTCCCACTTTTTCTTTATTAGGCCTACCTCTTTCCACACAATCATTCATTCATCCACACAACTACTCACTCATCTTAATCTCCATGACGAAAAGAAACAAGACAAGTCGGACGGGACGGAGAGAATATTTAATTTTTATGTGAACCGTGTACCCTATATATTTATATCTATATAATTTTTTAGGGGTCTATCAAATTGGGTAATGATAAGAAGCAAGAAAGCCACAATCTCCATGATGAAGCATAATTCGATTTGATTATTCAATTTACCCCCAAATTTTCTTTTGTTTTTTTCCTTCAAAATCCACCATTAATTCATTGCTTTTGACTTTTAGTAGAATCGGCCCATCGGGCCCAACATAACTTCGAAATTTATGGGCCCGCGGCCCATTTTGACAGGTCAGCACACAAGTCACTCGTGACGTGGCAAATGCAACCTCATTCTTAAACCAAAATTTCTCGCATAATCTTCAAATTACTTGCGCAGAACGATACGTTTCGATTATAAAAATTCATTCACCTGCTGTTGTTCTGAATCCAGAGAGAGAGAGAGAGAGAAAGAAGGAGAGAGAAATGGTGCTATGGGAGATCACATTAGGAACGGCCTACTTTTTAGGTTTGAAACGAACCTACAGGCTTGCTCTCAAAATGCAGCGGAAGGTCATCAGCCCCAAACACCCAAAGATTCGCCAATTTCTTCATAGGTAATGCTCTTCGCATCTTAATTTATTAGATTGATTTACTGTTTGTAGTTCTTCTTTTCTGTAGTTACTCAGGCAGCGAATTAGTTTTCTGTTGATTGCGAATCTGTTATCTCAATTTATGAATTGAATGAGATTCTGTGTTCAGTTTTCTTCAGCTGATTGTAGATTTGTTATTTCTCTCTTCCTGATCGGATGAGACGATATAATTTGTATGATAATTAGTCTGTATATGATGTGTTGCAATTAGGAAATTTGCGATGAATTAATTTTGTCAGTTCTAGACGATGTGGATTGATGAATATGTTCAATGCTGGGAGTAATCATAGAAAAGGATTTGGGGAATTCTTTGTGAGCTGAAAGGAATTGGTTTCTGATGCATTGAGTGTTCTAAAACATTGCCAAGTTGCCAACTATGATCTTCATGTTCTTGGTTGATTTTCCCTTTCTCTAGATCACATACATATTTAGGGCAACTGTAGAACTCTATAATGCAAAAAAAAAAAAAAAAAAATTAAAAAAATATATGTAGATAGAGGAAGGAAGAAATATTGTTGATGATATTAATAATAAATAAAAATTTTCAAGGGATGATTGTTGATGAATCCTTTTGAACTTGATATCTCCTTTATAGTCTGAAGACTTTTCCTATCTTGATTTTCACTTCAGACGAACTCGATACGTGTTTGACATGGCACTTTCAGTTCATCTGAAGATACAACAGAGGGATATCGAAGTTGGCCGGAACCTTGGCAACTGGATTCTCCGCTGGCTCGACAAAAAGAAACCCGAGGCTCAGATCAGAAGGCCAACTCCACCGGACACTAAAACAAACATCAACACGAAAAAGCAGTTGAACAGCCCTCCCCATACAAACAACCAGGGAGGACTCCCAAAATCCACGGATAAAGAATCCGATCGACATCTATTCAGAGCTTCACGATCTTTCTTTCCCAGCACCCCCAGCATTGCGATGATGATGAAGCCAACAAGGCCTATTGGACACAATATCCATTATAGGCGATACGGGAGTGGTGGACTTGATTTCTTCACTGTGAACCAGACGAGGTTCGGCACTGGGGCCGTGCTTAGGAATGACTTAAGGTACTGGAATATGCATCACTAATCTCTCAACTAATTGCTCCTTTTTGTCTTTTAACTGCCCCAGATAACTGCCTAGATGAAATTCTCAATACTAGAGAATGAAGTAAGAATTGAAAAAAAGGAAATGTAAATAACAGAGAGGTGGGACATGAAAGTCCAGGATCTGGAATTGTCTGCATTCTTGTGCGCCTTGTAATTTCTTGATTGAAGATATTGCAATTTTTTGGTGGGAAATTTTGGTTTGATGGAAGATTTCTTGGTCATGTTCGTGTCAGAATTGTTATTTTACATTGTTGATACTCAATAGATAAATATGTAATGTCTTACTTTTGTTTGATTGGGGTTGAGGCTGTATACTTTCATCAATAATTATGATTTTACATATCGACAATTCCTCAATGTCTTGTTCATTCACGACGCAATCCAAACCCAATTCATGTTTTTTTCTTTTTTCTTATCAATGAATAGATCTCTTTGCTTGTATGAGTCTTAGGTGTCTCGTATTTCTTTCTCAAAGAAGTGATTCGATTGGTGGGATTTAGTATATGTGATCGATGAGATTGATGCTCAAATATTTCTTCTTAGAACGTAGTGATTTGACCCCATAAGCGGGACCAAGCATGTTGCTGCCAGAAATTCTTTAATCAGAAAGAATTCAAAATTCGGTACAAATTTAAGATATTTATCCAGAAGTTTTCATAACTCCAGGATCCCGATTCATGAATCTCTTGTCGGTTCGAGAAATCAATATATCCATGTATCTGAGAAAAACTTCCAGATTAATAGGAAGGAAGCTTAATCGGATTAAATCCAAATTTTTATTCTATGATCGATCGGTATAGACACCAACAGCTACGAATTGGATTAGTTTCTCCTCAACAAATAAGCGTTTGGGCCACTAAAATCCTACCTAATGGGGTGATAGTTGGAGAGGTGACAAAACCCTATACTTTTCATTACAAAACCAATAAACCGGAAAAGGATGGATTATTTTGTGAAAGAATTTTTGGACCTATCAAAAGTGGAATTTGTGCTTGTGGAAATTATCGAGTAATCGAAGATGCAAAAGAAAACTCGAATTTTTGTGAACAATGCGGGGTCGAGTTTGTTGATTCTCGGATGCGAAGATATCAAAATCATAAATATGATGGAATCATCAAAATTCTGAAACTTTGAACTCATCTATAACTCACTAGAGACTCGGGAAACAAAGATAAAATGTGTACAAATGAGATATCCAGCAACAAGAAGAAGGAAAAGGATTGAATAGAGGAACTACCGAACATTTGGCTATCTCGGATAACTTGTACAAATCTTTTCATTTTCCAAGTCGATACAAATCCAACTATTCACTCGATCGAAGTCGTTACTATAACATCTCTAACAGAGGGACAAATAGTCAATTTCGAAACAACTTATTATTCAAGTAAGACTTGTTTATTTTCACTTGAGAGAGTTTGCAATATCAATCACGAACCGATACTTAACATCCTTCTTCACCAGCCTCTCCAAAGCCTCATTACAATACTGAATTGGAATCAACTCAATCTGAGGATAAATCTTGTGTGAAGCACAGAACCCCAGCATTTCTTGTGTCTGTTTAGTTCCACCAGTTAGACTCCCCACAACTGTTTTTGCACCTGCAATAAAACCATTCAATCCAACGGTTCAGATCAAGATAACTACACGTCTAACTACTCGAAACGAATCGAGTCGACTCACCTAGGTTGAGGCTTGCAGGTTGAAACTTCACTTCACTCGGAAACCCAACCAAAACGAGCACGCCCATCGTCTTCAACATCGACAAGTATAAATCAAACGAGACATCTCCGGATGCCGTGTTTATGATGAAATCAAGAGACCCCGCCACAGCCTGGACTAAACAGTTTGATCAAAATTCACAAAATTGATCCAAGACATTGAAAAAGATTTTACCTTCATCTCCTTCTCATCCGACGAAATGACGAAATTGTCCGCCCCAAGAAGATTCAACGCCTCATCCTTCTTGGAAACACTGGTGCTAAAGACTGTAACTTTCAACCCAAAAGCCTTGCCAAACTTCACAGCCAAGTGGCCGAGCCCACCTAACCCGACCACGCCTAAACTTTTGCCCGGTTGGTTCATGTTATGCCGAACCATGGGAGTGTAGACAGTGATCCCAGCACAGAGCAAGGGAGCTGCAAACTCCGGAGGGTAATTTTCAGGTATTCTGAAACAATACCTATTCATAACAAGATCAAACCAAGCTACATAAGATTAAATTCTTGATTTTATTAGACAAAGTGGATGCATCAAGACTCTACCTATGATGAACTACAATGAAGGAAGAATATCCTCCCTTAGTGATGGAACCGTCGACATCTACACCATCGAACGTTAACGTTGCTCCTTTCGAGCAATGCACTTCAATATCACCAACACAAAACTCACACTCCCTGCATGAATTCACATAAGTTCCAACCCCTATTTGGTCACCAACTTTGAAGCCATCAACGTTGGATCCAACCTCCTTCACAATCCCAACAATTTCATGTCTAGCAAGCAAGAGAATTGAGTGAGTTCATCAAGATTTAAAAGGGCCTAATTAGATCTAATTAAACATGAAGGATGGAGGTTTGATTTTATACCCTGGAACCAAAGGGTAGTTTGAATGGCCGGAGAAGTTTCTGGTCCAGCCAACATCGGCAAAACAAACCCCACAATGTGTTATGGTAATAGAAACATCATCACTACCGACGGACCTGAAAAGGAATCATCTTTATAGGAATCCACGAAACAACGAAATACATCCAAGAAAGGGGTAAGACAGAAATAGTTTGGGATCAAATAAAACCAAGGAAAGAAGCAAGCATATTGCTTTTTTTCATTACTCAAATACCGATCCAAGATGAGTGAATCAGTGATTGTAATGGAGAGAGAGAGAGAGAGAGAGAGAGAGAGAGAATATACCTGCGAGTGAATTTGTAAGGAGAGAGAGTTCCGGAGGGGTCTGAAGCGGCCCAGCTGAGGCATTCACGGTTTGCAGCGGCCATTTTCAGTTGGAAAGAGTAAATACACAATTAACGATGTCTACCCTTTAAATAGAAGAAAGAATATATTTTGCAGGCATAATCTCAAGTGACGGTACGATGTTGAGGCAGATCATGAAAATCAACTCTTGGGTTGTGTTTTTACGTAAGCGCTGACGTCAGCCTCCCAAGAACACAATTGGAGAATGGAGATTATTAAATACCCTGCACCATTTTTAAAGTGATGTCTTGCAAAAGTCTAGATTGATTTTTTATTTTAATTTTTAAATTTGTACACCAAAATGATACTTTCTCCGTCCCGTTTGAAATAACCTATTTTTTTTTTGTTTCGCACAGAAATTAAAAAATTGGATGATAAAGTATAAGAGATGAACAGATAATAAAGTAAAAGAAAGACGATGAGTGAAATAGCAAGACTGAATGATAAAGGAAGAGAAAGAAATAATAAAATAAAAAAGAATTTATAATTTTTTTGAAAAATTATTTCTTTTTTAGGAAACGCGTCGCTTCAAATGGTACGTTCCGAAAAAGATAACATGTCGCTTCAAATGAGACAAAGAGAATATTAATTAAAATCATGAACATTATTATATCAAACACGACAAGATGGCACAAACTATTATGTTACTCCCTCAATTTCATTTGACTTGTCTCATTTTTTTCTAATAAGGAGATTAAGATGAATTGTTGGTTGTGTGTAGATAAGTGAGTCCTACAAAGAAAAAAGTGAGAGTTATATAGTAATTATTTTCCTTCTTAGAAAATAGGACAAATCAAGAAATCAAGTAGAACAACATGAAAAGGAAAACGAAACAAATCAAGCTTTACGGAGGGAGTATCTCCTAATTGCCAATGGTTTTAAACAAAATGTCTAAAATGTAGGGAAAATAATACTAACATAGATGACAAAAAGCTAACAAAATAGAGCACAGCCAAAGGCAATAGACTATTTCTTCTTAAGATATTATTGCACACAGGAGAGACTCAAGATGATCCAAAATTTAAGAATTCCGGAAGATGAATCTGTAGTTCCGAGGGTTCGGGAACGAAAACGTGAATTTCCAAGAGCGCGTCAACATGGAAAAGCAGCACATTTATACCTTAACTCAAGAACTTCATGTGCTCAACTACAACACTGAGATTTCCACTGAAAGGCAACACCCCGTTATCGTTGTCTTTTTTTACCTGCCGACTTGGGATGTTTTTCAGACTTTGGCTTGGGTTCCGGGAGGGTCACTTCAGGCAGAGACTGATCAGGAGTTAAGAGCAGAAACTTCTTGGTCGATCCAACGTGGTTGCAGATTTGTTTCAGCATACTCCTACCTTGCATCCACTTCAGCATGATCTTCATGTGTGTTTTGCTGTTCACTCCATTGATACCAGCATCCTGTACAACACATTCATATGCAATTTTATTATGACAAAAACTTAAATAATCGTATAAAACAGAAACATTTTTATCTATTCGTTTTCGATAAGCTGCAGAATGATACAGATTTCGTGGAGGCAAACTTTAAGTATATACTAACAAAGCCCATATCTTGCACACTACATCGACACTAAGTATCTTCTAATGCGGACAATTAGTGTAAGGCATAGGGTCGGGAATCTCATATACTTGATGAAAAAGAGTTATAAAGTAAATGCAGATCTATAGTAACTCAGTTTTACAATTAAAACATATCAGAATGAGAGAGAGTTTGCTCTAACATGGTTAGCACTCAACCAAAAAACAAGACAAGTGCCAAGCATGTAAAAGACAATCATCATTTAGAAAACGTCAAAACGAGCTCGTACTGTAAAAAAACTAGTCAAAACTCAAACTAAAATTACAAAGTAAGAGGCTTTAACCGAATAAGTGTTGAAAAAGAACTTGAATTACTAATTTAGGTTAATCTTCACTATCCACAAAACAAAGCAAGTATAGACATTTTTCGATCGATCTAATGTTTAGAGTTTGAACGTATTTCAACAAGACATAAGGAAAGACAACAGCTACTTAGGAAAGACAACAGCTACTTTAAGCCTGGATAATCTTTCACATGAATGAATCCAAAGTCATGAAAAATGAGTATTAATTGTCTAAGAGATATTGGAACTCATGCTTTCTTGAAGAAATACAATTTAGCCGAGTAAACCTTCATAAAGCTTAATGATCCTTTCTTCTGATGAACAATCGAGCATCTTTATGAAATGTGACATTCTTCTCTATATTCAACAATCCAAATCTGAAAACCTAGATCATTTAGGATATCAAATAGATTCTAGATTCGAGACATCAACTATACACTATCAAGCCCACTAAGATACTCAATTTTTCCTCATAAACGTGATCAATAGAACTCCACTCTACTCTGTAAATGCAACACGAATCAACAATTTAGGGAAATTCGCCATTAATCGGGATGCAATCAAACGGTAAATCAATATTGAAAAGCAGCAGACCTTGACATGATTCCACGCGTTTCCGGTCGTGACAGGACCGTGGGCCTTGATAACGCCGTAGAGGTCTTCGGCGATGCAAGCGGCCTCCTGAAATGTAACCCTAGGGTTTATCTTCCTCAAATTGGGGGCGCGCTTCCGCGCGCTTGAGGAGAAATACCTCACCGCCATCTGCACCGCCGCATTTCCGTTACCGTTCCACATCCTCGATCAATACTGCAAATCAACAACTCTCCCTCCCTCTCTCTCTCAAATAAAATCAAAACCCTCCTTAAATCTGGAGTCCAGACTCTGTGATTTCTCAATTACCCGTTCTGTAGTTTCCAAATTAATCTTGAGGTCTAAGCCCATTGGGCTTTACATTTTGCTGTGAGCCCAATTTATAGAATTTCGTTAATCAACAATTTGATGGTAATTATGTCAACTTCAAGTGAAAAAAATATCGATTTTGGTCATTTAATGTCTTCGATTTTGGTCATATAATTTTATACAATGTCTGATTTTGATCTTTAAGTAGCAGTGTTCGATTTTAGTCATGCAACTTTATAATGTGTCAAATTTTGATCCTATAATTTTATAAAGTGTACGATTTAAGTCCCCCACAAAAAAATGTCGAACTGAAAAAGACGCGTGAATTATATTTTGCCTGCACGAGTAAAATAATACATTCGATAAAGTTTTGAGAGAAAAAAGAACAAACACTTTTAAAAATTACAATACCCAAAAACAGTTAGAACTTACATTGCAGAATCATAAACTGAACTCGTTCTAATAACAAAAAATGTTCGCCTTTTTATCGTGAAACTTTGCAAAACGGCTTATTTTAGTCATTCGACGAAGTGTGAAATTCACATGCCTTTTTATGTTCGACAATTTCTATTAGAGAACCAAAATCGGGCCCTTTATAAAGTTATTGGACAAAAATCTAATACATTATAAAGTTATATGACCAAAATTAGTCGCTATCCAATATACTCCCTCCATCCTAATATTTATGGCTCACTTTCGCGAACTGAATGTCTCAATATTTTTGGCTCACTTTTAAAAAATGGTAATGATTGTGTTGATCAAAATTAACTATAGAAAAGTTAAAGAATCTACGTCACGTAACACTACTTCCTAAATTTCCGTGCTGAAATCAATTGAGCCACAAATATTAGGACGAATGGAATAACAATAGGACTAAAATCAAACACTTTACAAAATTATAAAACTAAATTAAATATTACCATATTAAATAACTAAAATTGAACAAGGCCATATGGATCAAAATCGATATTTTATTTTTCTCACTTCCCACATCAATAAAAAATTCACAATTGGGGAATCAAATAAGGAAAATGGACGAATACATTTTTTTTATTCATGGAACCCGCAACCGCTACCTTTGGTGCGCACTGGGTAAACCACGCTCCTTGTGCAGTAGTCTGCAACCACCCTTAATGTGACAGGGTGACAGATAACACCTAGGGATCTGGATTCAATCCCCACCAAGACCGCTAGGCCATCCCATGGGGACGACAAATACATTTTTTATTTCTTCATGCAAGAGGGCAACCCGGAATCATAGGGTTACTAAAAAAAATATTAAAAATTAAAAAGAGTGAGACCAACAAACGGCGATGAGATGATTGAGGAATTTGTGTCGGGAATATGGAGCTCAGAATGTCCCAGATGTTTAATCATCTTAACTCCACTATTAATCCGCTCCTAATCACTCACTCTAATAATCCCCCTTTCCTTTTTAATCTCCCTCGTTTCCTTTTGTCTTCTCTGTTTCCGCTTGATTTCCTTCATGGGTATTAATGTATGCCCTATTTATTGTGTTGAGCGATAGCCATTAATGTATCCTCTCTGTCAAACAGGGTAAGGACTTGTATCTATCATTTATTGCTTCTGCCTTTTCCCTTCCTCTTTCTTTATTGAGAGAGAGAGAGAGATAGAGAGATTTAGGTTGTGTTTCAGCAGGAAAAGGTTGTGACTTTAAGCTCCTGCTTGTATCTCTTTGTTTGCTATCGCTTGTATGGTGGGAAGGCACGTGCTTATCAAGAATCTTTTTCTCATTTGTTTGATTTGCCTTTTATACTTTCTGCTAATTTTCATAAGATGAAATGGAAAAGTTTTCTAGTTAAGTAGTTAATGGTTTCATTTGCTTAAGAATGCTTGATATGAGAGGCTTATCATATTTTCTAATCAAAATCCACTTGTTTTATACATGTAGAGAGAGCAAAGCTTGTTCATTAATAACCTTGTGATTCGGATTCCGAACGAGCGAGGGAGAGGCGTTATTTTTGCCCCTTTTACCTGCATTGTCCTACCTTGGAGAGCAAACGAGGTATGCCTTGTGCAGATCCTTTATAGAAATTTATGTGTTTCTTTGTTAGAATGTTAGTTAAGTCTATACATGATAAGAGGATGGAATGTATGTGTATCACTTTTCTATATGTATATAGATGCAAATGAGGGGAGGGGAGTAGAATTTAACACACACACACACACGTAAAGCTACGATTTTGCGCAGTTAATGGCGATTACCCTCAATTTTCACCGCTCGTTATATGCATACGGCCATATGAGTTGGTTTCTATAGATAAGAAGCTTCTTGCTACTCACATTCATCACTATTATCATCAAGAACTAACAATGCGGAAGGTATTCATAAGGAATGTTTCCAAGAAGGAAAGATTTTATATATCTAAATATGTAGAATTAGTAGTTGATTTCTTTCGATGTGTAGTGTTTTCTTGTAACATTGTATATAGTTAGAATGCTTAAGATGGAGGCATCGATTCAGAGAGTATTGTAAACTCTTCTTCTGATGATTTGTAGTCAATGGCTTATACAGTTTTGTGTTTTTTGATTTTTTGGGGGGATGTTTTCGTTTCCTTCGGTTCAGATTTGTTGATATCGGCGCTTCTGAGATTCGATATCAAGAACTGGTTGAATCGCGTTTATTCTGCTCTTTAAGATGTATCTTGCAGTATGTTTAGCTTGTCGTAGGCTTAATGGGAGTCCTGCATTTTGTGATATATTCGTTTTAGGTTTAGATGGCGAAAGAGTATAGCGGATCGCCGAAGCCTCATCAACTGAATATGAGGCGGAGGCGTATCACTTACATCCTAGGCGTAAGTTCCCTCTGTGTCGTGTTTTACGCTCTCGGATCTTGGCAGGGAAGAACCGTCACTCCATCCGGTCAGTTCTCCAATAGAGTCGGCTGTGACGATACCCCAACCGGGACAGGGAGTTCTGCTTCCCCGTCATCAAACTCCCCGATGGTCTCGGACACCCTAGATTTCGAGAGCCATCATAAGTTAGTCATCAACACTTCCGAAGAATCCCAGACGTTCCCCCCTTGCGACATGAAGTACAGCGAATACACGCCCTGCAACGATCGACAGAGGGGGAGGCAGTTCGACCGGGATATGCTGAAATACAGAGAGAGGCATTGCCCGACTAAGGAGGAGTTTTTACGTTGCCTCATACCTGCTCCGCCTCATTACAAGGCGCCTTTCAAATGGCCGCAGAGTAGAGACTACGCGTGGATCGCCAATATCCCGCATAAGGAGTTGAGCATTGAGAAGGCTAATCAGAACTGGATTCAAGTTGAAGGTGATCGGTTCAGATTCCCCGGTGGAGGTACCGGGTTTCCACGAGGCGCCGATGCTTACATCGACGAAATGGCTGCCTTGATCCCCCTTAAAGACGGATCTATCAGAACCGCGCTTGATACCGGCTGTGGAGTAAGGGAATCGCCTTAGTAACGAATTCCCTTTCGCATATACTTACTTTTTTTTCTTTTTTTTTTCTTTTTACTGTTTGCAGGTAGCTAGTTGGGGTGCTTACCTACTAAAGAGGGATATAATAGCTATGTCTTTCGCTCCGAGAGACACGCACGAAGCACAAGTGTGGTTTGCATTGGAACGAGGCGTTCCTGCGATGATCGGCGTCCTAGGTTCTCAAAGGCTTCCGTATCCAGCTAGAGCATTCGATATGGCTCACTGTTCTCGTTGCTTGGTCCCTTGGTTCAAATACGGTAAATTCACTATGAATATTTGTTATGTAGCACCGACACACCTAAGGGTCCGACGTATTTGTAAGTTCTTGATTTCAACTTATTTTGTATTGGTTGTAGATGGGCTGTATCTAACAGAAGTGGATAGGGTCTTAAGGCCGGGTGGGTATTGGATCCTCTCCGGTCCTCCGGTTAACTGGAAGAAATACTGGAGGGGTTGGGAGAGAACTCAAGAAGATCTCAAGCAAGAGCAAGACTCGATAGAAGAAGTAGCTAAGCAGCTCTGTTGGAAGAAAGTAGTCGAAAAGGGAGATCTCGCGATTTGGCAGAAACCCATCAACCACATGGAGTGTATCGAGCGCAAGACTTCGAACATTTGCAACTCGGGCAATGCCGATGCGGCTTGGTAAGAAAAACGTACACTAAAAGAACTTTTCACATTCCAAACACTAAAATACCCGCTTCTGTAAAGGTACAAGGATATGGAAGCTTGTGTGACTCCGCTATCGGAGGTGCGCGACCCGAGTGAGGTGGCCGGAGGGGCGGTGAAGAAATGGCCGGAGCGTGCGTTTGCCGTTCCGCCGAGAATCAGCGGCGGGTCGGTCCAGGGCGTCACGGCCAAGGCATTCGAGGAGGACAACAAGCTGTGGAAGGAGAGAGTGGCCTACTACAAGAGCCTCGTCCGCCAGCTGTCGCAGGGGCTGTACCGGAACGTGATGGACATGAACGCCTACTTGGGCGGGTTCGCAGCGGCCTGCGTGAAGTACCCGGTCTGGGTCATGAACGTGGTCCCCGCGGGGTCAGATCTTGACACGCTCGGCGTCGTGCACGAGCGCGGGTTCATCGGGACGTACCAGGACTGGTGCGAGGCGTTCTCCACGTATCCGAGGACTTACGATCTCATCCACGCGGACCGCGTCTTCAGCATGTATCAGGACAGGTAAACCATTCGATCATATACCAATGTCTTTCATGTGAAATTACTATTTTACCCCTCACTGAAACTGCACTCCTCAAAGTTATGAAATCCAAATTTAGCCCTCCCGGTTCCTGAATTATGGATCCTCCCTGCATTTATACTATACCGACGTTTCATGTGAAATCACCCTTTTACCCCTCACGGAAACCCCTCAAAACTATGAAATCTTAAATTCTAGACCCACACCTGCGCACGAGATGATGTCAGGTTGTGTAACCGCGTGTGTTTAACTTGTTGCAAGGTGTGACATAAGCAACATACTGCTGGAGATGGACAGAATCCTAAGGCCAGAAGGGACAGTGATACTGAGAGATGTGGTGGAGGTGTTGGTGAAGGTGAAGAGCATAGGAGAAGGGATGAGGTGGCAGAGCAAGATAGTCGATCATGAAAGTGGGCCCTTTAATGCAGAGAAAATTCTTGTTGCCACAAAAACTTATTGGACTGCAGATTCCAAATCAAAACTGCTGTAATCAGATTCTCTTTTGGGAGTTTGGTAGTGGAATTATCATAAGAGTTTTAGTTATGCTTCACTCATCTTCAAGCTTCAATAATTCTTCTTTGGGAAATGTTTTTCATCCCATCTCTTGTTAAGTAAAGATTCTTGATTCTTGATGTTTACTAATGAGATTACTAATTTACTAGCTTCTAAAATTGAATCTTTTAATATCCCATTAAAAAAATAGAAAATATATAAATATTCCGATCGATAAATACCCATTTAAGATTGTCTCGTCGTCCACCTCTATCGAAAGGGTTGATCGAGATCGTTGAAAGTCTTTCGTTGAACAAATCATATGAATTTTCTAATGAATCATATGAATTTTCTCTCAGCCAGGGGGCTGACCTTTGAATAGGAAAAAGAGCGGATCTGCAAGGTCCCAAATGAATTGGCTTATTCGAAAAAGGCCTTGTTCTTTGGAAGATCTATCTAATGTCTGGTACTGCATGGTTCCACTCTGCAAGAACTCCGAACCATTCTCTTGAAGCTCATCCTCTTCATCATAAATGATCCGCTTGCCCCGAAATGACCTAGACCAATAGGAAAATTCCAATTCATTGGGTCTTTCGATACAATCAAATAGAAAGCCCCAAGGGCGCCATATTCTAGGAGTCAAAACTATGTGATTGGATAAGAGTGCAAAAAATTCACTATATTTGCTAATCAATTAGATTTGCTCATTTCAATCATTTATTACTTGAGTCATCACGTAGTTTATGATTTTAATTTGAAGATCTTGTTGGTTCTTAGCTACACAATCATATTCTCAATATCTATGCACCATTATGATAATAGTTTACCGTCGTCGTGACAAGATAATGAAAATAGCAGATATTGAAAGCAAACACATTTTCATTTTTCGGACAAAGACAATATAAGTATAGAAACGAGAGTAGAGAGTGTTCAACTCCCGCTCTTCAAAACATACTCGTCTCATCAGAAACCTGACCTATGCTAACATTTATATCAACACATGATGCTAAATATGAAGCCAACGAGACCCGCGACGAGCCGTCGTACGCCATCCTGAACTCCGAAAGGTTCCCAACAATCTTCATCTACCTATTGACTTAACACGTTGTGTATGATGCAGATTTCTGAGGATAAAATCGTCCACACCTGTTCCACAACAAAATTAAAACAATCTTATTATGATACTCCATCCGTCCCGCTATAAATGACTCATTATCTCGGTCATCTTTTCTTTTTTACTTTATCATTTACTTTTATTTATCATAATTCTCTCTCATACTTTATCATACTTTATCATCTACTCTCTCTTAATTACCGTGTTGTAAAAGAAATGAGGGAAGGAATACTATTTAATGATTTCAATTGAGGGTAAAAATGGAATTAGAAAATACAAAGTTTTTGAATTGATCGATACCTGAAGAAGCAAATTGAAATCAAGCCCATGAATTATCAAACGCGGCGGAGGTAATCGCCTGGGAGAACTCCTGGAAATTGATCCTCCCATCGCCGTCGGTGTCCGCCTCCCTGATCATCTCGGTCAGCTCCTCCGCCGTGAGCGCGTGGCCGAGCTTCGCCATGGAGTGAGCCAGCTCCGCCGCGGTGATGAAACCATTCCCATCCCGATCGAACATCCTGAACAGGTGCCGCAGCTGCTCCTCCGTGTACGGCGACTTCGCCGGCAGCAGCTCCGGCGCCACCAGCGCCACGAACTCCGAGAACTCCACCAAGCCGTTGTTGTTGGTGTCGGCCTTCTGGATCAGCGCGTCGATCTGATCGGGGCTCGGCTTCAAGCCGAGCGACCGCAGCAGCGAGCCGAGCTCCAGCTCCGTCAGGCTGCCGTCGTTGTTCCGGTCGAACGATCGGAAAATCTCGCGCAATTCCGAAATTTGCTCGTCGTCTAATTTCACCGCCGGCTGTTTACTGTTCATCCTCGATCAATCCGTCTCAAATTAGAAAAAAGAAAAATACAAAAATCTACGAATTCTTCGCGCTGCTGCGTCGATTGATGATCTCCACTAAAAATGCAGCAGCCGATTCAACAGATTTGCCAGCGCTCGGTAATCTTCTTCCTTCAACAGTTCAATTTTTTCCCTCTTTTTTTGGGGGGAATTTCTTCGTAATGATCCGCCACTTTCGAGGGGGAGGAAAAAGTATGAAGAAAGCTGATGAATCGGATCTAAATCGAACTGCTTTTTTACCTTTTCCTCTTTCTTGGTTATCGAAAAGAAATTGGAGAAATGCCGTTTTGTGTGCGCAGATTTTGGTATTAATTTCATTTATTTATGGTGATTAATATTATTTATTTAGGTTTGGTGGTACGTTTATTAATTAATAACTAGTTAACTACTACAACATAGAGTTAAATCTCGATAAAATAATAACACTAGGACCGAGAAAAAATATTCATTTAACGAGGTTATTACTTTATCGAACCTTATTTTAGTTCATTGACCCATATCGGGATCGGAAGAAATTATTATCTTAACGAGATTATTACTTTATCGAATATTATTTTATCGAAGTTTAACTGTAAAACTTATTATTAATATTATTATATTTATAAATATTACTATTATTATTATTATTATTATTATTATTATTATTATTATTATTTATGCATTCGGATCATGAAAGAGTCAAATGAAACAACAAGATTGACCGACGCAGGTAGTCTGAATTTTCAATGCTCCTTATAAATTAATTCATTCTATGTATTTATTTATTTGGCTTTAAATTTCATTCCATCCAATCGATATATATCAAGGATTTTTCGATCTTATTTATTGCGTCTCATTCTATGTCCAATTGATGACATTATGACTTATGTTCATTTTTTTTAAATTAACTCTCACGACCAAGGACGGAGCTATGTTTGGGCAAGGGATGGCTGCATCCCTTATTTTTGTCCATGAAATATCTCCAATATCCTTAATATTTAATTTAATATTTATTTGATTCATTAAGCCTAGTTTTGTTTTATTGAATTGAATAGGAAATTAATATTTTATTACTTTATTAAATAGAGAATACATATACATGTTACTTTATTACATTTATTAATTAGAGTTATATTAATATTTGCACACGAAATACCTAAATATAATATATATAATTTTAATTAATTCGAATTGATGCACACAAGAATCTTTTCAAATATCTCGAGAATATTTATTAGGATTTCAGATTTTTGATGAGAAATCCCATATATTATTCTTCTTCAGTTTTTTTTCCTCACGAGGTGATTTAATATGACCTATTTTCGGTTATATATTATGTTAGAATTAAAATTATCTTATTATCTAAATTCTCTATAGTTCTAATTTTCATACATTTTCTATATATAGCTTATCTAAGAATGAAATTTGAATTAAAATATCATAGATTTTTCATTATTTTAATGAATATTTATCAAGAAATATTAAAAAAAGTCCGATAAAGAATTATTGTAGCCTGATGTCAATCCACGAAAGAAAGTGCAGAATTTGAAACACTCAACACTTTAATGAATTTTGATTTACCTAATAGTAACATTATTCAAAATAAACCAAAAATAATTTAGACCAAAACATGACCAAATATTACAAAGTATCCTCCTAAACTTCGTGAAAGGAGGAGATTTTTAAACATTGTGCCCTCCCTTCGTATAAATCCTTGCTACGTCCCTGCTCACGACTAGGGTGAAGTAATCGAGAATTGTAAAATAAAGAATATACGTGTAACCATTCTGGAACATGGACTAAGATATAAAGGTAATGTTTGGAAAAACTTTTATAAGCAACATTTTAGTTAAAATTGCTTAAAATTATTTTTAAGCAAAAGTTGTTATTGTTTGCAATATAAAAAAAAACTTAATTTTAGAAAAAATAGTATTCCAAACACTCTAATAAGTTGTGATTGTAATATTTGAAAAAAATAACTTAATTTTAGAAAAAATAGTATTCCAAGCATTATAATAAACCTCTTTTCAGTTTTTTGGCTTCCGCTTGTAACAACTTATTTGCGCTTTTGTTTATTCTAATTTATTTTAAGTTACAAAAATAACATAAGCCTACATACCAAACATTAAAAAAAATAATTATATCTACGATGAAATATGAAAAATAAAATTGCAATCCCTCCGTCCCCCTTGACTTATCTTCTTTTCCTTTTTGGGTTGTCCAGCTTGACTTGTCTTTTCTTTAAAAATGAAAATAATTCTTACACAAACTCTAATTTTTTCTTTATGGGGCCTACCTCTTTATATACGATCATCCATTCATCTTAATTTTCGTGCTAAAAGAAATAAAATAAGTCGGGGAAGACGGATAAAGTAAATACAATAAGAGTCCGGTATAAATGGCGGGAATTGCGTGAAGGAGGCACGCCATCTTTCTCTTTCTCTTTCTCTCTTTCATACTTTGTCAACTGTAATATTTAAATTTGGTGATCCATCCAACGCCTTCCTACTAATCATGAGTGGCCACCCACTTTCATCTTTATTATTCAATCTGCATACTTCCTACTCTTTGCTAAAATCTATACTCGGACAAATTTATTTCTTCTAGAAAAATACACTAACTTTTTTGAAGTATCTTGAATTGTAAGTTTCCGTCCTTGATTATTATTCCCTCCATCCGTCCCACTTGACTTGTCTTGTTTTCCTTTTTAGGTTGTCCCACTCGACTTGTCTTATTTCTAAAAAAGAAAAATAATCATTACACAACTTACCACTTTTTCTTTGTGGGGTCTATCTCTTTACACACAATCACACACTCATCTACACACAACCACCCACTCTTCTTAATCTCCGTGCCCAAAAGAAACCAGACGGAGGCAGTAATCAGTATCCATTTCTGACCTCATGTTAGATAATTGTAAATTCTCCAGTTGAGTAGACTGATTGGAATTGCAAAGTTAACTGCTGCTGGTGCTTTTGGAAGCCTGCGTCAACAAAGTCACTATATATTCTAGAAGCATAATTCATGAAAGATGGGTCACTCAACCAATCCAAAGAGTCAATTTGTTCTTCTATTTTTGTCTTAATTTTTTTTATATTGTTCTATTATTCTTATTTTTGTTCGAAAAAAGAAAATAATTTATGAATTATAATCAATCTAAAAAATGAACCCCACTACTTTAGCACGCTTTCCACCTCTTTAACGCTTCTCTTCATTTTCTTAAACTCTGCACCAAACACAATTAAGACAAGGATAGTGGGACTGAGGAAATATATATTTTAAAAAAAGGAAATTAGGCCTAAGGAGAATCTCTGTCCAAATTCAAAAAGCCCAACCCGTGTAAGGCCTAATTTAGGAAAGAAGGCGCCCATGAATAATTAAGATACTCCTCCGTTCCAATTCTCTTGGTCTAGTTTTTAATTTTGGGACGTTTCAAATATATTGTTCAATTTATTTTTTTTAGCAAATTATAATACATAACTTTTTTTTTGGACCCACAACTTTATATCACTCTATACATAACTAACAACCCTCGTTAAAAACCATGTCACAACCAAAGTGGACAAAATAATTGGAACGGAGGGAGTACATGAGAGGGAAATATTAATATTCCATAGATGGCCCCCGTTACAAAAATATTACACTGCACGACCCAATGTTGATTAGAAGAAACGGAAATGAATCAAGAATTTAAACGGAAATTACTCCCTCTGTCTCATTGGAAGTATCTTGTATTTCTTATTGGGTGTCTCATTAGAAATGTCTTGTTTCTAAAAAATACAAAGCATATGTGGAGAAGAACTGTTCAAATAAAAGTCAATATACATTAGACACTATCATTTTCTTAATCTTCGTGCATAAAAGATACAAGACGCATCTAATCGGACGGAAGGAGTACTATTAATTACTCCCTCCGTCCTGTTATTTGTGGCTCAATTGGTTTCGGCACGGAAATTAAGAGAATAGATGATAAAGTATGAGAGAGGAAATAAGTAAGATAATGAGAGAAATGATGATAAAGTAGGAGAGAGAATGTTAAAGTAGGAGAGATAAGATGATAGAGTAGAAGATATGATAATACTCCCTCCTATTTTTATTGTATGATGTTTTACCAATTTGCACACTAATTAATAAAAAAAAATTATTCCTAAATTAACCTTAATTAATGATGAATAAATGAGAAAGAGATCATCCATAAAATCTATCAACAAATAAATAAAGAGAAATTATTAAATGAATAGGGGTAAATAAGGTAATAAATTGTAAAAATCATACATTTAGCAAAGTGTTAAAAATCTAAAACATCTTACATTAAAAATAGGAGGGAGTAATTTTTTACCAAATTAGTAAAATGGACACAAATAACGGGACACCCCTTTCGGAAAAGTGAGCCACAAATAATGGGACGGAGGGAGTAATTAGAAAAAAGAAGCCAATACCCGAACCAACCACACATATCCGGTGCGCTCTTGACTTCTACTTTCCTTCTCACTCTACTCACCCTACAGCCTACATATATATTCCTTCATTACATTCTCTTCCTCCACTTACCATAAAAAACAAGCGAAAGATTTAAGTGATGAGCTAAAACCTAAGACTCAATCCGCCTTCTCCAACGGCGCGGCCTCGACTTTAGACTCATCGAAATCGCCATTACTACCTCCGATAACCGCGTCGATCTGGCGCACGATATTGCCGAGATGATGGTTAATCGTCGTGACGCTCGACAGGTTCAGCTTCGCGTTCGGCATTGTGCTTGCGAGGACTTGCAGGCACACGGTGAGCAGGCATCCCGATTCGTTCTTTGAACTCGTCTGTTGAACCGGCATTGGGACGATGACGAACCCCATCGGTAGGAGAGGAATGCCGGACGGATCCTCCCCGTTCATCGCCATCTGGATCGCATCCACGTCCATCGTCGCGTACACCACTTGGCTCCCCGAGTCATCCGTGCAGCTCTCTTGCAGCACAAGCTCCACACTCTGCGACGAGTTGCTAGCAACCTACACAATAAAGGTGTGTTTGAACTGCTTATTATAAATATTTTTTATTTGCTTTTGCTTAAAGTTGGAAATAATTGATTTTAAGCAAAATCAGGAAATTTTTTTTGGAATTGATTTTAAAAAGCATAGATTTTTTTATAAATCCGATAATTATAGTGTTTTAAGCACCAAAATCATCTAAAATAACTGCTTAATTTTAGATAAATAAAAGTAGAAAGCAAGTTTTGCAAATATTAAAAAACTGCTTATACGATCAAAAAAATAAAATAAAATTTTAAAATAAGCTCTTGCAAACACAATCGAAAACTGTAATCGAAAATAATTTAATTAGACCTACATTAATCCGAAGAAGGGAAATGCAGTTTCCCGGGTTAGATCCGTTTGCTATGTGAGCAACTTCGTTCAAAGAATTCCCATTGGAAAGAACATCCAGCTGTACAAAATAGTTAAGATTTAATAAATAATAAAAATTACTACAACGTGTTCAGATGAAAATGCGTAAAATAAAATACCTGAGCTCGGAGGCGTTCGTCCCTCAAGAAATCGAACAGCTGCTTGTGTTGATACGGCAGCCAAGTAGTTGAGACGGCGCTGAGAATCAAGCCGGTGGGCTGGCCGGGCTCGGTGACTCGCCGTACGGCGATTCGAACAGTATCATCGGCGGAATCAGAAAGGGAAGTCCAAGACTGTACGTACGAGGTGCTTAGATTGAGGCAGAATGTCCGAATCATCCTCTGAGAAAGATTCATCAAACTCTTCCTGGCTTCAGGGGATGGGATCACTAATTGAAAATTCATGCATGCATTAAAGATTAATTAGAATATAGTTTGAGGGGTAGTTTGGACAAAGATGTGAATTAATGTTTTTAATTAAGGTTGTACGGACACTTCAAAAATACCAACGCATCGTGTCGGACACTTAGTTACGTTATATATTCAGATAACATCTAATTCTAATAAAAATATATAAAAATAATTAGCGCCTCGTGTCATGGCTTAATTTTTTGAAAAAAAATATAATGTCCCGTGCCCGTGTCAAGTCATGTCACGTGTTCCGTATCTGTGCAACCTAGACTTTAATTTGTTACCTCCTAAGTCGGATATGTTTCTCGCCATGAGGCTAGCAAGCCTCTCGCACTGGCGCTGCAAGACGGCTAGCCAGCGCCACGCTCCGAATGCTACACCGCTGCTCACGAGACTACTAAACAAAGTGTTGGTAGGGCCATCCTCAACCTCAGCGTGCTCAACCCATGTCACCTAAATTAGAAGAAACATTTTGCATTTAGGCAAAAAGAATTTAACGTGGTTATAGTAATGAATTGACAGAATTACCCTTGAGTATCCATTAGGCATGTCTTGGATGATGCATCCGGAAGGGCGCCTTTTGTAGTGTGGGAAGGAAGGAGGGGAGTCGTTCCGGAAGCCTTCGAGGGGGAAATCGACAACGGCCCACGTGCCCTCCTCCGCGCTGTGTTGGCAGTAGCGGAGGAAGTGCGCCTCTCGAGTAGCGACTAGCGGGGACAGAACTTGTGTCTCGCCGTACATCTGTTTATTGAATTTGAAGCAACTCACTTGAGAAGGAAATGATAAATGTGTATTCGTATGTGATTCTTCGAAATGATTATACGTAAAATAGCGTAACACTAATGGAAGTAGAGGTGAGGTCGGATTCTTTTACCATAAGACAAAATTGCCCCGTATATAGTACAAAACAGCTTGATAGCAGTCGATCCGTATGTACTATATACTTAACAATTACATAAAGAGTCCAATCCTCACCTCGACTTTCAGTGTTTTTTTACACTATTTTATGTATATAGTCATTTTGAAGCATCACGTAACAATGTAAAGGAGAAAAAAGAGAGAAAAAAAAAACTACTTAATTAAGTAGTACCAAGTGAATAGAGCCACTAGCATGGCCAGGAACCTCCGAGTGCACCACTTGAAGTGTTTTAGCTCTTGAAATTATGGAAGGGAAAAGCTCCATCCATTTATTCTGGAATAATAATAATAATAACAATAATAATAATAATAATAATTCTCCAATTAATTTCAATTTCTCATAATTATAAAGATGATGCATCAAATTAAATTCATAAACTTACTGCATCAAGAAAAGCATCAACAAGGGTAATGCTGTTGATTATAACAACTGCAGTATCTCTGCTTGCTTCATTCCTAAACTGATTTCCATCTTGTATCGAAAACACACGTTTATACTCCTCGAGATTAAGCGTAAGCCTCCTGGTTTCAGGTGATCGAGCCCAGAGGGGCTCGCCCGTGCTGCACATCTTCAAGAGCTCATTCATGGAGGACACTGCCAAGTCCATGGCCAGAGACCTCTCTTCATCCGAGATCAAAGCGTTCCCGGAGAATTGGGAGTCTTCCGGTAGAAACGGTGGAGGGATCATTTGTTCTTCATCTAGCTTCCTTGGATACATGCTCATGTCCAAGTCTAGTGAATGAGGCTGCATTAGGTCAAAGCTTCCTCCCATCCCCTGCATCGATCGCCCGTTGTATGGCGATACGAGGCAACAAACACGCTCTAACTGCATTTCGTAATTAAAACCGAGTCAAAATAGTTGCTTAAAACAAAACCACAATGAGAGAAGGTCGAATTCTTAATCAATTAAAACGAATCTAATTAAGGGGTGTACAATACAGTTAAACCTCGATAAAGTAATAACCTTGGTTACGAGAAAAAATATTCATTTAATGAGGTTATTACTTTATCGAACATTATTTTAATGCATTGACCTATATCGGGACTGGAAGAAATTATTATATTAACGAGATTATTACTTTATCGAATATTATTTTATCAAGGTTTAACTGTAGTTTCAACTTTTTTAAGTCTTAAATTAAAGAAAAGTTAGTAAAATTTGTTTAATAAAGAGTTTGTGTCGGATGTTTGTCAAAACTGCTTAAAAGTAAAAAAAAAATATTAAAAAAATAGTGTTTGGAAATTTTCATCGGATTTAATCTAAACGTCGTAACTTATAAGTGATTGCAAACACGTACCTCCTCCTTGAGACGGGCGTTTTCGATCCGTAGGTGGTGCTCGTCGTAGCTCATCTCTCCGAGCACGGCCGGACCTCCACAGTTAGGGCATGCTAAATTCCTTAACGTCGTTTGGAAACGATAATTTTCTGTCTTTAAGCTTTCATTTTCTGCCCTAAGCACTCCATTCTCCTGCCGGTCTTGTTGTGCCTACTCATGCACAATAATCAAATTTAATTCTCAAATTAAAGATAGTCGTAATTAATTAATCAAGAAAATTAGGATAACTAAATATTAATGGGGTGATTTTTTCAAGACCCTAAACCCTAATTAAAGTCTGTAGGATTGACTGTGAACATTAATGGCGATGCCAGTCTTCTAAAGTAACCCTAAGTTAATGTGGTGCTATTCATCCTCTCTCTCCTCTCTCTCTCTCTCTCTCTCTCTCTCTCTGAAATGCTGACCTTCATCTGAGTACGGCGGTTTTGGAACCAGAACTTGACTTGCCTCGGCTTGAGTCCAAGTTCTTGACTCAGTCTGAGGCGTTGCTTGTCGTCTGGGTGAAGACATTCCTTAAACAATCTGGATGGTCATGTAAATCAGTAAAATAATTTAAAATTAAGGTAAGATTAAGAATTAATTAATTTCAAGCTGAAATTAGGGTTTAGAGGCGAAAAACGCACGATTCCATTTCATGGATCTGGCGGTTGGTGTGGCGGTGGTAGCGTTTCTTCTTGGCCGGCGGCTCCTCCTCATCGTTTCCGGAGGCGGCGCCGTCGATGTGCTCACTGCCGGAACCACTCTCTGCTAATTCCTCCTTGCTTTTAGCCATTTCTTCTTTCTGTTTTCGGAATCAATCAATTAATTAACAGCATCAATTAATTAAGACACAACATTTGATTTCTTGAAAAAAAGATGAGTTTTTTTTTGAATTTCTTACTGGGATGATCGGAGAGAAGATGTTGAAAGGGTTGATGCTGGCCATGAAATTGAGGTTAGGGTTTTCAACCTGACAATCTCCGTACATTTTTCCCCTCTTTCAATCCTCTCAATTTGCTCCAATCTTTGGAGAAATTAGAATGGCTAAAATGGAAATTAGAGTGTAATAATTTTGAAAAATTAATCTGTAAAAGAATTTATCTAATCAGTATTAGTGAAGAAGAGGGTTTTGGAGAAAAGCATGCAGAATATTAATAAGGTTTAAGAAAAAGAGGAAGTTTTCATCCTCATATATACAAGCGGGGAGAGAGAGAGAGAGAGAGAGAGAGAGAGAGGAGAGAGAGAGAGATGAAAAGGTGTTTGGTAGTTTTGAATGGTTGAAAAAGCGTAGGAAATTTATTCGAGAAATTAAGATGCAAAGAGGAGTAAATGAAAGAGTTGAAAAAATGAATGCGGGTAATAAAAGTCGGTAGGAACGAGTGAGTGTGAGTTACCCACCGAGTCGTGTCGGTTCTGCGAGCTTTAAAGACTTCTTCCTTCTTCTCCGTTTGTATTCACCAGTAATCTCTCTCTCTTCCAGAGATCAGCTGTTCCATGCTGTTCTCTCTCTCCCCATCTCTCTAAGGTCCCGTTTGGTTGACAGAAATAAATGAAATCGAAATCAGAAATCATTTCTGGAGGTATGGAATGAAGGAATGATTCCTGAAAACAGTTGTTTGGTTGCAGCAGGAATGAACTTGATTCCAAAACCTGTTTGGTTTGACTGAATGAATGTAATCAACTTAATAAATTTATTAAATAAATTTGTACACAAAATATCATATTCTATTATATATTATAACATTTTGAAACAAAAAAATAAAATTTAAACATAAAAAAATCTACAATCAGGATGAACCACATTCATCATATGTTCGACCTTTTTTGTGAAACCTTTCTTAAAACCTCCTTCTCCCTTCCAACATGGGTCTACACTTAGTTTCATTAGACAATTAAGTAAAGTTTATTCCTCATCCTTTCTCCAAAAACGTTTGTTTTTTTCTCTCCCACTTTGTGAATCCATCTACATAATGCAGAAAACCAGCTCACAAGAAAGAATTACAGAATGCAGAAAACCAGCTCACAAGAAAGAAACCAGCTCACAAGAAAGAATTACAGAATGCAGAAAACCATTATAGAAACAGCACATTCTTGCAGAACATACTATTGCCTCCCACATAATTATTCATCAAACTCAACATACACAACATACATTCATCAAACAACACAACATACATTCATCATTATTATATACATAAGCAACATAAGCAAGAAGATATATTAAACAGGGGAACGAATTGGAGGAATTAGGGGAATCGAAAAGAATCCATGTCCCAATATAACTCCATGTCCCAATAGATAAATAATAGATATGTTGCAATATCGACTTAACAAGAAACAAAACTAATTATTTAGACCACGAATAGTTTCTCAACGGGCTACCATCACAACCCTTTTCAAGCCACAAGAAAGCTTCTTACTGACTGGTTCATAATTTTTTTCCAGAATGTAACTTGTAACAGTTTTCACAGTAGCACAGAAACATGGATCTATTATTTATTAGAAGAAAAGAATCCATGTCCCAATATAACTCCATGTCCCAATCTCCTCGCCAAGTAAGAATTGGGGGAATCGAACACAAACTCCTCAAACAAAACAGAGAAGGAAGCTCATACCTCAGATTTTTAGGCCGATGGCAACGACCATTGTCGACGAGAAGGCGGCGTCGTAGGCGGCGACGTCGTCGTCGTAGGCGGCGAGAAGGCGGCGGCGAAGACGGTGGTGTGGAGTGTGGAGGCGGTGACTGGGTTTCTTGTTTCTTGCCAAGAGAGAAGAAAAAAAATGAGAGAGAGAGAGAGGAGTGAGTCGACCGAGAGAGAGGGGAAAAAAAGTAGAGGAATGAGAGATGAAAGTGTCCAATTGTGAAGGTATGAGAAAGTGTTATTTAAGGGGGATGGAGGGAGGAATGAGGAATGATACCTGATTAGTTTTTTTGATACCAAATACGAGGAATGTAATCATTCCTTTAAAATGATTCCTGATTCCATTCCTCCACTCCAACCAAACGGGGCCTAAGGACAGTAACAATAATTGCTTAAACTGCTAATGCAAGATGAAAGAAACTGACGTAACGACGCCGGTCCGCCAGTCGAAGGGGTGGCTATTTCGTCTACACGTGGCCCCATTGGATTGGATACAAAATGCGTTTCTAGAGAGAGAGCCTAGACAAGTCAAACCTTTTTAAACATTTCACATTTCAGTTAAGAATTTTAATTGTTTTCTACGGGTTAAAATCGGTTGTCCGAGAAATTCCGTATATCAATTATACATAGTTTTGATAAAAGAAAGGGTAAATATCCCACGTATTAATCATGTATCAGGGGGGGGGGGGGGGGGGGGGGGGGGTTTTAACTTTTTTTTCTTTTTTTTTTAAATTTTTCAATTTTTTTTTTTTTTTTTTCCTTTTTTTTTTTTTTTTTTTTTTTTTTTTTTTTTTTTTTTTTTTTTTTATTTTTTTTTTTTTTTTTTTTTTTTTTTTTTTTTCTTTTTATTATTTTATTAATTTTTTATTTTTTTTTTTTTTTTTTTTTTTTTTATTTTTTTTATTTTTTTTTTTTTTTTTTTTTTTTTTTTTTTTTTCCTCCCTTTTCCTTCCCCCCCCCCTCTTCCCCCCCCCTTCTTTCCTTCTCTCTTTTTTTTTTTTTCCTTTTTTTTTTTTTTTTTTTTTTTTTTTTTTCCCTCTTTTTCCCCTTTTCCCCTTTCCCTTCCCCCCCCCCCCCCCCCCCCCCCCCCCCCCCCCCCCCCCCCCCCCCCCCCCCCCCCCCCCCCCCCCCCCCCCCCCTCCCCCCCCCCCCTCCTTCCTCTTTTCCCCTCCCTCCCCCCTCCCCCCCCCTCTCCCCCCCCCCCCCCCCCCTCCCCCCTCCCTCTCCTTTTTCCCCCCCCCCTCCCCCCTCCCCTCTCCTCCCACCCCATTTTCCTTTTATTTTTAAATTTTTTTTTTTTTTTTTTTTTTTTTTTTTTTTTTTTTTTTTTTTTTTTTTCTCTTTTTTTTTTTTTTTTTTTTTTTTATTTTTTTTTTTTTATTTAAATTTTATATTTTTTTTTTTATTTTTTTTTTTTTTTAAAATTCTTTTCCTAAAAAAAAATTTTTTAAAAAAATTATATTAAAAAAAAAAAAAAATAATAATAAAAATAAATAAAAAAAAAAAAAATTTAATTTAAAAAAAAAAAAAAAAAAAAAAATTATTTTTATATTAAATATTATTTTTAATATTATTATAAATTTAATAATAATAATTTTTAAAATTTAAAAAAAAAAAAAAAATAATAATAATATAAAATAAATAAATATTTAAATAAAAATATATTTTCTTTTTTTTTTTTTTTTTCTTTTCCTTTACTTTTTTTAATAAAAAAAAAAAAAAATAAAATTTCTTTTTTTTTTTTTTTTTAAAAAATAATTTTTTTTTATAAAAAAAAAAAAAAAAAAAAAATTTTTTTTTTTGTTTATAAAAAAAAAAAAATTTTTTTTTTAAAAATAATTTTTTTTAATTTAAAAAAAACTAAAAAAATTATATTTTCGAAACAGTAAATTTCATCCCGTTTTGGACCGAGTGGGACCAAAAAAAAGTTTTAAATTTATAATTTTGCATTTTACAGATCAAGTTTTAATTGCACGAATTTTGTCACGCGTTTCTTTAAATTCAATAGTTATGTAATCTGGTTATCATTCAAAGGCAAAATACAAAATTTAATGTACTTGGTAGGATATTCATTTTCAGGTATGATGTATATTCTTCAATTTAATATTGTGCCATTAATTTCGCAATTCTTATTACTCCCTTCCTCACCACCACATTTATATCAAGCGTGTGCTCAACTTATTAATTTCAATAAAATATCATAAATGGTAATAATGGTGCATGGTTACTATTGTTGTGTGTGTCTGGGCTTATAATAAATATATACAGTTAAACCTCGATAAAGTAATAATCTTGGACCTAGTAAAAATATTCATTTAACGAGGTTATTACTTTATCGAACATTATTTTAGTGCATTGACTAATATCGGGACCTTAAAAAATTATTATCTTAGCGAAATTATTACTTTATCGAATATTACTTTATCAAGATTTAATTGTACATATATGATATATGGACATTAATTTATTTGTTGAGACATGCATTTACAGTTTTAAAGGGATAGTGAAATTCGAGCTTGTAATGTTTGAGAATGAGAGAATTGCAGTAGGGTGGGTCTTATAAATAACATGGTCCAGCTATAATAATGCACATAACGGAGGCTGGTTAGGGTTCATAAATTGGTTTATTTTAATATGGTAGTACGGTACTCCATCCTCCCCGGAGGGAGAAAGATCTGAACAGGAGCAACAATCAAAGCGACTATAACATATAGGAGTGTGCAAAAAAAAAAAAAAAAGGGTTCCCGCACCCGTACCCGTACCGTTCGGGTATTTTCCATTCGGGTCGGGAAAAACGGGTACGGGTACCCGCAAAAAAATACGCGGGTCGGGAACGGGAACGGGTACTAGCCGGCCAAACCCGTTCCCGAACGGATACCCGCCGCAAATAAATTTTTTTTGAACCCAAACCCATTACTTACTTACCCGGCCCTAATCTAAATCCTAATTCTCCACTGCACAACTTCAAACCCTACATACAGCCATCCCACCCCTCCGCCCACTGAAGCACAACTTCAATCCTAATTCGTCCTCACCACCAGTCACCACCACTGAAGCACAACTTCAAATTGCCACCGCCACCGGTAATCTCTCTGCTCCTACTCCTTCATCATTTAGTAAGTGAACATCTTTGTTTAAATAATTCGATATTGAGAAATATGTGAGGCTATATTTCTTATGACGATGTGAGGGCAGTCGAATGTTAGTGCCCCATGAAAGAGATGTCGTTGCTGTTAAGGATTAGTGGCTACTGTTCTGTCCAAAACTGCTATTACTACTACTTTCTGTTACTAAACATTCTCTGTAAATTTTAGCGCTTTATCGAACTTATTGGTATGCAATGACTTGAGGACATGTAGATAAATTTTGTATGGTGTTGGACTTGGAATTGATTATATTTGATTTGGATTTGCTGATATTTTTGTTAATTTATATTAATGAATTTAGTTTTATTGAAATATGTAGTAAAATGTGCGGGTATTCCCGCTCCCGTCCCGTACCCGCGCGGGTACCCGCTCTATGCGGGTCGGATAACGGGTAGTAAAATTCATTTTCCGCAGGCGCGGGTACCCGCGTGCGGGTACCCGTAGAGCGGGTACCCGTCCCGTGCTCAGCCCTAATAACATACGTGGAGGAATGTATAATTTCTTCATCTTCTAATTTCCATCAATTGATATCAGAACCTGGTTTAGGCTCTGATTGTTGCTTTTAGGGGCATGATTATGGTTTATTTCCGTAGCTCGAGCTTCATTTAATATTCGCCAGTTTTTTTGAGCCGAATTCGAGCCTAAGACTATTCTGCTCGAAAGCTCGCGAATTCGGCTTGATTAAATTATAATATTATTTTATTTTATGTATTATTTGCCATTGGAATTAAGAAAATAGATTATAAAGTATTAGATATGAGTAGATGATAAAGTAAAAGAGATAAGATAAGTGAGATAGTGATAGAGTAAATGATGAAGTAGGAGAGAAGCAATAATTTTTTTGGAAAGTTGTTTCCTTTTTTGGAAATGAGTCGTTTCAAATGAGACATTCCGAAAAAAGAAAATGGGTCAATTCAAACGGGACTGAGGGAGTATTATTTATTTATTTGTAAATATAAATAAAATTATAACTTTTAAAAAATACAAAACTTATCGAACTTTCGAGTTGAGTTCGAATATTATAACTATTTATCAAATCGAGCTCGAACCTATATTAAAAGCTCGTATCAAGCTCGAACCCGAATCCAAAAGAGCTAATCGAGCTCGGCTCGGCTCAGCTCGATTGAGCTATATCGAGTTTCTACTTTTTACCAAGAACTTATATGTAAGTGGTTGATATTATGTTCAATATTATGTAAGTGGTTGATATTATGTTCAATTCCTATATCGAGTTTCTACTTTTTACCAAGAACTTACCAAGAGCTATATGTAAGTGGTTGATATTATGTTCAATTCCTATTA
Source organism: Lavandula angustifolia (assembly GCA_028984105.1). Lineage (NCBI taxonomy): Eukaryota > Viridiplantae > Streptophyta > Magnoliopsida > Lamiales > Lamiaceae > Lavandula > Lavandula angustifolia. The sequence goes on from CM054812.1 coordinate 165,815, forward strand.
GAAAGAAAAAAAAAAGTTAATATCGGGCCCAGTCATATTGGGCCTAATGTGCCATATCAAGATGGCCCGAGGCCGGCCCACTTCTAGTCTCTTACGTATCTGTGCGTATTATTTTTTATTTGATAAAAAATAAAATAAAATAAAATACTAGTATTCGAAGAACACCCCTTTTTCAACTCAGTTTCGTTAGGGCTCCAATTTTGGTGATCGCCCATCATGGCTACGCAAGCTGGAATCGGATTATCCAAGATCGTTCTAATTGCCGGAGCAGGTATTTTATGTTCAAATTCTTCCTGATTTTTCAATTTTCTCTTTTCTTCTTGTTGTGTGTAGTTTGATAGGAAAAAAAAATGGTGAATCCTGCTTTGTTTCATCTTGTGTGATTAGGTTATACGGGAACTATATTGTTGAAGAATGGTAAATTGTCAGATGTATTGGCGGAATTGCAGGTATGGACTTTCCTATTTCCGTTCCTTCCGAATTACTGCGGTGTATAATTTTTTTCTTGATTCGAATAGTTCATCTAGTCATTAATGCACGAGCGGATTAATTTCGAAATTCTCCTTGGTATTTGGCAGAAGTTGGCAAAATCAGGTGAGCAAGAGGGGGACTCTGATAATTCAGATGCGGTTGCCACGCAGGTATGTTCTTGGTGAATTACGAAGTTAATTATATTGTTGATTGCATGTGTTATGTTCTTTAATGTGTAAAAGCTTCCAAGTTTTCTTGATGAACTACGGAATCATTCTCTTTCATGTAATTTATGTTTTTGAGCACTTATCTTCATTTCTGAGTATGCAAATGGCTTTTGGGTTTAGGGTTTTGCCTCATACCATGTTAACCGAAACATGCTTTCTTGTCATCTTTCTTTAAACTGTGTTGTTGGTAGTTTTCTGTCGAGATCATTTTATAGAATAGTATTGAAGTGCAGTGCTTGTGAATATTTTGGAATTGTCGCATACAGACGCGGGTTTTATGGTTTAGCTCATTTTCAGGTCCGTCGATTAGCTATGGAGATTCGCCAGCTGGCCTCGTCTAGGCAGATTACTGTTCTAAACGGAAGCTCTAGCCAAAGTCAGTATCATGTATATGTGTAAGATCATAGGGCAATTATCGTTGTGTAAGTGGTGACACTTTTTTTTTTTTTTTTGTAGGTATCTTATCACATTTACTCTATCCTGCTGCTGCTGTTGGAGCTTTGGGGTATGGGTACATGTGGTGGAAGGTTAGAACATATAAGTTTACATTATTTGCATATTTAAATGCTATTTTCATTCTGTACTCTGTTTGCTGCTGCTGGCGTATTCTTTTGAAACTGATTTCTGTTTCTTGTGTGTTGATTGTCCGTCTTCGAAATTTCAGGGTATTTCCTTTCCGGATTTGATGTATGTAACAAAGCAGAATATGGCAAATGCTGTTTCAAACTTGACTAAACACTTGGATCATGTTTCTGAGGCTCTTGCAGTAAGTATAATATATTTTCTGATCTGTATTTATTGGACCACCTGCTCTTTAAATTTGAAGCGCATCAAGAAGCGAATTGTTTCTTCTCTATGCATTCACGGAAATTCTTTATCATCATCAATTAGTTAACATTTAATATAGAGTTTTTATTGTTGTTTTCCTTCATAATACATGCCTTGTAGCAACTTGAAAGATGTGTTAGCTGCAGCCTTGGTGATCCGACCATTCTGTATATAGGATTTCTATTCAATCCTATTCAGATTGATTTCATATGGTTTCTGTGCAGGCAGCAAAAAAGCACTTAACTCAGAGAATTGAGAACGTGGATGGGAAAATTGATGAGCAGTTAGAGATTTCTAAATTGATTAGGACTGAGGTACATGTAAATTGCAAATTACTGATTTCATTTTCTATTTCTTTAACTGTCACTGAAGAATATATAATTATTTCCAAAACTTTAAACTCTTCAAACAGGTTACTGATGCGCGTGATGGTCTCTCTCAAATCGGCACAGATTTGGAAGAATTGCAGCGGATGGTTTATGGTTTGGTTAGGTTTTTTTTTTTTCATTTTTTCAAATCCTTTTTGTGTTTATTATTTATTTTCTTTCTATTAGCTGGTGGGTTTTCTGAAGTTCTACATGTCAAGTCCTTTTGTTCTTTTTTTCCCTTTCTTTAGGTTGTAGCATGTTCATGTTAATGTTCGTTGATATCTCATATAAGAATAATTGAAGAAGGTTAATTCAAAGGAACAACAGATACATAGTAATTAATTATAGGATCAATTAAATGGACAGTCGATTAATTGAAGTTGCATCTACTGAATATAGCCATTAAGGTGGGGCGGCACACTTATAGATGAACGAAATATTTAAATCTTGGACACTAATTGTTTTTCCTGATTTAAGTGTTACTCCCCTTCCCACTCTTATCTTCTATGTCGGTTGCAGGATGGAAAGCTGCTTTCATTAGAAGAGAAGCAGGTAAAAGTTTTGCTTCTCCAGCTTGATTTATTTCCAATAGTCAAGTTGATATTAAACTCAATACTGGTCTTATGATCATGAATCTCTGTGGTGCTAATCTTTGCTCATTCACATCATTTATAGGAGCTCGCAAATATGGGGGTGATGTACCTCTGTAACATTGTTAATGGGAAAAAGCAGAACATGCCAAAACAACTTCAGGTTTGGGATGACTTATTCTCTTGTTCCTGCCTTTTTTTTTTTTAAATTTGGTAAAATAATACTATATAAGTAAAAGTATGTCGATGATGGAGCTTCCTCGTAAGTTAGTCTCTGTCTTGACTGATAGTATCTAAATTCCTCTTCGATTTGAAGTGCTAATTGTAAATTTAAATTGGTGGCAACTTGTTTTTAATTACTAAATTTTCTTCATTGCTTTTCTGCAGGACCAATTTAAACTCTTTGGAAATTCAACACCCAGCCTTCTGGTACTCCTCTTTTTTCTACTATAAATTTATTAGCCATGCTGAGTTTTGGAGTGCATAAATGCTATGAATGATAATGGCTTACATGCTGGCGACCTCAATACTGAAAGAGTTTTTAGTTCACCATTATACGTTCTGTTCGATAAGTCTTTACGTACTTTTCAATCTCTTATCCCGTTTATTCAAAATCCTACTTGCTGGAACAATTTATTTGCCGTACTTCATTCTTGTGCAAGATAAAAGTGTCATTGACTATGCGTAAATCTACTAACGCTGAAGTTGGATTATTTCCTTATCATTTGTGTTTTAACTTCAGTTCTTACCGGTTGCAGGGTTTTAAAGAAATCTTAGATCCTCCCGGAAACAATCTATTGACGGATGGGAACGAGCAAGACTCCCCCAATAAGATCAACAAGATCATAGCCAGGTAACCATATTTCTTACAACTGACTTAGGTTTTCCTTTCAGTTTCCTGGATTCGACGTATGTGATCCCTGTAAAATCCTTTCGCAATACAGGACCCATTCGAACAAGTGCTGATTGCTACCCTTTGTTGTGTTCCGATCGAGTTGGTCTCAAACATAATCTGCTGGATTATCACACGCAATTAAACGTTACATTTTTTGCTTACTGTTTGTGAACAATGCCATGGTTATTGTGTGCACGCTATTATACCCAATATTTTTATCAGTTTGGAATTTGTGTAAATGGTAACAAGATTTGGGCATATACCCAAGGGAGTGCAACTCGCCGAACCGGGTCGGGTCGGGTCGGTGGAATACGGTCTCAAGATTCAATAAATGTTTTCAATCACCAGTCACTTGTTTTTTCAGATAGGTAGGGCAGCAAAATGGACTTCATCTCTCCTAAAGTCTTTGTAAAGATTCAATATGTCTCAACTTTTTTATTTTATTCTTTTTCACTTTGTTGCTTTGGCTTAATAATAATACCTGTGACAACACAAGATTGGATTACATTGGAAAATGTGCTACTTTATGAGATTTATATGTGGGAATGATTGCAAAAATTCCATTTCTTTTACTAGTATGATTGTTAGCTTCTTGTGGGTATTTATGTTAGAATATTTGATTTTGCAATATGGAACTATCATAACATGATTAACATCTAGCATGGTCTAATATAATTGATCTATTTCTTTGGGGAAAAAATTATATGATTGATCTATTCGAGCACGTTCAAGAGCCCACAGGATCTTCTGTCTCATTTTCTTATGTTCCACTTGTGTCCACTGTTATTTTTAACTGTAAGCATCTAGGTGCTTACGATTTGAATTTTAGGGTTATCGCAAACATCTAAGTGCTTACAGTTAAAATGTGAATAGGACACGAGTGGGAAACGAGAAAGTGGGACAGATGATTCGGATTGATTTAAGAGCAAGGTGTAGATAGGGATGATAATTTGTACCCGAACCTTAGGACCCACCTGACACAAGCATGGGGTGGTTTTGGACCCAACCTGCTCAGACCCGTCAAGTCATAATTTTAAAAATAAAATGCTAGTTACAAAATTTGAATTTAGGTCTAATTTTTTTATAAATATTTTTACCATTTCAACTAATTTCTTACTTATGTTTTTCCTTTAACATGTAAGTACAATTCAACAAATCATCATTGGTTTTGTGGTCAAGGAACTAGTTAATTTTTCGATAATTTTTGAATTCTTATGCAAATATATTTCCAAACATTTTATTAACACTTTAAAAAGAGTTGCGAATCCAGAACGGGTAGACCTGCCATGCGAGTTCGGAGCTGAGTCCGGGTCCGTTGTTCAAGGCATGGGGTGTGTCAGCAATTCGTAAAATTATCATCCCTAGATGTGGTGTAACAATATTGATCTTCAAATTGAAAGGGTAACAAAGAATTTAGGTAAGATCAAACATGATTATCTAGGTCAAAGGTTTTTGTCGAATAATATTCTAAACCTACAACTAAAGTTGTGTTAGTTGATAGTGATACCACTTCAGTCCCGTTATTTTCGGCATATTTCATTTGGGCACGTAAATTAAGAATGTAGATTATTAAGAATGAGATATAGGTAGATGATAAAGTAGGAGAGAGAAGATGAGTGAGAGTAGATCATAATGTAAAAGAACGAAGATGGTAAAGTAAGAGAGAGTAGGAGAGATAAGATGGTAAAGTATGATAGAGATTAGGGGTGGGCGCGGGACGGGTACCCGCCGTTTGCGGATACCCGCGCCTGCGGGTAATTAATTTTAATACCCATTCCCGTTCCCGCATAGAGCGGGTACCTGCATGCGGGTACCCGCGCGGATACGGTACGGGTTTACCCGCAAATATTACCACATATTTATAATATATTTAAATTCATAAATAAAAATTAAAAAAAATACCAATAAATGAAATATTGAAATTGTAGAGTTGGGTCATTGGTGTGTGCGTCGATGCGTCGGCGAGTGTGCGTTGCCAAATGTCAATTGCCATTTTATTTCTAGTAATTTAATTTATTTCTTATTTTCCTTAGCCCTACTTCTTATTGATATAAAATTAAAAGAGTCTAATTACACCTAAGACTAAGAGGCTCAAACCTCGTGTAAAAAGAAAATTGTATATTTGTGCGGGTACCCGTTCGGGAACGGGTATCTAAGAATAAAACCCGTTCCCGTTTCTGGCCCGCTTGATTTTTTGTCCATTTTTCCCGACCCGAACGGGAAATACCCGAACGGGACGGGTACGGGTGCGGGAACCCGAATTGTTTGTCCACCCCTAATAGAGATTATAGCTATTTCCAAATTAGGAAGTGTGACAGAAATAATCGGACGTCTATTTCGGGAAAGTGTGCCAGAAATAGCGGGACGGAGGTAGTACTAAATAAAGTTAATTTACCCCTTATATAATTCAGCGTCTTATCACTGTCAATTCTTTTTATTTTAATTTCTTATTTTTTTCCTAACTTTTTTCTTTGTAGAATAATTTGATCCTGAGTTGTAGGCTTATAGCCTAATTTGCTACACCCTAATCAATCGTTTGTTTTCTACATAATATTCTATGATAAATTATACTATCAATTACTAATATTTAAAAAAATTATCTATACTTTAGACATAATGTTATAACTTTCATTACCAATGGAATTATTGGTTGTAAAGAACGAGAATTTTGTAGTTAGTTAACAATGCATACCATTTTCTTCTAACTAATACTATATTAGTCAAACATAGGCTTAATTGATTTTAATTAACTAATATATTAGTCAAACATAAACTGTACGGCGGCTTAATTGATTTCAATTTATTATTGAAGAGTTTGACTAATAACCCTCCATTAAAGTAGGATAAAAGTTCGCCATTCCTATGATAATTTTCTAATCCTTAAAAACAAAATTAACAGGGATCTTGAAATTAATGATTCTCATAATATCATGATTTTTCATACTTAGATTTTTTTTCTCTCTCTACTTTCATCATGGTCTCATGAATGTTGTAGGACCATGAATTAAGGAATACACATAACATTCATACATAAGCACACTTGTTCCATCGTGGGCGGATCCAAAATTAAGAGTGAGAATATGTGGCAAGATTTGGATATCAGTAAAATAAAAAGGGGTTAAAGTTTAGAATTTCGAGAGAAAAATCTCAAAAATTACATATGAAAATCGAAATTTGACACCATTTATTTTGTATTCGAGATACTTATACAACGTTAACATTAATAATTAATAGGGATGGGGTTCTATAATTATATTAATCCATTTAATTCCACAATGACACTAATAATAAATTAAGCCCATCACACCAACCTTAAATAACCTCCCTTGAGTTGTCCAAATCGATTATCAAAGTGTAACATGGTATTAATTTCATCCACACCTTTCATTTATTGCTTCCACATTCTTTGCAAATTATTCCCTCCGTCCTAAAGATATAGTCCACATTCTTTTCGGTGCGGTTTCTAAGGAGAATTGTTGATGTGTGTAGAGTTATTTAAAATGGTGTGTCCTTCAAAAAAGTGTGTGTAGTAATTTATCAAAAAAGTAAACTGAACTATTTTAATAGGACAACACGAAAATGAATATTAGACTAAATCTATGGGGCGGGGAGTAGTATTTAATTAGTATGTGATTTTGAACCAATAAACAAAAAATAGATAATAAATAAATCATGGAAGTGGGGAAAAATCATTTATTAGAAAGGTAAGTATGATTTGTTTAGGGTGAAATGCGCACGTTAAAAGCTTACACCAAAATTTCATTTTCTTCCAAAGGATACAGGAAAAAGGAAAGAGTCTGAAGGGACCAATTCTCTCTCTCTCTCTCTCTCTCTCTCTCTCTCTCTCTCTCTCTAGAGTCTACTTTTCCTTTCCTATCTTTTTTGCCCCTTTCCATACTACCCCAGTAGCTCTTCGAGTGTCATTATCTCATATTTACTTCACTCAAAAGAAACACAACCATTCACTTCAATCCTTCTCCCTTCATTCTCTCTCACTTAACTCTCTCTCATCTCATCTCCCCTCAATCTCAATCCACCAACTAAAATTCCTCATCAAACCCTAGAAATTAAAACGCTAAGAAACAACGAAGTTGAAGAAGTGTGGCTAGGAGAGAAGATCGGTACTCTATTTGTTCGAACAAGAGAGAGAAAGCGAAGAGAGAGAAAGAAATGGAGCTGTTTCCCGCACAACCAGACCTCTCTCTGCGAATCAGTCCTCTCGACATTACAACCTCATCAAATTGGAGAAGAACGGAAGAAGAAATCGATTTAGGGTTTTGGGATCGAGCTTTCGACTCCAGAAACTCGAAGCCCGACCTCTCCCTGTCAAACCCCAACGCCGCCGCCTCTCCGAATCCCTTCCACCACCACCACCGCCGCCTCCTCCACGGTGGATCCATCCGGTCATTCCAACGGTCGCCGCCGGGCGATAAAGCGAGTTACTTGCGTCCGATTAGGGGAATTCCTTTGTACCAAAACCCTCCTTCCTTCTCCTTCGCGTCTCACCACCAGCATATCGACGCCACCGTCGTTAATCGTATCCCCGCCGCTTCCGCAGCTCCTTACGCCTCTCAAGGAGTTATGCGATCGCGATTCCACTCCAGATTTCCGGCGAAACGGAGTATGAGAGCTCCTCGGATGCGGTGGACGACCACGCTTCACGCTCGCTTCGTCCACGCTGTTGAGCTCTTGGGCGGCCATGAAAGTACGCTTCTACCTCTCTCTCTCTCTCTCTCTCTCTCTCTCTAATTAGGGCTTGATTTTCTCATATTAGTAAAATTAATTAAATCTTTGCTCTTAATTGTGTAGGAGCTACACCAAAATCAGTTCTTGAGCTTATGGATGTGAAAGATCTCACATTAGCTCATGTTAAATCCCATTTACAGGTGAGTTAATTTAATTCAATTCATAATTAAATCTTCTTTTTTCCTTCTCTAATTAGTTAATAAACTATGCATAAATCACCAAAATCAGTATAAAATTCAAGAGTTTAACTATTTTAGCAGATCTGATGCAGTGTGAGAGAGATTGAAACCAGAAAAAAATTAAATTAGTAGCATAGACAATTATTTTATAAGTAGGAATTTCTAGAGAGAGAAGAAAAAGTACAAAACACTATCATTACACAATCATATACATATGTATATACAAACATTTGTATGGGGAGTAGAAAATTACCTCTGTCAAAAACCATATTTAACCTCGAAATGGCCGTAGACATCAATTCACATGCATGCAAACTCAGGGGCGGATCTAGAATTACGAGGAAAGAGGGGCGAAATTTGAAAATTCGATTGAAAAGAGGATGAAGTATAGATTTCGAGGGGCCGAAATACAAAAAAATCCAAAAATCACACGTAAAAAATCGAGTTTCGACATGAATCAGGGGACGATCGCTGCCGGGTGCCCCCCTTGGATCCGCCCCTGTGCAAACTGTAACAAATTTTTACCCTGCAGTTTTATTCTAATTCCGATGAAATTAACCTACACATATATGTTTTACCAGATGTACCGCACAGAAAAGTCAACTGATAGAGCTTCAGCTAGCTCAGGTTAATATTCTTTAACCCATGGTAAATTTAATTTACTGGAATAATTATATATATATGTTCCGATTTTTATCTAACAAGACCTTGTTTGTAATTAGAATGTGTACGACATTCCGATGCACTCGAAAACGGGTCATCCGGAGATACGTCCGATGAGTTTCTCATCGATCTCCAGAACTCGAACAAGTCCGAATCATCGATCCGAAAAGGAAAACAAGATCAAGAAAAGGATTATAGTAGTGTTTTGTGGAGCAACCCCTCAAGGTATGTATAAAGTATAAAGTATAAACCCTTCTACTCTAAGTGACTTCATATATTTTAAGGGATGGATGTGTAAATAACCCAAAATGGTGGGCTTTAACTGATTAAGTTTGATAAATGTTGAGCATATCTGCATTCTGTTGTAGTAAATTTAAGAATAAATAGAAGAACACAAAAAGAAGAGGAATCTATGGCGCAGAAGCTTTATCATGGGGTAAATAAATATAATAAAATAAAATATTGAAAAAAGTCATGAGAAAATATAAATTAAATTAATTAATTAATTAAGCACAGCCTCCAAGATTTTGAAACCTGAATGAAGAAATCTTCAAATCAACCTAAAATGTACATCTCTTTTTCTTTGGATATTGTGGGAACAGATTAAAATGGGGCCCAAGCTTAAATATTGTAATCTTGATATGGACACATTAATTATAAAGTTAATTACATTTAGAATAGGTTAATTTTTTCCCGATCCGAATTTCGTTCATGTGAAATAGTCTGTATAGTCATACTTACAAGGCAAATGGTCAATGGTCATTGGTGGAATTACCGAAGGGACGGGTGGAATCCGTCACCTCCAAATCGTGCAGAGTTTCGAAATTTTTTTCGTATATTTTTTACATTAGTGTGGAATAGGGTGTCACATGGGGTTTAACTTTATTTTTTAAAAAAAAGTAAATTGATGATTAAAATTAGGATTTAAAAAAGATTGCTTTGTTTATGACGTGTATTTCTGCATGGCATCCACTGATTGTAATTATAATTTAACTTGTAGCGGGGAAACTTGGTTGCATGGGAGAACAAAGGACTCTGAAGCAAACGTACAACCTCACGAGGTACAACTTTTGAACCGACTCGAAATTACACAACTGCCCCTTGTGCCCTTGGAAACTATTGATAGGGTATAAAGTAGCTAGTAATGAGAAAGCTTTTGAGTAAAGTTGGAGGAGCCATTTGCTGCTTCTCTCTCTCTCCCTCTAAGTAGAGTTGATGTGAGAGAGAGGGAGGGAGAGAGAAAAGTGAAGCAAAAGTTGTCTAAAAATCTTCCTAGAAAAAAGAAAATTTTCCCTTTAAGCTGCTTTGAATAAAGAATGGTTTTAAGTGTAATGCAATGTTTAATTTATAATTTATATGAATAATATATGTTTTGAAAATGCAGAGAGAGAAGGAAGTTTATGAGAGAGGATCAGTGAGCTCATCAAGCATTTCAGAGACAAGCCCTAACAAGAAGCCTAATTTGGAGTTCACATTGGGGAGGGAATGAGATTTTTGGCAGCTCTTCTACTAAGTACTACTCATTTTGAAATGATTGTAAATCTTCTCTCTCTAGAGAATCAGGTGCCCACTTGAAAATCAGTGGAGAAAAGGAGAGAGAGAAGGAAAAGGAAGAGAAAAAAAGAAAAGTGTTAGCTAAAGAAAGACAAGGAGGCAAGAAAGCATACAAAAGGGAGATATATATGCTTGCTGTCAAAGTTAACATGAGATTCTAATCCTTGCCCTTAATTAGTTTCTTCATATATATATATATATATATATATATATATATATAAATAATATATATACATGACCATGTAAATATTAATTAAGATATTGTAATTCATGATCCTTATGGTAAAATGTGTTGTCCACTATTTTTCATTAGAAGGAATATATAAAATTTGATGCTTGAATGTGGCTTCGAAGGAATGGAATAAGAAAGGATCCTCTGAATCATAGAACTATAATGAAATATATGATCGAACCAACGTTTATCGAATTTAAAAAAGAGTCGGAAGAAATTGTTTGATCCTCTTATCTTGATTTTTCAAACTGGGATCATGATGCATATAAATACAAATGGTCCAATGGGAGCAAGAACTTCCAAAAACATTTGGAACATTTCATTTTTTAGCAGAAGAATCGTTTTCAAATAGTGTTCAGTCAATTACGTATTAAGCAATATTCGATGCACGAACGATAAATAACTTAATGAAATAATAAAGGGTATTTAGCTCTTTTGCATAAGTGGTCACGTCATATATAGTTCTTTACACTTTGTTTTAGCCTAAAAGAAAAAATATGAAAAGCATTAGGCTTTTCTGAATACATACAAAAGGAAGTGAAACAAAATGTACCATTAGGTCCATTTACTAGGGCAAGGAGATTTTGGGCATTTTAACCATAAAAATTAAAATTAGTTTTGTGGGAGAAAATAATTTATTACTCCCGCGTCCTATTAGAAATGACACGTTCTCTTTATCGGAACGTTTTACTATAAATGACACGTTTCATAAAATGACAAAGATTGCGTGGACCATAATAACACTACTTTTTTTTATTTTCGTGCAAAAAAAAACGTATCGTTTCTTGTAGGACGGAGGAAGTACTTGTCGGTGTTTGTAGTAATACAACAAATATCGAACCCTAGAGAGAAAAACAAATTAATATCAAATGTTTATTACTTCATTTGTCCCATTACAAATGACATTTTTTTATCGAACGTTTCACTACAAATAACACATTTCCTAAAATGACAAAAATTGTGTGGACTACAATTAACTACTAATAAGTCAAACAATCTACACCATATAACACCAATTTCTTAGTTCTCGCGTAAAAAAATGTATCGTTTCTAGTGAGAGGATGAGAGTATTTGCCAATTTTTTTAATAATACAACAAAATGACAAATATTTCCTCCGTCCCATAGAAAGTATCTTGTTTTCCTTTTCGAGCTGTTGTTTCTTAAAAAGATAAATAATATGTGGACTAAAATTAATAAATCAAAAAATTAAATAATATACACCACACAATTTTATTTTTTTAATCTTCATATTTTCTATGGGACAGAGGAAATATCAAAGACTAGCTCTAGAGAGAGAAACTGAACCGTGCGCATGGAAGCTGCTTTCGAAAGACATAAATAAACTAGCATGTTTTCTCTCTCATCAAAACCCATACAGCAGAAAAATTTAGAGGCATTTGCTTAACTAACCATATCTACTAAAACAAATACAAATATACCCAATCACTATAACTATATTCACAATATACCCAAATTTATAAAATTAACCACACATTTTCTTAAAACTCCCACCAACACACCTCAAAAGCTCCCACCAATCCACCTTTTTCATCCGGGCCCACACACTTTTTTTATTTAACTAACTCAACCGTGCAAAAAAATAGAAAGAGTGGTTTTGATAAAAAAAAAAAGAAGAGTTTTTAGTAAAATTGAGTATTCTATGAATTTAAATTTAGTGAAATAATATTTTTGTGTTTTTTTAACTCATTTTGGTATATTCATATATTACCACAAAAGTTTACCATTATTAGCCTTCTTTGAATCAATGAACTTGAGCTGCTTTTCAGATGAGAGAGAGAGGAGTAGGTGTGCAGGACAGACCCAAGAATGTCAAATTATTTAACCATCATTACACTATCATTAACCCACGGGCCCACTTTCCGACGCGTGTCGCGATCTTGGACTGGTTTCAGATGAGACTAGGACCGTAGGATCTAAAGGGTCTGTTTGGAGGACAAAATCTTATGAGTCTGAATTAATAATACTCTCTCCGTCAACTCACTCACATTGAGTTTAGTTTTTTTAAAATATTTATTAAATGGGGTGGGGTGGGAAGTGGGTGCTCCCACCCTAGCATAAAACAAATCGACTACGCCTTTTATTAGGGGTGGGGCCACTCTCCCACCCCGAATTTTGACAGTTTGGGGAGAAAGAAAATTCATCTCCCAACTCAACTTAAAATAATACTCTCATATATTCTAGTGAACCCCACTACTTTATACTCCCTCCATCCCGCTAAAAATTTCTCAGTTGACTTCGGCACGGAGATTAAGAATTTTTAATTTTAGTGTGTATTTTATGAGTTTTAATTATATAAAGAAAATGACACAGTTTTCGAGGAGTGGTTGGTGGAAAGAAATGAAAATTATCCAAATTTTTGCAAGGCTAGTGAAAGACAATCGATTTTTATTTTTTATATTTTTTTTATATTATATTTGAAGAAATAATCTAAAGTTTTCAAAAAGATAAAAATCATAATTTTCTGAGTTCGTAGCGGAACATAATCGAGTGAGAGATAGATTTTTGAAGATAGAGAGTATAAGAATGTAGGGGGTTGAGTAGTGAGTAAGGGGGACCCACTTTATTTTATGTTTAAAAGTAATTTTTACTCCCTCCGTCCCATTCGACTTGTCTAGTTTTCCTTTTTGGGTTGTCCCGCTCGACTTGTCTAGTTTCCAAAAAAAGAAGCCTAATCATTACACAACCTACTACTTTTTCTTTATGGGGCCTACCTCTTTACACACAATCACATACTCATCTACACACAACCACCCACTTTTCTTAATCTCCGTGTCTAAAAGAAACAAGACAAGTGGAATGGGACGGAGGGAGTACTATTTTATGAAAAAGGACAGAAATAGCGGGACGGCCCGATTAGGCAAGTAGGACAGAAATAACTGAACAGAGATAGTACTATTTTACACATAATAAATAATTTTCTTTAACAGAGAAAGTTTTGACTCAAAAAGGTTTTTTCCATAATAAATAATTTGGCAGGGTCTCTGTTTGAGTAGCTCGAGGCACTTTTGCATGGAGAAAGCTGGGATTTTAGTGGGCCCCACAGGCCATGCAGTGGGCCCACTGATTTACTTGAAAACAATGCTCCTTTTGCAGGATAAAGTTTTTTTTTTTTTTTAATATATATTTGGGCCTTCCATTATTAATATTAACAGCATGGCACATTAAGACCGGGTATTAATTTTGTAGTCTTTTTACCTATTTTTTATTTTACTACATTCGTTCCGTTATTCTTGTCTTAATTTTCTTTATTTTGTTGTTTTGTTATTCCAATTTTCATCCGAAAAAAGGAAAATAATCTGTGTACCCCGCCACTTAACACACTTCCACACACTTTTTTAAACTTCTCGCCGAACATAAAAAAAAAAAAAAAAAGTCGAAGCGCACCAACACATTTCGTTGGCTTGTCATACTTGGCCCTTCCTTAGAAAATAATGGCATGGGCGGGACCCTGAAGATATGAATCGGGACCCTAAAATCTCAAATGTATACTGCTTTTTTATAATAAATCAATGAAAAATATTTTAGTCGGTTAGAAATATCACATATGGGAAAGTTCGAGTCATACTAACACTACTTTAGACAAATTTAAAAATTATGGGCACTCGAAATTTACAATCCCTGGGAGGTCGCTCGAGTTCACCCACCCTTAGGGTCGACCCCCTAATTTAGTATCGTTTGCCTCCTATTCTAAGTTTGCACTTCTCATAGCAACTGCAAATTTCACTAAATCGCAGAGAGAAAATATTAATCCTTAAGTAATTAAATTGAATTAATAGTTGGCGTATGGCCTACAAATCTAGGCCATATGAGTGGTTAGTAATTATCATCCAAGCTTAACCTTACTCTATTTTTGTCTGACATCGAGTTTATGCATATTTTAATGTAATAGAATGGAGAGCCCGCCTTGAATGCTGGCCAGACAAGGACAGGACTCAATTGAGAGAGAGAGAGAGAGTGAGAGATATGTGAGACAAGTACACATACATAGAAATAGACGGTTCCTTTTATGCTAGGGGTGGAGACAGTAGAATTTGAAACAGTGTAAATATCTAATTAATCTCTCAACTAGATGAATTTAAACTTATTTGTCAAAGGGGGGAAGTCCCACCCAAGATAAAACAAATCGAAATAAGTTCCTTTTATCTAGGGGTGGGAGCACAAGCCTCCCCGGTTTGACAAGTGTAAACCATCTCCCAATCAATCTCTCACACTAGATGAATTGTCATAGTTACATTATTTGTCATAGTTACATTATGGGTGGGAGGTTACCCCTAGCATAAAACAAATGAAATAGGTTCCTTTTATGCTAGGGGGTGGGAGCACAACACCTCCCACCCCGGATTTTACAAGTGTAAACCATCTCCCAACTCAATCTCTCACACGTAGATGAATTTACACTTACACTTGACCATCCTTACCTATGCCTGCAAATATTTATTTGTCATAGTTACATTATTATAATCTCTACGTCCCGCTATTACTGTTTTTTTTTTCTAACACGGAGATTTAAAAACTTTATATAAGTTTGTATTTTATAAATTTTAATTTTATTAAGAAATTAACATAGTTCTCAATTAGTGGTTGGTGGGAAGAAATGATAATTCATCCAATTTTTTGCAAGACAGAGTTGAAACAATCGATTTTTTTTCTATTTTTTTCATGATACGTTGTAATCCATGAAATAATCTAAGGTTTTCTAAAAATTAAAAATCATAATTTTCTGAATTTGGATAAAAACATAATCATGTGAGAGAACGATTTTTTGAAAGAGATAATATAAGAATGTTGGGGTATGTAGTGAGTAAGGAATGATTCACTTCATTTTAAAATTTAAAGTTAATTTTTGTCATTTTAAAAAACAAGACAGTAATAGCGGGACAACACGATTGGATAGAAGTACAGTGGACTAAAAGAGTATAATTTTATGATTTTATTATAAATATATATTTAAATCCTTAACACCTCAAGAAATGGAGTTATACTAAAATTTTATTTTATTTTTTAAATGGAAGCATATAATAAGGGCAAATAAAAAAGGACAAGAGAGTATAGGTGAGGAAAAAGAGAGGTGTGAGTGGGGCAGGTGGAGGCGTCAATCATAAAGCAATTGAGTGCAAAATGATTGAGTAATTTCTGTTCCTTCCCTTTTTTCATGTGCTTGGATTTTATTGTTGTATGCTTTCGCCTTGTCTATTTCAAATACTCCTTCCGTACCAGTCGACTTGTCTTGTTTGATTTGGGTACGGATATTTTAGTGAGTGGATAGTTGTGTGTAGATGAGTAGGTGATTATGTGAAAAATATGATTTTGTATAGTAATTATTTCCTTTTTAAGAAACAAAACAAATCGGGTGGAACGGTCAGAAAAGGAATACAAGACAAGTCGGACGGAACAGAAAGAGTACTTGTTTTTATCTTGTATAGAATCCTCCGTCACCATAACCGCATTGGGTAAATCTCGTTTCTATATAATAAAGTTAGACTAATTATGTTTGAAGGCTCGATCAATAGATATTGGTGGAATTTAAATCTGTTAACCCAAACAATTGTCTCTACCGCTAGATTAGTCATTTTGCCATCTTATTTTTTTTACGGGCCGGACAACTTAAAATATGACTAAATTTTAATTAAGGGATTTTGTATTTCTAGGGTTATGAATATTTTGATATGGGCCTAAGAAAAAAGTTCTTATGGGCTTAGAAATTAAACTATAGGAAATGTAATAGACCCAATTGGAATTGAATATAATTGGGCCTATCAGATGAAAATTTAATCTCAAAGGCCCATGAGAATCTTTGCCTCTCAACCTTGTAAATTCAGATAAAAATACAAAAACTAGGGCAGTAAACGAACTGAGCTTGAATCGAATAGCTCAGGCCCGAACTCGATAAGGCTCGGCTCGTATTAAAAAAATTCAACCTCGAGCTCGAGGCTAATTTAATACTTCGTTAACTTTTTCAAGCCTGAGACAATTCGGCGTGAAAGCTCGTGAGCTCAACTCAATTAAATTATAAGTAATTATTTAATTGTATATAATAATATATAAATTAAATTTATTTATTTATTTTAAATTATATAAAAATTTAATTTATTTTTTAAAAATATAAAATTATCACTTTCGAGCCAAGCTCTAATACTATAAATACTCGGTTCAAGCTCGAGCATATATTAAAAACTCGTATTGAGCTTGAGCTCAAGTCAGAAACAACCTATCAAGCCGAGCCTCTGTAAAGCTCAATTCGCTAACAACCCTAATAATTACTGAAATACTTGAATTTGATGCCGCATGATTGATGAGAGTTTATATGATTTCTTACATTATGTCTCTAAATCGAGTTTGTCGCATATAACTACTATAGTTCAATTTTTTATATTCGTAGAAAAGAATTTAAAAAAAAAAACAATTGCAGGAGTATTAATAATACAGAGACGATGACATGGAGACAGAGGGTGTAATTGTAATTTACCCTAACGTACCCTAAGAAAAACCCAAAAGGCACTGGGTACAAGTTTTTGATTTCTTGCAGTTTGAAACGGAGATTTGGAGTGTGAGAAATGGCGAGATCGGCGACGACGAAGGAAGCCCAAGCACTTTTGCGCTCTCTGCGCACCGCCTATGCAGCTACCCCTAATCATCTCAAGGTTTCTCTCTCTCTGCTTCCATTATATGTATAATTGTATAATTGTATTCACATAGCTACGTTTTGTTTTTCCAGCAATTGACGGTTCTGGTGATTAAATCTTTTGCAGATCATTGATGTCTACATTATGTTCGCTATATTCACTGCTGTGATTCAGGTTTGACGAGGATTTATTTGGAATATGGTGTTTTTCGTATTTTAAATTATTTTGGATAGTATTCCATGGTTCTTCAAGCTATAGAAGTTTAGATTTATACGAGGAGTGATGGAATTTGATATTGGTAAGGTGAAGTGAAAATGATAAAAGCTGGTTGATAGATTGTGATGCTTGTTTAGGGTATGATCTGGTAGGTTGTTTGGGGCTGGATAAGATGTTTGCTTATGGAATGGATATATGCTGCGGTTTTTCTGTTGAATTTTATGTTGAGAATGAAGTAACTGAGGCATTGCTTTGGATTGGGGAAACCAGATTTTAGAATTATTACAGTTGACGATGTATTGGTTGAAATCAAGATAATTGGCGTATATACGAAGATAAGTGCGAAGAAGTTATGGATCTACATACTGACACTACATGCTACGAGCGTTGTGGTAGTCCTTGTTCCGGATTTAGGGTGTTCGAAAAAAATTTATCACCCCATTATCATATATCTCTAGTGCAGATTAAGAAGATGAGATGATATGTGTTTCTGTTTGCTATGTTTTGAAACAATTACAAGCCGAAATCCTTAATTAGCAACTTCCACATAATGATGAATGTTTTTTGGTGAAACAGATAGTGGTATCGTTTATGTGATTACAAAATTTAAGATGATTTAGAGGAAAACCGAGACGATTATGAGCTTCATCCTTGCCTCCGTTGCTGCAATTGAGTGAAGTGCTTGTTGTTATGACATGATATCCTATCGTTTTCGAATTTTCGTCTACTAAGTTGTGAGTTTTCTATGTTAAGTAAAGATAGTGAGCAGAGGACTTAGGGTGAAGTGGCTTAACGGTTAGAAATAGATCGGGATAATTTCTGATGCCACCCATCCTTCGTCTTGGTTTTGTAACCTCGTCTTCTTATAAGATGAAATAGAACTCTTGTGATGCCCGGCATATCATATTGACAAGATGGCTACTGTTTGTTGATCTTGTAATCTTCACATACGATTTTTCATATAATTTCTGATAATTTCTAATTCTGATGCCACCCATCCTTCGTCTTGGTTTTGTAACCTCGTCTTCTTATAAGATGAAATAGAACTCTTTTGATGTCCGGCATATCATATTGACAAGATGGCTACTGTTCGTTGATCTTGTAATCTTCACGTACGATTTTTCATACTCGGGTTATTTTCCTAACGTTGAATGGTTATGTTATGTTTCATATCAGGTTGCGTATATGGCTATTGTTGGAACATTCCCATTCAACTCGTTTCTTTCTGGTGTACTCTCGTGCGTGGGGACTGCTGTCCTTGCTGGTACGTAGCAGGATCTTATCCTTTACGCATCACCATTTCATCTTCGAATTCAGAGTGTTAATTGGATGTTCGTTTCTTTGGTTACAGTTAGTCTCCGGATTCAAGTAAACAAAGACGACAAGGAATTCAAGGTAATAGCCCGTCTTCTAATTTTATTAACACTGATTAATAGCATAGCATCCACATGGATAAAAGGATACTACTACCTCCGTCCAGTTATTTTTGAACACTTTCTTTCCGGCACGAGAATTAATCAAGTAGATGATAAGTATGAGAGAAGGTAGATGAAAAATTAGGAGAGAGGAAGTAAGAGAGATGAGCTGATAAAGTAGGAGAGATGATGATAATTATTTGTCAAATTCGGAAAGTGGCCATTATTAGTGGGACGTCCCAATCGGGAAAGATGGCCAACAATAGTGGGACGGAGGTAGTACTAGGGAAGGAAAGATTGAGGAAACACGATTATGTTCAGATTTTCCGTTTCTTTTCCCGAGTTGGAAACGTTATTTATCCTTCACCGAATCTTGTGTCCGCTATTTGCAGGATTTACCTCCCGAACGCGCTTTTGCGGATTTCGTACTCTGCAATTTAGTGCTTCATTTGGTTGTTATGAACTTCATCGGTTAAGTTGTTATCCTGGAGAAGAAGAGAAGCTTTGTTTGAATTTTGATACTACTCTAATGGAATCTTAAGACTTGTTAGAAGCTTTTACCGGTTACTTGACATCTGAATTCTGATACAAGAAAATTGCCAGCAGTTGGTGTGTGTAATTCAGACTTTAGTGTATTGTTTTGGTGAAATATGTTTAATTTAGACATCGTAATTCTGTTTTTAGGCTGACGGTTTTAATCGGAACGAGAACCGGTGCGCGGTTCGGTATTCTGAACCGTAAGAACAGCCGAGTTGCTCGGCTTGTATGTTCCCGATTTTTGCTTAAAATCAATTATTTTCATATTTAAGTAAAAGCAAATTAAAAGTGTTTATGATAAATATTTGCAAACGCACCCTTAGTTTTAAAATTATTGTCGACTCTAATTATTAATTTAACTAGAATTATTAAAAGTTAATTGTGCCATTATTAAATAGAGTTAATTGGCTTAGGAATTTACATAAACATAATAAATATCGATTTTGACTTGCATATGATAGTGATAACTTCCACTTAAACAATAATGTTTTTAGGAAGTTTAACTCGTTTATTATCGAGTAAAATTCGAACTCTTATTGAAAAAATTAGATGAGCTTAATCGAATTTAATTAAGTTTAATCGAGTTCTTATAGATGTATATGTTTTTTTTTTAATGTTTACTTATGAAAAAAATTATTGCATTTTATAAAGTTCGTTATTTACTATGAACAAACAAGGCTAACTAAATATTACATCCGTCCCGCTATTTCTGTCTCACTTCTTTTCGGTACCGAAATTAAGAGAGTATATGATAAAATATAAAAGATGGGGTAGATGATAAAGTAAGAGATATGAGATGAGTGAGAGTAGATGATAAAGTAAGTAAGAGAGACAAGAAAATATAATAAGAAAAAAGTAGGAGAGAGAAGATGATAAAATATGAGAAAGAATAATTATTTTTCCAAATTTGAAAGTGAGATATAAATAATGGGACATTTATTTTGGAAAAGTGAGATAATAATAGCGGGACGGAAGTAGTAACTATGTATCTATCTGTCGTTGATAAGACATAAGTTAAATATTAAATCTATATTTTTTTTATATTATAATAAAATAAGTAGGTTTATTCAAAACCCTTGACCGTAATTTTCATCTTTGGTTTCGTATTTAAGTATAGAAATGTAGATTTTCATCTTTGGTTTCGTAATTTTTTTTAAAGAGGTCCTAAGGAGGCCCTCCATCGGCCGTGAGAAAAAAATTCGAACATCCCCTGAGGGCCGATGGAGGGCCTAAAGAGGGCTTAAGGAGGCCCTCTATCGGCCCTTCATTAGGCCCTCCGAGGGGGGAGTTCATCGGTTATCCATTAGGATCTCTTTAGGCCCTCCTTAGGCTTTCCATCGGCTCTCCATTAGGTCATCCTTATGCCCTCCTTAGGTCCTCCATTAGACTCTCCATCGGCCCTTCATTAGGCCCTCCATTAGGATCTCCTTAATCGACCCTCCATTAGGCCATCCATCGGCCCTCTATTAGGCCCTCCTTAGGCCCTCCATTAGGATCTCCTTAATCGACCCTCCATTAGGCCATCCATCGGCCCTCTATTAGGCCCTCCTTAGGCCCTCCATTAGGATCTCCTTAATCGACCCTCCATTAGGCCATCCATCGGCCCTCTATTAGGCCCTCCTTAGGCCCTCCAAGGAGGAAGTCCATCGGCCCTCGGGGGGGGTGTTCGAATTTTTTTCTCACGGCCGATTGACTCCTCCATCGGCCCTCCGCCGGATAAAGACAAAATGACTACTTTTGTGTTTTATTTAAATTGCAGGCTATATTTATATATATATATTTTTTTTTTGGCTAACAGTGGGTATTCCTAAAGTAATATATACATGCCGCTCTATTTTGTATACTTCAACTAACTTGGACGGAAGGAATATTAAATTTTATCACGTTCGCACGTTCGCTTTTATCCAGTTCTGATTTCACATTTTGCGCACATTTTCACACACGCACGCACGCACGCACCACTTTCAATGATTATCTGCAGTCCTTCCTCAGCGAAGCTTTATGCCGGCTCCACTGCACCTAGGGTTTCCGCTTCGCATTCCGCCTCCAGGATCTCTTACTTAGTCAAATCCTTCGGCGGCGGAGCTCGGAGCCGGAATCGCTCCTCAAGCCTTCTTATGTGCGCGTCGATGCTCGACGAGAAGAAGAGCTCCTCGAATGCTGCCGCGGCGGCGGCGGTGGTTGCCTCGAGCTCCGCCTCTGATCAGCATGAGATATCGTCGCCTCGATCTTTCCTCGATGCGCGTAGTGAGCAAGGTACTCCTTCAATTTAATATATTATTGGAAGTTGCTTTCATTCTATGCTTTTCGAATATCTTTAATTTTTTCTTCTTTAATTATTGTTAAAATATTGTCTGGAAGTCCAACCTTTTCTACCGAGTTGGACTTAGTGTGTCAAATATTTGACCGTAGTGCTATTGCTTGAATTGATATGTATTTAAAAGTGCTAAACTGTGCTAATTCTTGATTGGATATATTTAAAAGGAGAGTCATGTTTATTTGGGCGTTGGATATGTGCAGATTAATTTTGTGAGTGTTTGTAGCTTCAAATATATATCAGAATGTCGATTGATTATTTTCTGTGCTAGTATATGAGCAGCCATGGGTTAATTTTGCACAATGTATTTGGAAGAGCTACAATTTTTGTCTCCCAAACCAAGTGATATGTAGAGAAAGGTGGTTTACAATATTTTACCAGCTTCGTTAGCAAATATCAGGAAGAATGCAATAAAGAAGTTTATGATAGGGGGAGAATTAGAAAATGCGGTCACTTCTGAGATGGATTTGATTTCATCAGACTTCAATGTTAGTGCGAATCATTGCTCAGGAAGTTTAGTTTGGAGACTGAAAATTTAGAGAAACAAAGATATACAGAGGAGTTGTCAAATGTGAAGGTATTTGACATGGAAAATGATGTACAATGTTTTCGTATGTGATGACTCCAGCCTCCCTTCTTATTATGGGTATTATATAATTCACAGCTTCCTCTGTAGGATAATGTTTGGTCTTTTAGGTGAGCAACACATATGCCTCTTGTAAGTTGTAGATCGAGAGAAGTGGTTTGTTAACCTTTGGGGTTTAAGCTATATCGTGAAGACATGGCAACTTCTAGGCCCAGCTTCAGATAGATAGAAGTTATAGGGACGGACCTCTAACATTTGTTACTCCTTCCCCATTTTATGGACATTTATATCATTGACTTGGCCATATGCATGATATCCTTTAACAACCCGCATGATCTGTATGGTTATGTAGCCTGTTTGTTTTCCTCTTCACTTCAGTGGAAATACTCCTGTGGGTTGTAGCTCTTTCAATTCCTAGCCAGTTAATATGCATAAAATCCTAAAGTTGTGTGTATTTGCATAAATTGCTCTGGCTTTCTTATATAAATTTTATGTTGCAGACCTGCTTTTTGTGATAAAAAAAGAAGCAGAAGCTGGAAGATTGCCCATTAATGTAGCTCAGGGGATGACAGAATTATACCACAATTACCGAGATGCGGTAAAATAATCTTATCCTGCTCATGGTGCCACAGTATTACAATATGTAGTTAGTAAATAACTTGGCCTTTTATGATGAGAATCTATCGCTCATGTCATACTGTGTCGGTGTGTCCTTGTGATTTTGGGATAAATATGTGGTCGACAACCGCAGTATCATACTATCATGTTTATGTTTTGGCATTTTGCTAATAATTTCGTGGTCGAGCTTTAAGTTGTAGATCTAAAGAAAACCTACCTCCAGTACCAACAACTTGTACAACTTTTTTCCCTTATGTGAAGTTTAATGATGTAACTCTTGGTGTATATAACTGGAGTAATTAATTGGAACTGTTTGCTCTTGTAGCGCGTAATAGATTTGAACAAAAAGTAATAAATATGTAATGCATAAGTGATCTTGTATGCATTTAATTTTCAGTATCCTTTATTAGGAAAAGGGAGATTCTTTCTTTTCTCATCAATTTGACATATGCCAAAAAGATGTGGCATTTCACGATAGAATTCATTGGGGGGGGTGGGGTGGGGGGTTAAAATATTTGAGAAGACTCCTTGGAAGTATATGAAGATGCATTCAGATTAGTGAGATGTAAAGTTTTGACTTGCCATTTAGCTGATGCCTGGATTTAGCAATTTTTACCTTCAGAAAAACATTTATTTTTCCTACTCTTGAATACATGATCCCTTGGGGAATATAAAAAATTTATTTGGATTACTGAGATGTAAAGATTTAACTTATTGATTAAGGTGATAGATATGTTGATTGGCAATTTTTACTTTCTGAAAACATTTGTTTTGGCTCCCTGTCTCCAAACGGAAAACTAAAGAATGTTCACTAGGCTTCTAAAAGCAAATCTTAGGCGTTTGTAGAAGGGGTTACATTTTGTGTTTGTATTCTAAGATCATGATGCCTGAACTCCTTGAATCTTTTGGTTCTTAAAATTCAGATTTTCAGAAGTGGGCATCCCAAACCTGATGAAATTGTATTAACTAATATGGCTGTTGTCTTGGAGCGTGTTTTCTCAGACGTGAAGGTAGTTAATCTGATGACTTTTATCATCTAGATTTCTAACTTATGTGACTACTTTAACATCGTTTTTCTAATTGAAATCAATTTCTGTAGGACCCATTTCAGTTCTTACCTTATCACAGTGCCATTCGGGAGCCATTTGATTATTACATATTTGGCCAGAGATATATCCGTCCTTTAATTGATTTCAGGTTGGTCAATTCATCATTTGATTTTCTTTCTAAAACATAATCAGTTGTCTTGTTTAAAAAACACATTATAATCGTATATTGTATGTACTATTTATTACTTCTCTAAATTGTGATTTTGGAAATTGGTTTTGCTTATATTCCCATATAATATTTCGTTCACCCTTCAGTTACTACTATATAAAATGTTTCTTGTGCTTTGGAGAATCATAGTTGTGTATACCATTAATTTACTATTGAATTTCAGAACATCATATCTTGGGAACATATCAGTATTCAACGAAATTGAAAAGAAGCTTAAGCAGGTGCACACTTTTCTTACTTTTACTCTCTCTTCGTATTCGTCTCCAGTGGTTTCCTCGTTGATTTTTGTCTAAATTTTTTAGCAGAAAAACTATATCGCAATCCATTTACTTTTAGCCTAAGATATCTTGCCTATGCGTAACCTAATAATACTATATCAGCATCTCACTGACTGACTTTATCTCGCTGCTATATAATAGAGATATGTGAGGGAACTTTACTATTCTTTCATTTGCTGAATCAAGTCTCACTCGTGAAATTATGGAGCTTCATTTTCTAAACTTTTTGTAAAGCATAAACTGTTAGCACTATGAAATATGTTGTCATAAACTGGTAGCACCATGCTAACCCTGAGTACCTTACTTTTTTTAGTTTCAATTTTATTGCCCTTCCCCTATTCTTTTTTCTCCGGATTTTATAAGCATATTTCTTTGGAGCCAATTATCACACTTTCTTAAGCAGAATCTGAATATAGTACTAATGAAATGCACTCAAGTAAAACTAAATTGTTCGGAGACATAGTGGAATCACGAAGGCTGTGTTTGTTTGTTTCGTTGATTGCTCTATTTTAGCATTTGGCTTCTGTTCTCAATAAGCAACTCATTTATTCAATTTCAGGGTGAGAATGTTATTTTAATATCCAACCACCAGACTGAAGCAGATCCAGCCGTTATAGCTTTGTTGCTTGAATCCAGTAACCCATTCATTGCTGAGAATATGGTAACTATTAACTAAGATAACAAAATATTATGTTATTTATTTGCAGTTCAGGCATATAATTAGGAAGAGTAGTTTTTCCTATATGTTTTAACTGTGATGCAGATATATGTTGCCGGTGATAGGGTTCTTACAGACCCTTTATGCAAACCGTTTAGTATGGGCAGGTGATAGCTTTACTGTTCTTCAATTATTTTATTTGATAGAAGCCTTTCATGGCGAAGTGAATTCATTTTATTAACTTTTAATTAGTCAGGAATCTTCTCTGTGTGTATTCCAAAAAACACATGAACGATGATCCTGAGCTCTTAGATGTGAAGAGAAGAGCAAACACTAAAAGCCTAAAAGAAATGGCGCTGCTTTTGAGGTACACTTACATAGTCCTACTTATAGTTTTATTACACAAATATGTAGTAATGGAAATAAGTTATTCTAGTTTATATATTTTTGTATCTTGTTACCCTTTAAGCCTTCCTGTAGTGCATATATGGATCAGCTATTGGTGATTCTCTTTTGGTGATAATATAGTTGTACTTATAGTCGGGTCCACTGGTCATGACTCACTATGTGGTCAGTGGGAAGATACAATCAACTATCGTACTTCTAATGTGGCACTTCTGCTGCAGCCAGTTTCAGGTTTCCTTTAGAAATTGATAGAAGCTTATCTCATTATCAGATTTTTGTCTAAATCCTTATATTCTTTAGATTTTTCGTATTTTTTGAGGGATTTTGTTCTTATGAATTAGTATCAAGTTAAAGAGCAAGCTTTTAATAGTGGATATATGGTTCTTTACTCACCTAAAAGCATGGCGTGCCTCACACGGTAACGGTTGCATGTATAGGGAATCCAATATCTAGGGAAGTGTAGAGAGTCGCACTCTTACTTGTCTTTAGAAGGAATCACTCATAAAATCCATTTTCCCAACAGTGGAATGGAGATAATGGGATTCTTAGCTTTAATGTCGATCTTGTGTGGACATATTTAATGTAACTCCAAACTACCTTTTCTTTCAAGGGACTCATTCTTGTACTGTCTGTGTTCTAGGGCGGGATCAAAAATAATTTGGATAGCGCCAAGTGGTGGAAGGGACCGCCCAGATCCTGTTACGAAAGAATGGAACCCAGTATGTTTCTTTTCATATTTGCCTCGTAATTCTGATCACTACGTAAATAAAATACGATGATGATGGGTTAAAAAGATTTTGCATTGATTTGCCTTCTCTCATACTTCCAAACTTTTCTGATCTTTTACTATTGAGCTTACTCTTACTTTGTTGGAGTATTATAAACTCAATTTTCTTTAGGTTTTTCCTCTTGCTGTGGTACATTATAGTATGAGTTGATATCATGCATTCGCTATTTGCTACGAACCTCGTCTTTTCCTGTCCTCTTTTCTTAGTAGTGCCAGTTTGACTACTCAGGCTCCTTTTGATGCATCCTCAGTGGACAACATGAGAAGGCTCGTCGAACATGCTGGTGTTCCTGGTCATATATACCCCTTAGCGATAATGTGTCATGAAATTATGCCTCCTCCACTAGAGGTAACTCTTTTACTAGTAGTTCTCGTTATTAATGCACAATGGCATGCTTATATGTAATTACTCAAATTTCTTGATAGGTTGAGAAAGAGATTGGCGAGAGACGAGAGATATCATTTCATGGTGTTGGGTTATCGGTTGCACCCACGATCGATTATCACAAAATCTATTCAGCTTTGGAAGATCCCGAAGAGGTTAGTTCTTTAAGTATTTCGCCATATTACATGTTTTTTGATGATTTGCATGAACCATACGTTTGATGCCACCAAATCAAGAACAAAAACCAAAGTTGCAGAGGAATTTGAAGAACAATCATCAATCCTTTTTTATACAATATACTCCCTCCGTCCCGCTCTTTGTGGCTCACTTTCCCGAAAGGGGTGTCCTGTTATTTGTGCCCACTTTCCTAATTTGGTAAAAAATTATTATCATATTTTTTACTCTATCATTTTCTCTCTCCTACTTTATTACATTCTCTCTCCTACTTTATATCCTCTCTCATTATCTTACTCATCTTTTCTTTCATACTTTATCATCTACTCTCTTAATTCCCGTGCCGAAACCAATTGAGCCACAAATAATGGGACGGAGGGAGTATTCAGTATTAGTTTTTCTATATCAAATTGTCCAGCCAGAATCTCTCTTTTCTGTATCAAAAGCGTGTTCGAATAAGGAAGTTCACTAGATATGTTTTTACTCTCAACATATTTTTATTGAAGCGTTCGGAGTATATCAGAATTGTTCGATTTCAAGGATACATTTGTAGGGATGCACTATTACACACTACCTCCGTCCCGCTATTGTTGGCCACTTTATTTTCGTTATGGAAATTAAGAGAGTGGATGATAAAGTATGAGAAAGGTGCAGATGATAAAGTAGGAGAGAGATGATAAAGTAAGAGAGAGAATGATAATTACTAGCCAATTTCGGAAAGTGGCCAACAATAATGGGATGTCCCAATCGAGAAAGGTGGCCAACAATATCGGTACGGAGGTGGTATTTTAGTTGATACCAACATCTATAAACCGAGCTTGTATTCTTTTGCAGGCAAAGTCTACGTACTCTGAACAGCTATACTCATCCATCTGCCAGCAGTACCACGTACTCAAATCCGCAATATACGGCAAACAAGGTCTAAACGCATCAACCCCTACAGTCGATCTTACGCAACCATGGCAGTAGTTTACTTTTCAACCATTTTTTTTTTTACTTTTCTCAAGGTAAATTCTTTTTCAATATTTACTCTTTGGAAATGTTTCTCTCCATATTACTGCATTCTTGAGTTTACTCGGTTTCCATGACGCAGTTGAGGGACCGTTGGCTCGGCCATGACAGCATAAGAAGCCGATGCAAGCTCCAATCTGATACGCGCTAACTAGATCGCGTCGAGCAGCTAAGGGAGTCAAGGGACCATCTTGTCTCTCTCTCATTTCCTTGTGGTAAGAAATAAGATTGAGATCAGAGTATGTTTTAAGTAAGTGCCTAACAACTCCAGCTCTGTACAGTAGTTAATATACTCTTGTCAATTACGTGACATCCATTTTTTGTCTCTGCACTTGTAACTCCAGCTTTAGATTTGTTTAGTCTACAAGCCCGAGGAAGAAGGCTTGAAAGTTCATGGAAAACTAATTTGAAACTCTTTTTTAATTTTGAAAGAGGTTAGGTTTTAAGAATCATTCCATCCAATTCAGACTTTATTGCAGGTAAATTCTACTTCGTTTCGCATTGTTTTACTCCATCCGTCCCTTTGAACGCGTCTCCTTTCTTTTTTTCACGGTTATTTATCAGAATTGTTTGATGTGAGTAATGTTGTACTTCCTCTGTCCCGTAGAATGTGTTTTGTATCTTTTGGGCACGGTTGTTAAAGATACAGTTAAATCTCGATAAAGTAATAATATAGCTAAGATAATAATTTCTTCTGATTCCAATATGGGGTCAATGAAATAAAATAATATTCGATAAAATAATAACTTCGTTAAATGAATATTTTTTTCGGTCTCAAGATTATTATTTTATCGAGGTTTAACTGTAGTTGAAAGTTGTGTGTGAAGTTGTGTAAAATGGTGGGTTCCATTAATAAAGTGTTTGTAATAATTTATCATTTTTTGAAAGAATAAACATTCTATGGGACACTCCGATAAAAAAAAGTAATACACATCCTATGAGAGAGATGGAGTATAAAGTTGTATGTTCCTCAAATTAGTTGTATAATTTATTAAAATAGGAAATATTATATTTTTTTATGGGACGATCTGAAAAGGAAATGGAAATATGTTTTTGGATGATGCGTAAAGGAAAGGGAGACACGCTCTATAGTACGGATTATCAATTAATTTTTGAAATTCGAAGATTCATTTATACCGCTAACCTATAAATGGTGTTTTGAAGCGAATGATTTTGAAACTAGTACAAGAAGTAGAAAGAAAACAGATTTATTTCATTAATGTATGAACCACATCATATATCATTTTTTATTACAACATTAGAGAGAGAGAGAGAGAGAGAGAGAGAGAGAGAGAGAGAGAGAGAGAGAGAGAGAGAGAGAGATTAAGCTTCAGCACCGTCGCAAGTTTTCAGGCACATGCAACGACGGCGGAAGCCTTTACACTTTCCCTCAGTAAAGCCTTCACTTACGCAAATAGTCCCGCAGTTATGGTAGCTAAAACACATGCCTCTAAAATTGCTACTCGGCGATTCGCAGATCCTGCCCATCACTCCATCTGCAAAATAACAATCATTGAGCATGGTATGCTATAGTTGTAGATAGGACTGTAAACGAGTCGAGCTTTATTCGAATAGTTCGAGTTCGAGTTCTCAAATTCGAAAGTCTCGAGCTCGAGCCTCATTTGAAGTTTGTCAATTTTTTCAAGCCGAATTTGAGCCTAAGACTATTCGAGTTCGAAAGCTCGCGAGCTCGGTTCGATTAAAGTATATTGTGGATTATTTATATATAAAATTTTAAAATATAAAAGATGCCGAGCTCGAATCCGTATCAAAAACTCGTATCGAGCTCGAGTTCAAATTCGAGCCCGATCTTTAAACATCTAATCGAACTAAGCTTCGTGACCTTTGGCTCGGCTCGATTCGATGACACCCTTAGTTGCAAATCTACGGTTTATAATTTAGATGTGAAATTTAGAATTTAAAATTATGAAGGCTACGAAAGCAATTACAAAAGAGACAAAACAATGATTTTTCAAAAAAATAGTAAAATTTAGATTTTAGGGATTGCAGGTAACACCCTCGCCCACCCGTAAAATTAGGGTAAAGATGATTGCTCTACTTACTAGAGGCCAAGGCAAAGACCAAGAGTAGCATCAATGCATACAAACACTTGGTCTTCATTGTTGACAAACTTCTTAGCTTGTTCTTTGAATTGCACAACCTCTATGAGTGACTCCTATTTATAATAAATTAAAATGGAGTAAAGAAAAAGAAAAAGGATTTCCTTTAAACAATATGAGTAAATACATTTCAAAATTGTTGGGGATTTTTATATTATCCATGCCATCATTCTTGTAAAGGAGAATTTAATTAATTTCTCATAAATAAATAAAAAGGAAATGGCCATAAGTGAATGGACAAAATTTGAGAAAATTGCATTTAGTCTACCTTGCCCATGCTTGTATAACGGTGCATAATTAGGATTTTCAACCTTAGAAAAATTAGGGCTGTAATCGAGCCAAGCCGCATTAGCTGCTTCAGACACGGGCTCGAACTCAATACGAGCTTTTAATATGGATTCAAGCTCAATTCTATAAATAGTTATAGTATTCAAACTCACTTCAAAAGCTCAATATTTTTTTATTTTTTTTAATTATAATCTTATATATTACTCCCTCCGTCCCATAGATGTTGTCCCATAACTTTCCGATACGAGATTTAATAAGAATTGTTAGTTGTATGTAGAGTGGTGGGTCCCTCAACTTATGATTGATTTTTAACCACACAATTTTAATTTTTTAAGAAATGGGACAACTATGAAACAACAAAAAAAGGAAAATAGGACAACATCTATAACGAAGGGAGTAATAAATAAATAAACAATTATAATTATTATTATTACTATTATATAATTTATTAAATAATACTATAATTTAATCGAGTCAAACTCACGAGTTTTAGAGCCGAATAATCATAGGCTCAAATTCAGCTTGAAAAAGTGGACAAACATTAAATGAGAAGTCCGAGTTCGAAACTTTCAAATTCGAACCAAGCCTTATTAAGCCCGAGCCCAAACTGTTAATGTTATGATAAAGCTCGGTTCGTTTACAACCTTAGGGAAATGGACAAACTTGAACCACCATTTTCAACCAACAAAAGTATAACACATTTAGTTTCAAACACAGATAGGCAAAATTGGAGTACTCTTCCTTTTTGCATTGTTTTCAAGAACAATTTTCAAAACCATAACCAAACTTAAACGTAGCTTAAATTTTACTTTCTAGGCTGCCACCTCTTTCTTAAGTTTTGCAAGCTCCTGCCTCACAACACCAGCCTTCTGCAAAATCCAAACAGTAACAAACTATGTGAGTCTCAAGAAGTAACTTCGTCGTCGATGTTCAAGAAACAGCAAGTAACATGTCACGAACATAACTTTCATTTAAGTTAGACATTGATAGTTTCTCATATAACTTCAGTGGATTGTTAGGCAAGTTAATAACACGATACGAAATGCGACGAATAAGGTAATTTGAACCTTGATTTTAGCACGCATCAGCTTGAAGCGGTCGAAATCATTGAGGGAGGCTCTCCTCTTCTGAACAATGAGCTTCCTTCCCCATGAGCTATTTTCCCACTTGCCCTTGACATCTGCAACGGATAACGTTTTCAGTTTCGGTCTCAATTCGACAAGGTTGGGATTAAGGTTTTCTTGTTAAATACACACCGGCAGCCTCCATTGCGTCTACGAGAGCTTTCTTCTTGGGAACTCTTTTGATGTCAATCTTGATGTCTGTAAGAGACAGCCTCTTGAAGTTCATCTGGCTACGTACCATGTCAGGGGCATCCACAAGAGCCTGCCGTTCCGCTAAACTCATGCTAAACTCAATGGTGCGGTGTACAAAGGAACAAGAGCATATACGGACAAAGACTAAGAAGTGTACTCCACTTCCAAAAATAAAAATAGCAATTTATTTACACAAAACTACCCATTTTTCTTTTGTGGGACCCACTCATTTACGCACAACTTTTAACTCTCCTTAATAACCGTGCAGAAAAGAAAGGAGACAAGTGCAACGGGACGGAGGGAGTATAATGCACATTCAGAACTTTATACCACCAGAACAAGGAATTAGTACAAATAGAAACGAATCGTGGATATCGAAACGCAAAGTTCATTGGATGAGCTGGGAGAGCAATGCAGCAATAGCTTAAACTATATCCAATTGATCATAGTCAACATATACTAGACAATTGAATTCATCCATTACAGTATATTATGAATATGAACCAATCCTATCTCTATGAATCCATCCTAGTGACAAGAAAACGAAAAGAACGTCAAAATTAAAATGTTGACTTGACAATATTATAACCCTAATTTGAGTTCAATTCAATGGAGAAAGATCAGTTCTATAAAATAAAGCTTCATCAAACTACACATTCATAGATTTTTAAGCACAAAATGAACCAATTACAAGCAACGCAATCTCCATGAGCAAAGAACTCAAATTTCCGTTCTGATTTTAGCTAAAGTCTGAGTGAACCTTAAATGAAGTCGAGAATCAACGAGCACACAGTAAAATGCCGTGAATTTCACAATAACGATAAGAAGAGCAGAAACTATCAGAATAAATATCTAAACAGAAAAAGGAACACATACTCGGTTCTGATCGATGACATCAACAATAACGACGAGCTTGCCGTAATCCTCTCCGTAATTTACTAGGGCTACCCTTCCGATCTCCACGTACCTCTTGAACGGCTACACAGAATGATAATAAAAAAAAACCATCATCATTCAAGAAACTAGCATTAGCGTTTCCGCATTCTAGAGAGCGATGCTGACCATGATGGGCGTTGATTTGTATTGGTCCTCCGTCTGCGAGATGAAGAGAGTCGGGTTTGGAGGTGAAGGTTTTGTTAATGGAGTAATTAGGGTTTTACAGATATGCTGCTTGGGCTTTCGAAGTAAGGCCTGTTTGGTAAGTATCATTTTGAAACCCGGCCCATCAATGTGGCTAATGGACCCAACGACATTATAATAATGTTTTATACATCAAATTAGTAGTATAAATAAAATTT
The DNA here is from genome assembly GCA_028984105.1 of Lavandula angustifolia. Classification (NCBI taxonomy): domain Eukaryota; kingdom Viridiplantae; phylum Streptophyta; class Magnoliopsida; order Lamiales; family Lamiaceae; genus Lavandula; species Lavandula angustifolia. The sequence goes on from CM054812.1 coordinate 198,900, forward strand.
ATATATATATATATAGGGAGTGGTTCCCGTGTGAACAGCCCTTATCGTGTGAACGTGTGAACACTGCACTTTAAAGACAAACGTATTGCACTTTCAAGGTAAATATACTGCACTTTAATACCGCACTTTATGTATCGCACTTAAGGACAACGTATTTGCACTTTAAGTATTGCACTTTAAAATGCAATATATTTGCCTTTAAAGTGCAGTACATTTGTCTTTAAAGTGCAGTGTTCACACGTTCACACGATAAAAGGCTGTTCACATTTGAACCTCCTCCTATATATATATATATATATATATATATATATATATGAGGAGTTTCAAATGTGAACAGTTTGTTATCGTGTGAATATTGTACTTTAAAATAAATATACTACACTTTAAAGGCAAATATACGAATTTTAAAGTGCACACAAGATAAAACATATTTCAGATAAGGAATATTTTATTTCCTAAAAAATAACACGATAAATTGCTAGTATATTTATAATTAAATATAAAATATATTTATTTATATACTTTTATTAAAATTAGATATAAACTTGTCCTAAAATGTATAGGACACCACAATTGAAACATTGTGAATAATAAAGATTTTCGAAATGTCGTACTATCGCGTAGACTTAAATTCAAATTGTGATAGTTTTGAAATTTTAATATTAAAATAAAATTAACGTTAACAACTGGATGGCAACGGATAGGATCAATTATTTAAATAAAACTTACTATTATATGATCAATTATTTAATAAATAGTATGCCCCCGTCCCATGAGTTTTTTTCGGCACAATAATTTAGAAAAGTTGGTATAGATTGATAAATATGTGAGATCTATATATTAATTAATAATTTAGAATTAATTTGTGAGATAGATGTGTGTGACTCATTTAATTAATTAATATGTCCATTTGTTTTTTCACATAGATTAATAAAAAATTTAATAATATAAAAGTTAGATAAATATTGATATTGGAATTTGAGTAAATTAAAGTAAATTACTAAAAAGTTAATGTCATAATTGTGTTTGTTATTATAAAAGTTGGATAAAATAGTCTTTTCATATATGATCGTATTAATTAGATTTATTAAAGTTGGTGAAAGATTTAGTTAAATATAAAAAAATTACTAATAGATATATATATTTGGGACAGACAAAAAATGAAAATAGACATATATAATTAGGACGAAAGGAGTATTTTTGAGTTTATTTGAGTGGTTAAATATGTGGGATTTACTTTCTTTTAAAAAAATTGAATAAGTTAGATAGAACCGCACGAAAAGAAATACTCCCTCCGTCCCGTTATTTGTGGCTCAATTGGTTTCGGCACGGGAATTAAGAGAGTAAATGATAAAGTATGAGAGAGATAGTAGATGATAAAGTATGAGAGAGAAGATGAGTAAGATAACGAGAGAGTCTGAGAGAAATGATGATAAAGTATGAGAGAGAATGTAATAAAGTAGGAGAGAGAAGATGATAGAGTAGAAGATATGATAATAATTTTTTACCAAATTAGAAAAGTGGCCACAAATAACGGGACACCCTTTTCGGGAAAGTGAGCCACAAATAGCGGGACGGAGGGAGTACTGGATAAGTTCCGTACCAAAAAAAAAGTGGCACGACAGATGAAGAAACCGTTAAATACACTTGGAGCTCAATTCGTTCAAACAAATCCACCTTCTTCCTGCATCCCTCTCGCCAATCATTCAAACCTAATCGCATCTTTTCGCCATTAATCACGAAATTGTTAGCTTCGCTTGAAATTTAATCAATACTTCGATGAGTATTGACGTCGCCGAGAATTATTGCTCCGAATCGCTCTGCAAACTTTGAAGGTACGGATGAATAATTATTCATTTACGTGCTTGTTTGATTTGATAAGATTTCAGGAAGAAATATGTCCGGTTTATGAAGTTTGATTCATATTGTTGAAGTTATTGGAACTCTAGCTGCGAATGGAATAGATAGCGACTTCATTGATTACTGCATTGATAATTCTCATCCAGAATTTCGATTTAGAGTCCGTAGTAAGTAAAAAAAAAATTGAATGTATAGAAATGCATCTGTTAATTCTTCCCGTTATGCAACGATTAGTGTTGATGGTTGTGGATGATTTCATTCTCTTGTAGGAATACGATGTTTTTCAAGTCGGCCGCTGAGGAGTTAGATGCATATTATCCTGTCAGACCTGAATGTGCGGCTGATGTTCCTAAAATTAGATTTAAAGCGAGGGTATGTGCAAGTGCCTTGCTCGAATACATTCGTTTATTTGATGTATCTGTTTTTGAATTCTGTGTTCATGGTTGTCCTTGTTATCGATGGACGTATCGAAATAGTTTACTTGCTCTCCCATGGTTCTATTTGCTATGATAATATGACTTGCTTCCGCTACACCTTATGAGTATTGAAATAATTTACTTGCTCTCACATGCTTCTATTGCTATTATAATATGACTCTCTTCCACTACGCCTTATTTTGAAAATATAATCCCTTGCATCACCATATTCACAGGTTGGTAAAGTTCTGAGCCCCAGAAGATGGAATGCAGCATTTTCTGCGGATGGTCATTTAGATATAGCTGCTGTTCTTAGAAGAATCCAGAGAGGGGTAAATTTGCATTTTGGTGTGTGTGCATTTATTGTTTAAAGTTTCTACAAGGTTCGCTGCTCACGGTGCTAAGAGCTACCATCCCCAAAACAATATTCTTATAGTCAAGCAATGTAAAAATCTTCAAAAAACTATATGATGTGCTTGCTACCGTTTTGCATGTCGTTGGCGAGAATTTGTTAATTTTGCGAAGGAGCCAGGAAAACTGCATCTACATTGGGAAAACATAGTTATGTTGGATATTGAGTAACTCATGATAAAAACCCTGTTTGTTTAGCTGGGATAGAAGGTTGGATCTGTTATGGTAATTGAGAATATGGTCAGTACTGTTTCAGTTGTGAGTAATTTCAGTCTTCATACTATTAAAGGTATCAAGCTTCCTATAGCAATAATTTATAGATCCTGATAAGTATAGCTACTGCATAACCTTCCATTGCGTGGAGAATTTTCTTGTAGCAACTAGGACAAGCTTACAACTAAAATCTCTGTTGAAACTACATTATGTCCAGCTTTTGCAAATATATTATTGACTGGTAGATGAATTCTCTCTTTGTAAACTGGATTTTCTACTTGAGAGTTAAGGATGGGGATTTTAGAAAATATATCTAGTTATTCTTACATTGATTTTCCGTTTATGTTTTTAACGTGTAGAATGAAATGTTTTAAGTTTTAACTAGCTCTTTTGTTATGCTAAGTTTTAATTAGCTTATAAACTCTCAATAAAATTGAAGAATTCAAATATTGGCAATTCCCTAATTTTCTTGTATTGGCTATTCCATTAGGGGATTCATCCTACTGTTAAAGGCACAGTCTGGGAGTTCTTGTTAGGTTGTTATGATCCCAACAGCACATTTGATGAAAGAAATGATATCAGGCATCGGAGAAGGTATGTAATTAGTTTCATTCAAGTATCTTTTGTTGATTGTTAACTTGGTGAGGTGTGTTTGATTGCATATGGCATTATATGTTTCTGGATATTGGAGTTAAAATATCGTATCTTTGATCTTAATGTTGTATACGCTTATCAGGGACCAGTATGCCGCAATGAAAGCGGTATGTCAAAAGATGGTACCTACTATTGGCAGCGGAAAATTCATCACAACCCCTATAGTTACTGAGTATGGCGAGCCAGTTCCAGATCCCCAAGATAATACCTACACCATATCAGTTTCTGGCCAATTAGACCAAAGGGAGATTCAATGGATGCTAAGTCTACCTCAAATAGGTTGGTGCTCAGTCATGATTAGATTTTCAACCTAATTTCTAAAATTATATATTAATCAAGAATCTTATTTCTACTCTTCCACTTTTAGGAGAATTATTGTTTCTAGTGTTCTCCTAATTTTATCTGTCTAAGACTGTAGTTGTCCCTCTTTTGCGGTGGTTCTGGTGCACGTTTTGTCCAATGCAAGAATTATTTGTTAAATTATTGTTACAGTTAAACCTCGATACAGTAATAACTTTTGAATCTAAATAACAAATATTCGTTTAACGAGGTTATTACTTTATTGAACATTATTTTAGTGCATTGACCCATGTCGGGACGGAAAAAAATTATTATTTAAGCGAGATTATTACTCTACTGAACATTATTTTATCGAAGTTTAACTGTATCTGACATTTGACCTGCATTCTTTTGTTGTATGATATACTGCTGATTCATAAGTATTCTAGGTTTGGATGTTGTACGGACTGATCGCACACTTGTATATTACGAGCATGAAGCTAATCAGGCAAAGCTTTGGGATATTCTTGCTGTCTACGCATGGATGGACAAAGATATTGGGTATGTTCAAGGTAATTACTTGGGTTAACTCAAGCCGTGAAGCTATTAGTGAAAGATCTTACTTGTTCTTATTTATTCTATCCCCTCAAGCAGGAATGAATGATATATGCTCTCCAATGGTTATTCTTATCGAGCATGAAGCAGATGCCTTCTGGTGCTTCGAGCGTGCAATGCGGAGGCTAGTAAGACTCCTTTTTCTGCACAAACTACCATATTGCTACGTGCTGGTCAAATATCCAATCGTCTCAGTATTTTTGATTTATGAATGAATCAATTAATGAAAGGAAATACTTGAGTTATAATTATCTGCATAGGATGAAGAGTAGTTCAAGAATGCATGCCTTCACGTCATGGAATGCTTTTCTGCTACCAAATTTGAGATGAAAGAACAAGAACAAGGGGGATTATCGTCGCAACCTGCAATTATTTGAAAAAAGATTTTTCCATTGATTGCATGTTTAATAGTTTGACCTGCTGCTAACTTCTTGCAGGCTTTGATTGCGTATGTACCTAGATGTGTTCATCAGTAGGCTTATTCTATGTTACCGATAATATATGCAACCTATACCACCACCTTGGTCACATGCATGCAAAGAGTGCTAAAAATTACAATTAAACCTCGATAAAATAATAACTTTAGGACTTAAAAGACATATTCGTTGACCCATTATTTTAGTGCATTGAAACATGTCGGGACCCAAAAAAATTATTATCTAAGCGATATAACTCTATTGAATATTACTTTGTCGAGGTTTAAATGTAGATGTTGTTCTTTGAGATTTAAGTAGGTGCTTTGTTTTTTATTTTTATCAAATGAAGATCTACGATCTTTTGTCATTGTCTTGCATTGGTAACTCGTTCTCCATTTCTGTTTCGGAAGAGGGAAAATTTCAGGTGCACGACGAGTGCTATGGGTGTTCAATCTCAACTGGGTACCCTTTCCCAAATTGTTAAAGCAATTAACCCGAAGCTCCATCGGCACCTCGGTATGTCTGTTTTCACTTTCTAGAATATTCCGTTTGTTTATACATCCTTCGATGGTACACCCAATTATCGTTGCAAATCAGCCAAATCCTCGGAGGCCACCTTAGTAGTTGTCTGTTCCGGCATTGCCTTTCTTCTGCATGTAAACCACATCCCTTAAGTTAAACTGACATCTGATGGCTGATGCCTGCATGTGTAAAAGAAACAAAGAAGAAGTTGATACTCCCTCCGTCCCGCTTGACTTATTTTGTTTCTTTTCGGCATGAATATTAAGATGAGTGGTTGGTTGTGTGTAGAGAGGTAAGCCCCACAAAGAAAAAGTGAGAGTTTGTGTAGTAATTATTTTCTATTTTATGAAACATGACAAGTCAAGTGGGACAACCAAAAAAGAAAAACTAGATAAGCGAGACGGAGGGAGTATAACAATCCATCCTCTCTCTCTCTATATATATATGTGTGTGTGTGTTTTATATGAAGTTTCTCTATGTGTGTCTTGTAAACTGAAGGTCACATTTCTATATTGATAGAGGAGCTGGACGGCGGAGAATATCTTTTCGCGATTCGTATGCTGATGGTTCTGTTTCGAAGAGAATTTTCGTTCGTGGATGCAATGTATCTATGGGAGGTACAAAATGACGATTGCTTAGAAACTTCACCTTTTACATTTTCCCTTCAATCTCCTGATAATCCTGTCATTCTAGGTCATGTGGGCGATGGAGTACAATCCAAACATCTTCACATTATACGAGGAATCCATCGACATAGGATCCTCCATCACTCAAGGCGAATTCAAAGTGAACCACAAGACACTGAAGCAGTACGGGAAATTCGAGAGGAAGAACATGGAGACTGGTTGGACTGAGCAGAGAGGCGCTCTCGCTGTCTTCCTCGTTGCCAGCGTACTCGAGAAGAAGAATAGGCGGCTCTTGAAAGAGGCTCAAGGAATGGACGACGTCGTCCAGGTACGCGCGCTCACCTCGTGGTTTACACATTCGTTTATTGTATATCCGATTCGTTGTACTTCGTTGTAGATATTGGGGGAGATAACCGGAAACATGGACGCGAAGAAAGCGTTGAAAGAGGCACTTTTGATTCATAAGAAGTATCTTAGCAAGGCAAGCTTCTCCTCCTGATTAGATGCATGTTTTGTTTTGGGTGAGTCTGAATTGCTTCTTATTTGAATGCAGTCGAAGAAATCGCACTAAAATGTTATCCATGAAGGGCTCCAGGGTGAATTCTCTTCAGCCTTATAATTGTTAGTTGTAATAAGACTACGATTAACTCGAAAAAAAAAACAGTTAGTATGATGTACATTTTCGATGTAGCATGTAAGTTTAGTCTATTACTCCCTCCGTTCTGTTGAGTCTGTCTCGTTTCTTTTCAGCACGTACATTAAGGACAATTGTTAGTTGTGATTGAATAAGTGGGTCTCACAATTTGTTATTTTCTGAATGAGACAACTCGAAAAAGAAAGGAAGACAAGATGAATGGGACGGAGTGAGTATGATGTACATTTTCGATGCTGCGTGTAAGTTACAAAACAGAAATGGTGTTTATTGTGTTTCAAATAATGGCAATATATATACCTCGTGATAGTAATTAAGAAAAGAAAGGCAATTCACTTTGAATCTAGTCTTTCTTAATACAAAAATAACAAAATAATAGGAAAAACAAAATTTCGAGCCAAGGAAATTTAAATAGATATTAAGAAGAAAAATGCGAATAATTAGGAAAAATAAAATGTGATTATGATTGCTAGTTATTAGTGAGTTATCTGTTTTATTTTTATTACTTCTATTAATTCTTAACTATAATTAATTTCTATATTCCATTTATTTCGAAACTTAATACTCCCTCCGTCCTGCTTGACTTGTCTTATTTTCCTTTTTGAGTTATCCCGCTTGACTTATTTTATTTTTTAAAATGAAAAATAATTACTACACAAACTCTTATTTTTCTTTGTAGGGTCTACTTTCCTACACACAATCACTCGCTCATTTATACACAACTACCCACTAATTTTAATTTCTATGTCGAAAAGAAATAAGATAAGTCGGGCGGGATGGAGGGAGTAGTATTTTATTTCTATTATTTTGTCGATATTTATTTGCCACAAAATTTCAAATATACTTACTACAATCGAACCAAAAATTACACGGAGAGTGGTATATAAAAAGGGAAGCAGCGTTCTTGCAAAGCTAACTCAAACTGAAAATCTCTGATACTGCTCATAAATCTCTGAGGTATGCCCTGATCTGTGATCTCTTGTTGTGTAATCTTCGCCGATTTATCCACTTTCTGCATTTTGTTAATCTGATATACTTCGCTTGTTCCTTGCTGTCAATTGGATCGGATGATTTGATTGCGTTTTTGAAAGATCACGATATCTCGTATATTTTTTAGCTTATCGCGCTTGGTACTGTTATCATATTCTGATTTGTTGAGAAGGTTTTTGGATTCTGAACCTTGAATCATTGGCTACTTCAGTTACGGCTCTGGAATTGGGATTCGTTTGGGTGTGCGTATGTTTAATTTTCGATCTACTAATTCGTTAGTCAGTTAATTGGAGTTCGGAGATCTGATTGCTAGTTAATATCACTATCTCAGTATCCAGTTCATTTGATTCACTATTTTATAAGTTTCTTAAATCCAGTTTCATTTGGTTTAATGTTTTATAAGTTGTTTAGATCCAGTTCATTCGGTTTAATACTGTAGAAGCTGTTTAGATTGTTTAGGATGAACGAAAAATCGCAGATCAGTTTCGTTCGGCTAGTTTTCGAGATCCACAATTGAAGAGATTTATTTTTCCCTATATTTTATGAGGCAACATGATTCACTCTGTGCAGTAAAGGACGGAATGGAAGGCACCGTGTTTGCCCCTGCATTGGAAGGAATGAAGCATGTCAAGTCAGAAGATGGAGTAATGCTAACCAAGCCGTTTTTGGAAGTGTGCAAGCTTATCTTACCTGTTATAGGTAATTCCTCTCGAGTTTACAGACGAACCCGTGTTCATTTTGTGTTTTGCATTGCCAATAATGCAATATGTGATGTTCATTTGTTTACTTTCACATAAATTATGCACTATAAAGATCTTGAATCTGCTTTGCAAGGAAAACTCTTAGGCTAATATTGAATATTCGATTAACCATGAAGCAATTTATAAATTTGTTTTGTTGATGTAACGAGCCCTTCGCATATCATAAGTCAGATTATACCTTCTCACTCGGTCGTACTATTCCTTGAGTTCTACCATGTCTCCATATCCTACATTGATAGACTATCTTATTTCCTTTACTTGTGATGTTACTGTGAAATGGAGAAATTAGCGAATAAGATTCAACCAACCATGACTTTTTGCAGAGAAGTTTGGAGCTGCTATGGCAATCGTTAAATCTGACATTGGAGGCAATATAACCGTGAGATAATCTTCCCTATATAGTTTGCATACTTGAGTGGTGGTTCGTGCGTATATTCTTCAAATGATATCTTCGTGTCTTTTACTCTAGAGGCTAGAGAACAAATATTCCACCGACCCAACAAAGTATAACCATTTATACACCATGGTGCAAGAAGAAGTCGATGCTAAGACTGCTAAAGGTTCGTCCAGTTGCACGAATGGCCTACTTTGGTTGACAAGGTAGAAATAATTAGGAAGCCATCACTCTCTTCTTGTTATTTCTATTTTTACTTGCTGGTGTATACAGTAATAATTGTTTTAACTGGTAGGGCAATGGATTTCTTGGTAGAATTGTTCCGAAATTTACTTCAGCATCAAGACTGGTCTATGTCTCAAGCCTGCACCGATGCCTATACCGGGACTCTGAAAAAGTGGCATGGTTGGCTGGCTAGTTCGAGCTTTACAGTGAGAACTCTCGATTCTCGTTTTTTTCAGTCAGAATGTGCCAAACATGTTTGCATTCATAATACACTTACAAATGCTTATTCTGGACCAATATTGCAGCTTGCCATGAAGCTGGCTCCTGATAGGAAGAAGTTCTTGGACGTAGTTGCTGGAAGCGGCGATGTTAATTCTGATATCGAGAAGTTTTGCACCACTTTCTCACCATTTCTTGTGGAGAACCACAAATTCCTGGTATGACTATCCATCTCTATCTCCATCTTTCCATCTTCTCCATCTCTAAGGTTTGATTAGGTTTACTTTCCTCTTTAAGACATTGTTATTGAATATTTTTAGTCAAGCTGAAACCAAATACTCTGGTAAGTGTTAGGTTCAACCTTCAAAATGCAAGCAAAAACCTCAACTATTTATTTATTTATTTATTTATTTTAATTTCTCCCTCGACAGGCTAGCGTTGGCTTGGACGATCTTAAGGCATCTTAGGTGATGGTTGTGCAAAACTATCATCTGCTTTAGTTTTCATCATATGAATACGCTGCTAATAAGTTGTAACGAAAAATTATATGTCCGTGCGTCCGTGTCCTTTGAATCTGCGTTGACTTGGACGATCTTAAAGCATCTTAGGTGATGGCTGCGCAAAACTATGATCTGCTTTAGTTTTCATCTTATGATATACGCTGCTTATAAGTTGTAACGAAAAATTATACGTCCGTGCGTCTGCGTCCTTTGAATCTTGAAGTCTGTATTATCTGAAGACTTATTCTACTGCTAAAAGTGTTCTTTGCTCTGCCTTTTTAACCATTTATATAGTTTTGTATGACAGATTTCTTTTATGAATGGTTAGAAATTAAGTGTACAGGTCGAGAGACGGATAATACGGAGGCAGTTGACAGATCACAGCGTCATTGAAGAACAGCAACTACATATTCTACTCAGGTATTTCTCAATTTCTACGGTAGCACTTTCATACATCTAAGGAATTAACATAATCACTTCCCATGATAAAAACTTAACACTTATCTTTTGGCCTATTTTCTAAGGAACAGGATCCATCCCACATCGACGGGCTTACGAATCTTCTTATGCAGTGGAGACGGGATCAAAGTCCGAATGCTTGGCTGGTTCACCATCATTATCATTAGCCCTTGATCGCGGCCGTGTTGATCCGCTGTTCATCTCCTTTGACTTCCTTCTACGTGACTTCTTGGCGGGGTCCTGGATGCCCGGGTCCGACGGATCTTGGTGGTGCCGGTTGGCCCTATCGCCGCCTTCTGATAACTCCTTGGAGTGGCTTCTCCTGTGCTTTACTCTTTTGGGATCTCTCTTTTTCGGGGAGGTCTCTCCGTTGCCGCCTTCTCCGCTCCGCCTAGACGATCTCGGTACATCGAGTAAGTCTCTACCCGTTGAATCTGCTGCATTTCTGTTGCTTCTCTTGGTAGGTGCATCTGGTCATACATGATATTTTCCACATTATTATGCTAAATTTGAGTATATGTTGAAAGGGAGTGGATCATGTAGGAATCAGTATTTAACATGAGAACTACGAACCATGCATAATCCTTGTAGTATATTTTATGCATAATCGTTATATATTTTATGCAAAAAAATCTATAATTTTACATTATATATAATCCTTAAATATTTTATGTAGAAGGGTAATAGTGTATAATTACATATTTTTTTGCATAAAATATATAACGATTATGCATAAAATATATAAGGATTATGCATGGTTCGCAGTTCTCATGTTAAGGATGGGTTCTCACCGAAGCCAGCTGAAAAATCCATAATTAATGACAGCTATAAACCATCGCTAAACATTCATTCGATAATTTTATGATTATTAATTCAACATGCATGTGTTATATTCCGTCGCTAGCGTGTATTTTCAGTCGTTATTTACGTGATTTCTAGTAGTAGTAGTATTTTAGTACCTTCAGAGACCCATTTGATTTCAGCCTCCTCTTTCTCTCCACCTGGAGGGCCTAAAGGTGCCGAGTGCAGACCTGGTGAGGAACTGAACTCTTTCATCTGCATAATTCACATAAATTTGTGAGTTTTATGTCTCACGTGACTTATCAAGACTAAGTATAAAACCTCAATAAAGATAAAGTAATGCTCGATAGAGTAATGACATTGCTTGGATAATAATTTATTTCAGTCCCGACTTAGTTTACTAGACTAAAACATAAATAATGTTTGATAAAGTAATAACCTCGTTAATTAATTTTTTTTTTAGTTCCAATATTATTACATTAAAGATGTTTAACTGTAACTGAGACTAAATCACGAATTAATTGGGTAAATTGAAATAGTTATAAAGTACTCCCTCGGTCCCACCATTCTTATTCTATTTCTTTTGGGCGCGATATTTTAGGAGAGTTGTTAGTTGTGTGTAAAGATGTGGAGTTCTCAAATAAAGTGTTTGTAATAAATTTATATCTTAGGACATAGAACGAAAAGGAAAGTGAAATAGGAAAAAATTAATGACATTGCAAACTCAATCATGTTTAATTGCTCGCAATAATATTCTTATTGGAATTAGACAAAAAAATAAATAAATTAAGATTCTTATAATGAAATAATAACATACACACCCAGCTTGGTGTCTCAACAGCAGGTCCATCCCATCCAATATGAGCCACATGCTTTACATCTGTGGGAAGACCAATCTGTATTTCATCTTCTTTTTCTTCCTCTGCATTCATAATAAAACACCTATTAATTAAAATGGAAAAAAGAAATTCAAAAATCAATTTCTAGTATTTACATTATTATCCTCACCAAAAATCTGGGAAATGTACTTGAAGCCCTTAAAAATGCCCTTCATCTTAGGCTTCTTCGTCGTCATCCTTGCATCTATAATGTACTATGTATCTACACCTTTTTTGTTATTGAACGAATGAGCTAAACCAGCTCCTGGTTTGTGACGAAACTCGATTTTTTATCCCATGTAATGAGAGGGAAAATTCACTCTGAAATCGATCTTCGAAATAAAATTGAAGATCAAACCAAGAAGCTCGAGGAAAATTTCAGACAACACTCGAACATCTGAATTTCCTCCAGGGTGGTTTGAATCTTTTTTCCTATTTTTGTGAAGTGGGTAAAAAAAAAAAAGGAAAGGAATATTCTACAATGGGAAAGATGAAGGTGTTAGTGCAAAACAAACCTTTCATTTTTAAGTGGCAATGAATTGTCGGTATAGAGCCAATAAAAAATTTAGGTGAGAGAAAAATAGAATTAAAATGTATGCAACTAATAATAGTATAGATTTGAAAATTGTCAATCCGGTTTTGTTAGATGCTACATATCAAATTTGTTACTTAGAGTCTACATTTTTCTTATGATAATAATATGTTACAAGATTCTAACTTGTGATTTTTGAGTATATATGTTCATAAGTATGCATGTGGATGTGTGTGAGATCATGTTATAATTTATATCTATATATAAGGGATAATATTTAGGGGTATTAGTTTGTAAATACACGAATTTTGGGCAAATTTTGAATTTGAAAATGATTTTCAAAACGCTCGTATAAATATTTTACCTTTAAATTTTCTTAAAATTTGCACACCGACGAAAACTTTAGAGGTCAAGATTTCCAACATGAATTTCCGACTATCTTTACGTTGTTTACTACTTAAGTCATAAACATTATTTTTGTATCAAAACATCATTTCTTTGATATTTCAATCGTCAAAGTTTTCACCGGTGTGCAAAGTTTAACCGATTAAAAGGTTGTATATTTACCCAATTGTTTTTAAAGACGTTTGCAAAATAAAATTTAGCCCAAAATTCTTGTATTTACATGCTATCCCTAATTTTTATGGTTAATGAATTTTTAAACCATAAATATCATAAGCATGCTGCATGCAGACGAAACTGAACATCATTTAATCTCCATTGAATGTTACTGCAGCAATAAAACAAAATAATGTCTGAAACAAGAAAAGTTGAAAAAACATGATCCATAATGAAAGATAGGAGAGAGAGAGAGAGAGAGAGAGAGAGAGAGAGAGAGAGAGAGAGAGGTGGTGGTGCAAATTCTTGAAATCTCTAATTACATTGATATAATGATTTCCTCCTATCAAGTCAACTACTCAAAAACTTGGGTACAATAATCTACTGCATGCAGCAAAGTGGAATGTTGTACCATGAATCACATCAAATCAAACCTCCATTAATTTCTGCTAAAAGCTAAAAAGCCTAGAACCATAAACCCTAGAGAGAGAAACCCCAAAGTAGGCCGATCATGGCGACGCGGAGAAGGACTACTTTCCTGGAAAAGGGCAGTTTTGGAAACATAAGGATGAATTTCTCTGCACACCTTGAGATTAACACTCATCTTTGCAGACTCATCAATGCAAAGGTCCGAATTGCCCTCCACCCTCAACATCCCTCCAAGTCTGGAGACGAAGCCGGCGGAGAACGGCAGCCGCCCGCTCAGATTGTTGTTCTCCAGATTCAACTCCTTCACCACCTCCAAATCCCCAAATTCTCGAGGAACAACGCCTTCAAAGCTGTTGTCGCTCAAATCGAGAAGCTCGACGTTCTTCAGATGCTTCAGATTCGCAGGAATCTCGCCGCTGAACTTGTTGCGGCTCAGATCGATCTTCAGCAGCCCGGTCGAGTTCCCGATCGATTCCGGTACGTTTCCTTCGAACTCGTTCCCGCTCAAATCGAGCACCTTCAATTTCTTCAATTTGTGGAAGATGTGCGGAATCTCGCCGTTGAATCTGCTTCTGGATAGCGTGAGCTCCTCGAGATCGGTGAGCTGACCTAGCCGATCTGAAATTCCGCCGGAGATATTACTTCCTGACAGTATCAGCCTCCTCAATCCTCTCAAATTACTCACCCTGCCATCGATAGATCCGGTTAATCCTTCATTGTCGATGAACACGAGCTCTTCCAGCGAGGACGATTCGAAGTAGGGGAACGGCGTCTGGTTATGGCGGAAGCATCTGTAAAACAGGAGTTTCCTGATGTGAGAGAGCGGCGCGAGGAGAGAGACGTCGAGCGTGGATCCGGAACTGCACGGCGGATCCGGCGAGTAGTCGGAGATGTATCCGAGGCTGAGCTCGGTGACGCGCGCGCTGCCGTCGGAGAAGTAGTCGCACACGACGCCGTGCGGGCCGGAGGAGCAGAGGTCGTCGGGGTAGAGCGTCCGCCACGGGACGTCGGAGTTGATCGACTCGAGGATGCGGTACACCGCGTCTCTCTCCGGCGGCGGTTGCGAGACGACGGCGCCGCTGGAAACCAAGGCGAGAATGGAGAGAAAGGCGACGTGAAGAGACAAGCAAGCCATGGAAGTTGACCGAAGTGAAAAACAGTGAATTAATTTGGCGCAGTTTTATAATGTTGGTCGGGGGTAGAGTCGTCTTTTCACAAATTCTACAAATGTCTGACGGCTGTTTTTAATAATCCATCACCACCCAATAAAATTAATTAAAATATAATTAAATTTTTTTAAGAGCCAAATTTGCAGCCACATCAAACATGATTTTACAATCGCCATTTCATTAGAAACGACATATATATTTTTTTTTTTGTACGAAAATTAAGAAAGTGATGGACGAAATTAACGACATATTTTTTTTATTTTTTTGCACGAAAATTAAGAAAGTGATGGACAAAACTAACGACATATTTTTTTTTTATTTTTTTGCACGAAACTTAAGAAAGTGATGGACGAAAATTGAGAAAGTAGTCGTCATGTAGATTGTGAGTTTTTAGTAATTAAATATAATCCATATAATTTTACCATTTTAAGAAAATGTGTCATTTATAGTGGGACATCTCTATAAAAAAAACATGTTAAATCTAGTGAGACGGATGAAGTATATTTTTTCCTACGATCTATTTTTTTCTTTCTAAAATACTTTCTTCGTCCCATAGAAAGTGTGTTGTTTCCCCTTTAGGACTGTACCATAGAATGTGTCATATTTTAAAAAAAAATAAAAAATGTGTGGACCAAAATTAACAACCAAAAGTTAAATAATATACACAATACAACACAAATTTTTTAATCTATGTGCCTCATAAAAATGATACGCTTTATATGAGACGGATGGAGTAATTATTGGTAGTAATATATCAATATACCCTATTTGACTATATCAAATACAAAATTACTCAACTTTATAAAAATTATCCACTATATACCCAAATTTACTAAAATACCCCACTTTTTCACTTCTCTCACCTAAAAAGTGGTCAGGCCAGATCGGACCGTGATCGGCAATGTCGGATGTGTCCGGCCGTGGTCGGACATGACCGATCATGGCCGATAGTGATCGGCCCACTTTAGAGTAGTGATCGGGCCACTTTAGAGTAGTGACCGATCATACCCCACTATCCACTTTTAGAGTAGTCATCGGCCCCCTCTGGTCGGACCGTGATCGGGCCCTCTGTTCACCGTGATCGGACCATCCCATAGTAGAGGGTATTTTGTTTCTTGGGTATATAGTGTAGTTAAATATAAGATTTGAAGTATAAAGTGTTTGTCTTTTACTGCAGTATCGGCCTCTATTGTTGATTTAAATTGAATTTCCTGCAAATAGTAGATTCTAATTTTCGCTGTTATAAGAAAAAAGTAAGTTTTGTCATGAGAAAAAGTTGGTCTATCAGTATATGTAGCCTGCAAGCTATCTTTGATTTGATTCGAGAAGAATCAAAAGATAGTGTTCTTGCACTCAAAATCGTGGTTAACCAAACAAACCGCATCGGAAAATGTTTAAATCCTTGTGATATTCTCAGGGGCCCACAATTATATGTATTCCCACCGTCTTGTTTGATTTATTTCATTTTTTGGTAAGAAAATTAAAATATGTTGTTGGTTGTTTGTAGATAAATGGAAGTTTTTGTAGTAATTATTTTTGTAGTAATTATTTTTTTTTTTTAGAAAATGGAACTAGTCAGGTGGGATAGTCCAAAAAAAAAAAAAGATAAGTTAAGTGGAACAGAAAATGTATATTTTTGTAGAAACAAACCAAATACTTTCTCCTGCTTCACTAGAAATGACATGTCTCTTGGAATAATATCATTTGTAATGAACGTCTCGATAAGAAAAACGTTTCAGTTCTAGTAATAACAGATAGAGCATATAATTGGATAACATATTTGAACTAACTCTTATTATTTGAATCTCTTTATTTTTCACTCTAATTAGAAAAAAAGTAAGAATTCAAATCTTTCTAATGTGTCTATATAGTGGTACTCTCTCAGTCTTATTAGTAATGTCTTGTATTTTCGAAGTGAGTATCTCGTTAGTAATGTCTCATTTCTAAAAGTACAAAGAATTTATGGTCAAAAATTAATTATCCAAAAGTCAAATAGCATATCTTATACAATAATTTTTTTTAATTTCTGAATCGAAAAGAAATCAGATACTACTAATTTGACGTAGTTCGTATTAAATGAAAATGGATAAGGTGTATAGGCTTTGCATTATTTGACCTTATTAATTGCTCTCTTTTAAAACGAAGATCGAAATAAGACGCAACAAATAAATGCGACGCCAGTTTAGATTCAGACTAAAGACATCCTGCCTACGATACATTTACTATCGGTAACACTTTTTTGTCTGGTAATAAGAGCAGCGGCGGAGCCGACAGCAGCACGGCGCCGCCGTCGGGATGTCCGGCCACTTACTTCAACCGAGAAAGCGACGCCTAACCACCAAAATGGCACCGCGCGCCACGTGTCGGCACCCCGTTGGTCTGTCACGGAATACGGAGGATCCTGGCAGAGGCATGCCAATTGCATTTCCGAGTCTTATACTGCCAACACACATTGTTTTGCTTTTGTACCTTTTTATCCTTTTCTATTTTTTTTACCTTTCTTACCTTGTTTCGTAAATTTCTCTTGCTTCCATGGTAATTTCGAGTTTCTATTTATTTTGCCGAAAATGGAAAGGGCTGGCCTAGGTTGCACGAATACGGGACATGTGATACGACTCGACACGGATACGAGACACAGTATTTTTAAAAAAACTTAAGACACGACACGGACGCTTATTTATTGAAAAATATAAAAAACAAGTGTAAAATAAACTAATTTTGTATATTTTTATTAAAATTAGAAGTTATGTGTATACAAATCTATTGGACACGGCAATTCAAGTGTTGTATCGTGTCCGAGTGTCTGACACGTGTCTAACACGATACGTTAATGTTTTTGAAGTGTCCGTGCAACATAAGGGCTGTCAGAAGTTTTTTTTTTGGAAAGTAAAGGGGGTCATGTCTTATGCAAATTTAGAGTCATCTATCCTATATTTAAAAAAAAAAATCAATTTATACGAGCTCGGATCCAGAAATACGATTCGAGAGTGAGAATTTCAAGATAAAGAAGGGTCGAATAGTAATTTTATTGAAGTTACACTGTAAAATTATTTATAGTGGTTTATTTGTGCAAGATCGGGGGTAGTGGTATGCCCACCAACGATCTATTGAATCCGTAGGTGGCGGTTAGCTAAATACTATCTGATGTGTGCATACGATAAGTTTCATTTAATTTAATAGCCCACGTAAAAAGTTATGTACTAGTTATGTAGCATAATGACGTGTATAAATATTGATGAGATTCGAACTTGTGATAATTAAAAGAGAGAATTACGTGTGCATGAAGTTGGACAATATTTTACCATACCTTTGGCCTGTGGTAAATTTGTATTTACCTACAACGCCGTTTCATATTATAGGATTTGATGAAACTTTACAAGAAATGTACGTTTAGTTAAAGTGGTTGGAGTATAGGCTCTAACCATTTGTCAATTTGTCACACTTGATAGTTGATAATATTTTAAATAATTGATGGGCCTTTTCTAAAAGAATTGAAGTAGATTTTTTTTCACTAGAGAAACTTAAAAATATACAATGGGCCTAAGCCCGTTATATCCAAAAGGGTTATATTATTTGTTGTTCATTCAATTATTTAATTGTCTTTGTGATAACAACTTCATCTAAAATATTATTCGAGATTTATTGATTTTTTATTTAGTGGTTAAATTAATTGTGTATGGTTAAAAACTTAAAAGATCATAGATTCATACAGTTAAATATCGATAAAGTAATAATCTTTGGATCGAGAAAAAATATTCATTTGACGAGATTATTACTTTATCGAATATTATTTTAGTGCAATGACCCATATTGGGGCCGGAATAAATTATTATCTTAGCGAGATAATATTACTTTATCTAGGTTTAACTGTATGTCGAACGTTATTAAAGTTTAATCGGTGTAACGGAGGCTTGCAAGGAGGAGGGGTTTCAGAGTCGAGTGCTTCGGATGGGCTGCACGAATCTCGGCCGAAAAGTCGAACCCGTGCCGAGAAACTCTTCATCGGATCATTTCTGTGGCTCTTGTTGTCATGGCTGCAGAAGAGGCGATAAGAAAGGGGTCGATTCGACTTGGCGATAGCAAGTGTTGGAAATGGAAGCATGAGGAGGAAGCTTCGAATCGAAGCTAGGGTTATGGATTCTGCATGCGGTTCTTTACTCACGCCTCCGTTGTTGATAGCCTCCGGGTTGGAGAACGAGAACATCGGCGCTAGGTTGCATGGAAACGGGACACGTGACACGACTCAACACAGACACGAGATACGGGACACGATATGTTTAAAAAAAACTTAGGACACGACACGGGCGCTTATTTATTTAAAAAATATAAAATCAAGTGTAAAATAAACTAATTTTGTATGTTTTTATTAGAATTAGAAGTTATGTGTATATAAATCTATTGAACACGACAATTCAAGTATCGTGTCTGAGTGTCTGACACGTGTCTGACACTATAGGTTAATGTTTTTGAAGTGCCCGTGCAACATAGATCGGCCGCAATCTCCACCTCCACCCGGTTCTGTTCGTGTGGGGTTACTTCCCGAATCTCGTGTGGAACTGAAGGGTAAAAGCTTCGAGGGCGGAATCATCACCTCCATCCACAAGGTCCGGAACGGGGAAGCGAGCGTAAAAGCTGTAGTCGAAGCCGCGGCGCTTGGGCCCGCATCCTTCTCGGCGTTATCCCCGTGGCTCTCGAGGCACGACATGAAGGAGAGGATGGAGAAATACGGTAGAACCGCCGTTCTGTTTTCGCTATGCAGGGACAAAGGCTCCGGTTCCGTTGAAAAACAAGGGGAGATACAATACAAACTGAGCGAACCGGAGAAGGAGAATATCAAAGCCGGACGAGCTTTGAGAATCTTGATAGCCGCCGAGGCTGCCGAAGTGGGAACGTTTCGGAGCGATGGGCATTGGGCAGAGGATGACGTGCGGAGACGAGACGGACGTGGAGGAGTTTCTCAATTCGGTGACTGCATCGGGTGGGCCCATGTCGAGGGCAGAGCAGTGGAGCGTCTACGGCTCCGCCCACCAGATGGGGAGCTGCAGAATGGGGGAGTACGAGGAGGGGGGCGTAGTCGACGAAAACAGGGAGTGTTGGGAAGCAGAGGGGCTTTTTGTACGGTTTGCGGGCTATTAAGATTGTTATTTACGAACAAACAGATTTATTCATTGTGCACTTCGAGTCCGATACATTTGAACAATTTTCAGAAACCTCAGCATTCTGTTGTTACATTGTAGAGACAAGACTCAATAATGAAAAGATTACATAAAAATACACACATTATATTGGAAGATTGGTGGTTGCCTATAATTAAACAAATATTAGGATCTCCCTCTCTCTCTCTCTCCTCCACCTCTTCTTGTAGCCGTTCCCTTTTGCATATTCTCATCTTGATATAACAGCAATGAAGTCACAAAAAAAAGCTCTGTTTCTCAACTTGAATCTTCAAAATGCTGCCCACCCACCTGCAGAGGAGGTTTGAGGAGACGCCGAGCCACCGCTCGACGGGAGGTTCTTCTGCACAATCAAACAACTCACAACTCAAAACAATTGCAGTCCTTTTCCTCACACTAAAGCAGAGGAAATCTATATCACCCTGTTTCCTTTAGTACTCTGTTTTTAGGAGCCGAAGCCAATACCGCCCTCTTCCCCCAACCATACCGAAACGAAACAAAAAGAAACAAAAGTAATTGACTTGATGAGAGGTAAATATAATCAACTAGCAATGGATTCACACAGCTGAACTTTCTCCTGTTCAGAAAGAATCTTACTTTTACCTTCCTTCTGTAATGCGATTATCAAGCTAAGTTCCACGGTTTCAATTTGAGTTCGACCGGCTCATACTACATTACATCATATTATGATACTCCCTCGGTCCCAATTAACTTGTCCATTTTTCCATTTTGGGGTGTCTCAAATATATTGTTCACTTTCCAAATACGGCAAATTATTACACATAGTTTTTTTGTAGGACCCACAACTCTACACACAACTAGCAACTCTTCTTAAAAACCGTGCAAAAAAGCAATGTGGACAAGATAATTGGAACCGAGAGAGTATAAATCTATTGCACCAAGAGGGAAGCCAAAAACATTTCATGATCCATAGGTTTCTCGATCATTTATCTACTTTATGAAGGAATTGATGTTCGTGTAGTTTGGTATGGAAAGCACAAAACCTAGTAAAAGATCTATCAAAAAGAAGAAATATAGAAACAAACAATACATCTAGAAGTTAGATTGTTCTGCGAATGAAATTAAGTCACTAGACAAGTGAGGTTGGAAATTATCCTACTTGAACAATAAAATCTTATACAGAAGAAAAGAAAATAATAATTAAGCGAATGCTAGCTTAGACGAGTGGAGAAGGTATTACGTACCTCAAGTTGAGAAAGATCGGAAAGAGAATCAGTAGAGCGCCTTGAATTATCTTGGGTTACCTTCAGAGCATTACCATGACTGGCCGAAGTGATCCTACTAGCAGCAGGGTCGTTTGGCGGAGGAGGAAGAGGAGACCTAATTTTGACTGCTCCGACGGGCGGGGGAGCAAGACTCAGAGTTTTAGGCTTTGCAGCTCCGGAAACTCCACCCGATAATCCAGCAGCAGAAAGCATGCCTGCTCCACTCGATGTTTTGTTTTTAACATTTATTCGAATAGTTTCCCCTTCCTATCACCAAACAATAGATGTTAGCATTTCCAAAGAAGGACGAAGACGACTAGTGTATGAATATTAGAAAGAGACGGGATTTCAAGACGAATAATTGCAAGAAAAGTGTTTTTCTAGATTACAAGTTCGTTCATCATGGCAAGATTCGACTAAAGAAACGTTTAGAGAACAGATAGAAACGGTAAACTTTTTAGATCCGATTATAACTTGATTCGTATATTGATCTCATGCTTTCTTCAGGCATATCCAAGAGTCTAACTAACTCCATTGGAGTACAAAGTGAGTTCAAGAACTAGTTTGTTCCTATTTATCTTTGTAACTTCTTCTTCTTGGTTTATCAATTCAAGAACATATTCTACGTTTCTAGTGGTGCTTAGTTTCTATAAAATTAAGAATCTTTGAACACACTGTCAAAAAGATCAGCCAGAATCATCAATTACCAAAATACCAATCATCAAGAGATTCAGGAAGTCTAGAGATGATTTCCTGATCAACCAATAAGCACATTCATAATCTGGCAATGCAATTGAACCCTAGATCCTACTAAATCTAAATTAAAAGCCAGAAATTTGGAAAGAAAAAAGGTATGTGAATTGCAAATCACCTTCAGCCTGTGATTAACAGCAGGATGTATATCAATTTGCCCATCGTCTCCGGCCCTCAGCACCGCCAGCGCCGCCGCCGGCCTCCTTCTCCACCTCCCTCTTCACATACTTCTCGTGATCCGACAAGGCGACATTAAAATCAAACGCCTCATTCCTCTCATAAAACCCTAGACCTATAAAGGCGTACTTCCCGCGTCCATCCTCGATCCGGAGCACGAAGTAGCGCGACGAATCGAGCACCGGCTCGACGGCGGCCTCCCGCTGGCCGGGATTGACGAAGCAGGCGGCGAAGAGCTCGGCGGAATTGGGGTCCTCTAGGCGGATCTCGCAGCGCGAATCGCAGGAGACGACGCGGAGGCGGCCGGACCAGATCTTGTCGGACTG
Organism: Lavandula angustifolia; assembly: GCA_028984105.1. Classification (NCBI taxonomy): domain Eukaryota; kingdom Viridiplantae; phylum Streptophyta; class Magnoliopsida; order Lamiales; family Lamiaceae; genus Lavandula; species Lavandula angustifolia. The sequence continues at coordinate 221,135 of CM054812.1, forward strand.
GAGCCACTCGCCGCACTTGTAGCCGCCGCTGGTGGGGCGGGGAGGAATCTTGTAGACGGCGACTTCGCGGACGACGAGGAGGGTGTGCTCGAAGGTCTCCTGCTCGTCCTCGAACGACATCGTTTGAGTTGGGGGAGCAATGGAGATTGGAAAAATGGTGAAGGTGGAGTAGACGTGGGTTTTAAGCGTCTGCACTGAAAGTTGATCTGTCAACAGACCGGCTTCCTTTCTCTCCGGTTCGCCTCTCTTCAAATTTATATGAAAAGGACGTTTGGTTCGCAATTTAAAATCGAATTCGAGTTCGAGATTATTTATGGAGGATTTTTTTAATGATAATTAAATATCAATCTTAGAAAAAAATAAAATAAAAAATCCCATCCTTAAACTAGTGTCAATTTTTATGTATCGCGGTATATCGATGAATACTAAACCTACATACCTCAATGCCCTCATATCCGAAACTGAAATTCTGTTATAAGGACAATTTCGGTATATTGGAAAGTACGATGTACCTAACAAACCTCATTATATATATATATGGAGTGATTCTCATGTGAACAATTCTTATCGTGTGAACATGTAAACACTGCACTTTAAAGACAAACGTATTGCACTTTCAAGGTAAATATTTGCTACGACTTGCAACTTAAAGACAAAAATATCGCACTTTAAGTATTGCACTTTAAAATGCGATATATTTGCATTTAAAGTGCAGTACATTTGTCTTTAAAATGTACTGTTCACACGTTCACACGATAAGAAACTATTCACATTTGAACTTCCACCTCTCATATATATATATATATGACATGTTACATGGCGAAACTTTACTACATAGAACAAATTGACCCAATATTTGTATGTTTTGGTATGTTAGTTTTTATATCGCAAATTTTGGTACGATATAGCATGTTATAACCAAAAGGATATATTGTAACATATCCACTATTTTATTAACATCTCTCGAGTCCTAACATATGATAGATTTATCGGGTCATAAGTTGAATGACACATGTTTGAATAACGTACGAACTATTACATACGAGAGAAATTTGCCGTTATCCACATTAAACTCGAATAACGACAACCAGTTCGCCGCACCATTAACATCTTTCGAGTTCTAACACATGATCAATCTTTCGGGTCCTAAATCGAATGCCACATATTCGAACAATCTATAGATTATTATAAATGAGCGAAATTTATTTGCTTCACACATTAAATTCGATTAACTTCTGCGAATTTCTCTCGTCACGATAAAGCTTAAATTAAAGAGTTCGTTTGAATAACATATACTTCCTCCGTCCCAATTATCATGCCCAGTTTTTCATTTCGGGTTGTCACAAATATATTGTCCAAATTCATTTTTAATAAAGTATTACACACAACTTTTTGTGGGACCCACAAATTTATACAACTCTACTCATAAGTAACAATTCTCCATAAAAACCACGCAAAAAGCAAAGTCGACAAGATAATTGGAACGAAGTGAGTAATTATGAAATATATATTATTAGATATAAAATTATAAAGAAGAAGAGACGTGCGGGCTGCGGCCCAGCCCATTAGAGGTAGCTGGGCCGGCCCAGGCTTAAGAAGTTGGTTAGAGGGCTGGGTGGGTAGATATGTAAATTCAATACGTGCCGTTGGTATACTGGAGTCTTGAGCATCCCTCACATTTTATACAGTCACTGAAGCGAAGACTTCTCTCCAGTAAGCAATCTCTTCCAAATTCCGACCTAATTCGTTTCCCGATTTCTCGATTTGAATGATTCTAGCTGTTCTGAATCACGTATAATCGTTCGATCGGTACTATTCTCAACAGGAATGAGCCGTGATTTTGGATTCCTGGTTTTTACGGTTTTGGTGCTGGCGGCGAGCTGCGAATCTGCCGTCTTCAGCCCGGTGTCGGAATCTCACCGATCTGCGGCATTGGAGCTCTTTTCTCCGGCTGATGGATCGTTTGGAAGGTCGGTTGTAAACCCTCTCTAAACCCACGCTCTTCGTGATTTATGTGTCTCGCGAATTCTGGGGTTTAAGGATTTTCCTGGTTGGATGTTTTATGTTTATGAGAATGAATCGGGCGTGGAAAGATTTGGGAGTTGAAGTCTTTTGTGATGTCATACTTATTGATCGGTTGTTAGATCTGTTATTTCAGTACTAGATTTAATTTGGTAGTCCGTCGTGCTGTGGTACGTTTGCGCTATTATTCCTGTTGCTCTGAAGCCTGATCCTCCAGTATAGACTTTTTAGTTTGTGACTTTCCCTCATTGTCTCTTCCTTACGATGGATTGTTCTTTTTCCAGATAGATTGGGTTTGCATTGACCAATTGGTAAGTCGTAACTTGTTTGTTTGGGGGTTGGGGTTGGGGTTGAGGTTGGTTTTTGACTCTAGCATGCAACCGCAGAAGCATCCTGCTACTTATCTTAATATCTATTGTTTGTATGCACCCGTACTTACGATACATGTCTTTTCCTATTTTGTTTCATGTGCTCCTTTAACATCTTTGTGTAACAATGCTGTGAAACAAATGGTGATTGTAGTCTGCTATTTGAATTAGGATTTGCATAAACTTTGGGATGGGGTTGGGGTCTTCCTTGTACCATGAAGAATTGCAAATTTTTTGCAGTTATTTTTGCTTGTCTCTTATGTGTATTCCTCATGGTTAATCATTACTAAATCTTTTTTTGTTGAAATAAATTTTAGCATGTGTGGTTTAAGATAGTAGGCCATCTCACTTTATTGTGCTATTTTCAGTTTGGAGAAGACTTATGAGGCTTTAAAGACATTTGAGGTTCTTGGGATTGAAAAGAAGCATGGCATAAGAATTTCGTCCTGTGCTTCTGTTGCAGACACCCTACAGTCTGCTTCTTCAGCTTTAAAGGACCTTTTCCATGCATTGAGAGTCAATAGCATATTGAAGTGTGAGCTCAGTAGTAAGGTTATTCAGGTACTGAAGATCTTGTTCCCATCGTTTAAGTTATGTAAAGTGTTCTTGTTTCATGTGAAAGTGTATCTGTTCTCACCTTTATATTCTTGGTGTGCAGGGAATTGAATCTAGACTTAAAGGCTCTCTGGATAATGCTAATTCACTTTTTTGACTTTTACTACTCCATTGGAGGTTTAGTGTTGTTAAAGGTAAAGATTTAACTGATTACATCCTTTATCTCTCTCAGTCATGTCTTTTATCGGGGTTAACAAAAAGTAGACTTTAGACGTATATGAAGAATAAAATTATAGAAGTATAAAGTGTTAAAACTTGCTTCCTTCATCTTGCATATGCTGCCTATCTGGAAATGTATGTAAAAAATTCCATAGTTCCATTAGCTCTATAGGGAAGCATTCAGTTAACTTCTAATTGCTGAGTTGGATTCTTTCCATGTGGTATCAGGATCAGACGTCAGAGCATGTTCATCTTGGAGATGCTGATAAATTTTTTCGCTCAATAAAGGTAGAATCTGGATTCTAAATGTATCTCTCAGACACTTCATGTGATATTGAATATCTTATGTCACTATCATTTCTTCGCAGGCTCTTGGTCAGAGTGATGGGAGGTGGCGATTTAGTTCCAACAACCCTGAGTCTAGTAACAATGCTGCTGGTATTTAACTCCTCTAATCTAGATATAAGTTACATATGCTAGCTAAATCTAGCCCTTTTAATTTGACACATTATATTTATTTACTGGAATTTGTTATTATTATCATCGTTGCTGAGCTTACTATGTTGAGCATTGTACATTTTACTACTGTATAAGCATTTTTCATACCCTTAGCTTTATGTTTACAGGGATTGCACTTGAAGCCCTTGCAGGAGTTATTTCTTTGGCATCTCCTCATATAGACCATTCTCTGGTCAGTCTTGTTTTTGTTAGTTTTTTACGACTAGCCATTTTTATGACGGTAAACTGTGTTAGCACATCTTTTAAATGATACCAAATACATTAAGCATGTTAGTGTAGAGTAACCATATTCTATCACTGATATTTTATGATTCTCTCATCTGCACTTAGTGAGTATCAACTTCTCTTCTTACGTGAAGATTTTTAGAGCAGCTATTAGCAATGTCCAATCTGCTTATCTAAGTCATCTTTCTATGCCAGATCGCAACTCTGAAAAATGACATACTGAAGCTTTTTGACGGTATTGAAAGATATGGTAGGGATCCTTTTCTCTCTACCTACTATCTAAGTCAAACATCACATATTCTATTCTTTACATAGTGTTTTTCCTTATCTTATTTGCCAGATGATGGGACTTGTTACTTTGATGAGAAACTTGTTGGTGCACGTGAACATCAAAGCCCTGTTTCAGCCTCTGCATCAGTAGTCCGTGGAATTACAGCTGTTTCAGGAGCCATCTCTGAAAACTTACATGTATTCTTTCACACACCATTTGTTTACTTTCATGTGACGTGTTTCCTGTAATTCTTTCTTAATCGAGACATGAAATTGAGATTTCAAATTGCAGCTTCCTGGAGATAAGATTTTGGGCTTGGCAAAATTTTTCCTTGGCATTGGAACTCCTGGAAGTGCCGAAGATCTGTTTCACCAAATTGATGCATTGAACTGCCTGGAAAATATTAGGCAAGTGTTTTGGATTTTACATTCTTTAGGAACTTTTGCTACGTCGAGTTATAATTTGATTTGTTATGTTGGAGCTACTCTTGTAAGATTTATACTTCTCCCTAGCTATTCTAATATATTTCCTCTTTTTGCTCCAGGGGATCTACTCCTTTGATTTTATCACTGCCAGCTACTGTCATTTCGGTTACCAAGAAAAATCAACTTAAGGTCTACTATCCTGATTGTTTTGTATCCTAACTAACTTAATTATTGCATGGCACTTCCCTTTTCCTACTCAGGAACCTTCTTCAACATATTAGAAGTTTTAGCTTGCATCTAAGCATATACTCCCTCCGTCCCGCTATTTGTGGCTCACTTTCCCGAAAGGGGTGTCCCATTATTTGTGCCCACTTTCCTAATTTGGTAGAAAATTACTCCTACTCTATCATCTTCTCTCTCCTACTTTATTACATTCTCTCTCCTACTTTATCATTTTTCTCTCATACTCTCATTATCTTACTCATCTTCTCTCTCATATTTTATCATCTACTCTCTCTCTCTCTCATACTTTATTATCTACTCTCTTAATTCCCGTGCCGAAACCAATTGAGCCACAAATAACGGGACGGAGGGAGTATTTCTGAAGTCAGCGCTGTCTTTCTACAACTATTGTCTCCAATGTTGCAAATGTGGGGGCATGTACTTATTATCACTGTTTTCTTAGGTTCGGGTCAGTACTGTATTGGGTTCTCCTGCTCCTACTCTGTCAGTCAGACTCATGCAGATATTTACCTCTGGTTCAAAAGATGCTTCAATCGTTGACCAGGTGCTTCTCTTTAGCAGAAGGCTTCTATAAGAACCTAAAACCTTATTCGTAATTGTATTCGTGAGAGCGTTGTCATGTTTCAAATGCATATAACTGAGGATTTCTTTTACTTCCCATGATGCAGAAACTAAAGCTTGATGTTGACAGTGGAATGCATGTCTTGGAATCATTGCCGGCAAATATTAATGTTGGAAGCTACATTTTTTCTTTTGAGGTATTAACCTTTTCCTGTTCATCGCCTTTCGTGTTTGTCTCTTACTCTTTTACTAAGTAAAAAATTCCTCCTCTTCTCTTCGTGTTTTAATTTTTCTACCTGGATTTGTGATTCTAGATTATATTCGACGCACCAGAACATAAGAAAAACTATGCCACTGGAGGGCGAACTAGAGTGCCTATTCATATAACTGGAGCTATCAAGATTGACAATGCAGAGATTGCAATACTTGACAGTGATTATGGGAGTATAGAGACTCAGAAAAAGTAAATAACTTTCTAGATGTTCCTTCAACTCTTTTCTCACTGATTATGTGCATTTTGGACTCCCATATATTGGCTGCACTTTTATATCTCAAGTTCCATGAATTTTTTTCCTTAATCATTTGGTTTTGATTTTCTCGAGTTATTCAATCCCCTCCAACTACCTCAAACTTTGTTGCTCCCTTTTTCTTGTCTCTTTTTTATCAGCATTTTTATGCGGTGAATGGGGTTTGTTTATCTAATTGTGTCTCTGTTCATCAACTCACTGCTCTCGGCTCTTACTTTCTCTACACCCATTTAATATGATTCTTTGAGGTCCTGACGAATTACATATGGTTTCCATGTTATAAACTGCGATTTCTTGTGAATTTTGTGATGTCTATCATTAAAGGGCATCAATAGAAGTTGATCTTATGCCCTGTTGTTTAATTCAGGCTGAAGTTACCGGGTGACAATGCTGTTTCTTTATCAGCGAATCATCTCCAGAAGTTGAAGTTGTCCTTTGACTTGACCGCTCCTTCTGGAAATGCTTTCAAGCCTCACCAGGTTTCCATTATAGTCTTTATACTAAACTATTTTCTTTCTTAGTCAAGTGTTCTGAATAGCATGTTCTTTTCAGGCATTCCTCAATTTGCGACACGAGAGTGGAGTTGAACACATCTTCTTGCTGGAGAACTCGGGGAAAACGTTTGAGATAATACTAGTAAGTACACTCTAACCATTTTCGTCCAGATGATGTCGAATTGATTCTGCAAGATACTCAATATGGTTTAGAGAATTTCAACAGTGTCTCCAGTCTGGGTCAAAAAATTTCTATGCTTGTTTTAGAATTGAAAGTACCTCCAATTTGAGATTCATGTTAGTCTGCAGTCTAACACGAACCTGGGCCCAAACATTTATCGTTTTCCATTTTTTTATGTTTTGACTGGAACTTCACCTTGTAGGATTTCTTGGGGCTAGTTGAGAAGTTCTTCTACCTATCTGGTAAATATGACATCCAACTCACAGTTGGAGACTCAAACATGGTAAACTTCCCCGATTTTAAAACAGTTTTTTGTTGTTGTTGTTGACTATTCATTTATTTATCTAGAAAACGCCTGCTTATGCTATCACATATTTAATTAAATGTCTCTGTCTAATCTATTTCAGGAGAACTCTTTCTTGCAACCCCTAGGCTATGTTGAACTAGATCTCCCCGATGCACCTGAAAAGGCAGCCCGTCCTCCTCCACTACCAGTTGACCCTTACTCTCGATATGGGCCGAAAGCAGAGATAGCTCACATATTCAGAGCTCCAGAAAAGCGACCCGCTAAGGAGCTTTCTCTTGTTTTCTTGGTCCTTGTACTCCTACCGTTTTTCGGCTTCTTGGCTGGGGTACTAATCATTACTCTTTTCCTCTTATTACTTGCATCAGTGAATAGTAATTCTGTTTAGGTTCTAAAACTATGTGCTTTGTTTTGTGTTTTGTGTTCGTGCAGCTCATTCACCTTCGTGCTAACCTCAAGAATTTCCCCAAATCATCCGTCCCTTCAACTTTTGCCATTTTGTTCCATCTGGGAATTGCGGCAGTTCTCGCACTCTATGCATTGTTTTGGATCAAGGTCAGTCTCTAAATTTTCTTCTGATTTTTAGTTTGCGGTTTTTATTATTTGCTTCCTTCTCCCTCCGTCCCATTATTTCCGACTCATTTCTTTTCGCCACTTGAATTAAGAAAGTAGATGATAAGTATGAGTGACAGGCAGACAGGGTAGATGATAAAGTAGGAGAGAAAATATGAGTGAGGTAATGAGAGAGTAGATAATAAAGTATGAGAGAGTAAATAATAAAATAATGATATAATAGATAAAGCAGGAGAGAGTATTAATTATTTGCCAAATTGGGACCGAATAAAAAATAATGGGACGTCCCAATCGCGAAAGCGAGTCAGAAATAATGGGACGGAGTGAGTATTTCAGTAAGGGCTGATGTATTATATTTTAGTTTTGATTTTTATTGGCAATTGACTTGCAACATTTCTCTATATCTTTCATGCTCAAATTCTGTACTTGTTCTGGCAGTTGGACCTATTCACCACATTGAAGGCACTCGGCTTACTCGGCATGTTCTTGATGTTCGTCGGGCACAAGACTCTATCCCATCTCGCATCCACTTCCGCCAAGGTGAAATCTGCTTAAATTCTGGTACTAATATACTGAGAGTTTCTAGTACAGGAAGCTCCTCACAGAATCGTGATCCGAAAATCGAGTTCTATCTTGTTCGAATCCGACTGCTGTATCGCGTAATTGCACCTTATATTTCTTGACACAATTTTGATACTTTGCATTGCTTAGCGAATTGCATTACCTGTAGACAGAATCATAGGCATATATGTCGGATACTAGATGAAGACTGGTAACTGTTTATTTAGGGTTTTTCAAATTAAAGTATGATGCAGATTGGTTTAATGACTACACGCGCGCGGATTAGGGGCGGATTTAGAATTATAAGTTATGAGGTGAAATAATGTTTGACTCGAAAGGAAATTCGGGATTCTACACGATTAGATAAGAATTATTGTCGAAGGGTGTGTGTGGAGGATGAATTTGGGATGATGAGAGAATATAATTAGGATTATTTGTTGAAAATGATATCAATTAAATTAATTATAATCATTGAATTATAAAGAGAATATAATCATTGAATTCACGCACCAAGCTCCACGTGTCGTTTGTTGGTTGCCACCCTTATTCATTAATTAATGAACCTTATAATGGCCCATTACCAATCATAATCTTATGAATCTTTGCCCCAAAGAAAATATAAAGGGAACTTTTTCTTTTGCTTATTATAAAATACAAACCATTTTTAAGGTTGCACTGTAGCAAAAAATTATCTATTGTAATTTATATAATTAATTTAGTATTCCCTTTGTTCCGCTATTACTGTCCTACTTTTCTAATCGAGTTGTTCTACTATTACTGTCTTCTTTCTTAAAATTGCTAAAACTACTCTTGACTTCATTCCCACATTATCATACTCTCTCTCCAAAAATCTATCTCTCAAACAAATTTTTTTTCACTCTGTACTTGGAAATTTATAATTTTTAACTTTTTGAAAATTTTAGATTATTTCTTAAAATACAATATGAAAAAAATAGAAAAAAATATCGATTGCCTTTACTATGTCCTACAGAAATTTGGATAAATTCTCACCGACCACTCCTCGAAAATTGTGTTAATTCTTTAATACAATTAAAACTTATAAAATATTCACTTAAATAAAAAATTTTAATCTTCATACCGAAATCAAAGGGGACAGTAATAGCGGTATAGAGGGAATATAATCTACTCCATCAGTCTCATATAAAGTGTCTTGTTTTTCTTTTTTAGTCGTTCAATAGAAAATGTTATACTTCTAAAAAAGGTAAAGAATGTTTGGCCCAAAATTAGCCACCCAAAAGTTAAATAATATATAACATACAATATAAGTTTTTTAATTTCTGTGTCCATAAAAAGGAGACATTTTCAATTGGACTAAGGGAAGGGAGTATATTTTTTTGGATGAATACCGACAGTTGATTTCGTTCGGACAAAAAAGAATATCTTAAGGGTTATATTATTGGATATGAGGTGGCTCTCTGTCCCTCTGACAACTTCACCAGATCATCATATTTCTTGTTGCTAGATTTGATTCGATTCGATTCGATTCGATTCGATCTAGCTGGGCATACACTTCTTATATATATATATATGTTGTAAGATAATTATTGGAAATTTGTCATCATGGGAAGTTTGCCACGACTCATAAAATGCAAAAAACAAATAAAAAAACATATTTTAATGAGCCAATAAAATACACTCTAATAATTTGAATAAATCAAAAGTTACGTCACAAATAGTTGATAGGCAAATGATGGGATTTCATAATTTGGTTCATAAAATAGACTAAACATATATTATAATGACTTTTTTGTTTATTTTATATATAAATTCTTGTAACTTTCACGTGCACATTTGATGTTATACCTAGGCACAATTATTTGAATAACAGCTAGCTTTAGATTGCTACAATGTAGGACGGAATACGATACGAACACGACTAAAGAGATATTTGCACTACTAACCAAATACCTTACATTGAAGATAATTATAGCCTTACACTATAATAAAATACAATTCTAATCATTTAGATAATATTATTCATCCCATCCATAATAATCAAAACTAATTCATCATCCCTCTGGCGCCACCATGTCTCCCTCAGCCATTATTATTGCTTCTCTCTCTCTATGACTAAAAACGTTTTACCCTTCTTCCATTTTTTATTGTTATTGAATCAGTGATCATTTATTGCCTCTACTCCACCCACTCTTATTTTTTAGTCTGAAAATAGTGACCAATTATTATACTCCCTCCATCCCATTCAACTTGGCTTCAAACTTTTCGGCACGGTTATTAAAGTGAAGTGAGTTTTAGTAGTAAAGGTGTGAGTCCTACAATTTAAATAAAGTGATTTAGTGGTAAAAGTGTGGGTCCTACAATTTAAATAATGTGATTTAGTAGTAAAGGTGATTGTCCTACAATTTAAAAGGTGGATTTTAGTTGTAAAGGTGTGGGTCCTACAATTTGAAAACTTTCCTTTTTGGGTTGAAGACAAGTTAAGTGGGACGGTCCGAAAAGGAAACAGAGACAAGTTGAATGGGACGGAGGGAGTAAAAGTGTACTAATGACTATATTTGTGTTTAACTTTAGTGGATAACTAAAATTGTATTCTTTATATGGTATTTGGCCACAAGTGTATATTAACACTAAATTAATTACTCCGTCTGTCTCATTCATACTGTCTTGTATACTATATTGGATTGTCCCATTCACACTATCTCCTTTCTATAAAAGAAAATAAAATAACACTACAAATCACAAAAAGTCATATGAGCCCACATAATTTACACACAAAAGTCAAATTTCTTAAAATCCGTACTGAAAGCCTACAAGACAGTATAAATAGGACGGAAGGAGTAACTTTTAAAATACATATAGTAAAAAGGTGCACTAATGTCTCCAAAAACTCTCTTCTCTCTCTCATAGTATCCCATAAGGAAACAGAAGAAAAAAAAAAAGACACATTTATTTTGTTTAAAGTCAACAAAAGAACCTTGAATTGTTTGTCATCACTTTTTTTTTTTTTTTTGAATTAGATGTATAGATTTGATGCCTTATATGATGTAATAGAAAAAGAAGAAAAGTTAACCTTTTGCATTTGTCAAAAAGTGTGACTTGGGAGATTTTCTCTCTAAATTAAGCTTTTCTTGATCTTGTAATACAAGCCTCTAATAATTATTATCCCCCCATAAAAAAAAGAGATAAAATAATAATTTGTACAACAATGGTAAGAAACATTAGTTAAGTGTGTTGTAAACTGAATTAATTGATAGGAATTATAGGGAAATATTTACCACTATTTTATTGAATTAAAATCTAGTGAAAGGAGGTTTGCTTGTCAACCTCGGCAAAGAATCTTAGGATAGTGAGTGAACTATTTAAATTTAATAAATGATGGCAATTTTAATAACTATAAGCTTGCCACGTAGGGGGGCCTTTTAAATTCTTTTGTTGACAAATGAGTAGAATTACTTTTTTTTGGGCTTTTAGAATACTTTAGTAAAAATAAATAAATTTGATACAACGTAGATACAACGTACTTCCAAATATCAATTATAGTCATAAATTGTATTATTTGGATACTCAACCAATTTAGTAGTAGCAATAATATGAAAAAAAAATGAAAACTACGTCAATTATCCCACTCTAATTGTCCATTATTCATTTTCGAGTTGTTTCACTCTTATTGCACGTTCCTTTTTTAATAATATAACGTTCTCTATAACTTAATGCGTAATTATTCTTTGATACAATCAATAACTTTCTTAGTGGGTGTTTGGAGTAGCTGAAGCTTATTGATAAGTGCTGAAAATTACTGATTTGAGAATTTGTAGGTGTTTGAAAATAAGTGTTGAAAGCTACTGAAAGTGGAAAAAATAGTATTTGGAAAACTGCGGATATCAGTAGCTTATTTTAAGTTTTTAAATAAAATATTCGTTTTACCCTCAATGTTATTAAATAATTATAATTTATAATATATCATATTAACATAAACATATCATACTCTATTATATTTTACATATTATTTATTCGCTTAAAATCCATAATAATAATATTTTTATATAATTTTAATAATTAAGTAGCTAAGAAATAATTATTATTATTAAATAAAAATAGAAAAAAATATTAATTTAAAATTCAAAATTTTCGGTTTTCCCTGCGGCGGATGTCAGCGGTTCGAGTCCGCTTATCTCCAACTCATGAACTTAGCCGATACAAAGTTAGAACCCACTATTTTATTTAATTATATTTAATTTTAACAATAATTATTTCATTAAACTTGAAGAATTCATAAATAATAAATATAAAATATTTTTTTATCAAATTACTAACTAGTATATTAAAATATAATTACAATTAAATTTGTAACTAAGAAAAAATATAAATGTTAAAATTAATAATTTTTTGAGAATTATAGAAATATTTAAAGGATAAAATAGTCTAATAAATTAGATAAACTGTAAGCTGCAGTTGAAAGCTGAGTTATAGCAGCTTAAGCAGCTTCTCTATCTTGACTATAGTTGGTACGAAATTTCTACTGAAAGTTGGGTGTTCCAAACACTCCAGCTGCAGCTGAAAACTATAAGCTGCAGCTGAAAGTTGCTCCTAATTCCACCTTAATCTCTTTGTTAAAAAGATATTAGACAATTAGAGTAAGATGGAGGGAGTATGAGAAAAGGCTCATTATTTTATTTAGGAGTTAATAGTTATTTAGATATTTGGCTTGGTTAATTTTGGTGAGTAGGTATGCTTGAAAACTGAAAGACAAAAACGGAACAACAAATGCTATATATTTTTGGAAGAATTGGAGAGGCTAATTTTGTGAATACAAGCTTTCCATTTATAGTTATTAATTAAAAGAACAAAATGATAAGACATCACACACGGTTTACTTTTTTGTACTAAAGAATTTTCAAATTCTATATTCTTGAAATTAAATCAAGAATACCACAAATAGTAGTACGTATAGAAAACAAGTATTGCATTAATAAATAATTGAGTAGTAGCCTTTAATTCAATCTCCTAAACAATTGTCTGTTCGACTCGACTCGATTATATCCTTATTAAATTAAATTTCACTATAGCATAGGCTCATGATTAATTCATTATGTGGAACGTATTTCGTTTCGTCATTGTAATTGTTAATTTGTAATTATTTTTATATTTCTTAATTATTCATCCAATAGAAATAATTTTAAGTGTGAGAATGACGTGTAATAGGGACCCTTTTTCTATCCCATCCCAGCACGTCCCTTTTTTACAGGCCCATGACTTGTGGGAGTGAATAAACTGAATCGACACTTTGAAAATGAGGAGAAAATTATTGGCCCCAGAAAATTATTACACCATTCAGATATATGAGAGAGAGAGAGAGAATCATCAAGAAACTGCTAAAACACTTCATTCCTCAGTTGTTAATTGGCACAATCAAATAATTTGTATTATATTTAATTTATAGGGAGTGATTCTCGTGTGAACAGTCCTTATTGTGTAAATGTATGAACACTGTACTTTCAAAATAAATGTATTGCACTTTCAAGGCAAATATACTACACTTTATTTGTCAGATTGCAAAAACACCCTTTAAGTGCAATTTGATCATTTTGAAAGTGCAATATTATCATCTATAAAGTAAAATACATTTATCTTTAAAGTGCTATGTTCACACGTTTACACGATAAAAATATGTTCGCATTTGAACCTCCTCATTCATATATATATATGAATCCAGTGAGAAGACATAGTTATAAAGGAAGATAGGAATCATGCATATTCCATATATGTTTTATGCATATTCCTTAACTCTTTTATGCATAATTGTAATTTTTACACTTTTGCCCTTATGCATAAAACATATAAGGAATATGCATAAGGAATATTCCAGAGTATATTCAATCCAAACCATCAAATAACGAAATAAATGGTACATATTTCTTCTTATTTCTTATTTTAAGCAGACTTCTTATATTATCCATTCACATATACATATAAATAGGGAGTGGATTATGTAGTAATCCACAATTAACGTGAGAATTACGAACTATGCATGATCCTTATTTATTTTATGTATAAATATTCTTATATTTTTTATGCAAGAAATCTGCAATATAATTTTATACTTTTTATATTTTTCTGCATAAAATATGTAAGGATTATGCATAATGTAAACTTACATGTTTATTGCATAAAAACTATAAGAATTATGCATAAAACAAGAGCGATCATATTACGTAGTTCTCACGTTAAATCTAGTTCCTACCAGATCCACACCCTAAATATATACGAAAATAAAAACCAATACATAATTTGCAATAACTTAATCTAATTACATTGATGAGATCTTAGTACATAGTTAGGGAGTAGTATTAATTTGAAAAGATTATGTATAGTAAACAATGTCTTACTAAAATGTTAAGATCAAATCGAATTGAACAAACAATTAAATGAAGTGGAGACAAATTTATTATAGAAGAGAGGCATTTGAAATGTCATTAGTTATTAGCTTTCTAAATTTCTTACAACCCTACCTTAATTAAAGCAATTGAGTCAATCTCAACTGCCCAAAAGAAATAAAGTCAACTAACTTTAGTATAAGTTTGGAGAATAAAAATAAATATGGTCAAATTAGAACTTGAAAATCCAAAATTAGAATTTTTATTTTTATTTTTTCCATTAATATTAGTGGGCATAATATACATATTGGTATTACATTACATTGATGACTTGTGCTTACAATTATATATATGATGTATATATGAATATTAATAATTATTCATAGCCACTAAGTTTATGTTCCTTATTTTCAATAAATAATTGCTTTTATTTGTGTTTGTGAAGAGGGAAAAAATTATTAGGTAAAATTGACTATATACAGTTAAACCTCGATAAAGTAATAATATTGAAACCGAGAAAAAATATTCATTTAACGATGTTATTACTTTATCGAACATTATATTAGTGCATTGATTCATATCAGGATCGGAAAAAATTATTATCTTAGCAAGATTATTACTTTATCAAATATTACTTTATCGAGGTTTAACTGTAATAATCTACAAATAATAAGAAAATTGATGAAATCGAATATCTAATATATATATATATATATATATATATATTTATATATCATAAGATAATTCATTTTATCACTAGACAGTTATGATGGGTCTATTTGATTAATTTCTTGCTTGGTTTTACGTGGGCTTCAAATAGGATGTATGTGAAAGAGAGAATAAAAAATACTTGATCCTCAACCTATCTATGTACTTTTACTTTTTCCCAAGAATAAATGTGAAATTTTACTAATTAATTCCAAAAATCTGAAATTAGTTAATTGTTCTTATTTATCTCTCACCATTTGGTCCCACTTTGTGTCATGATCTAAACCATATGATTATTAATTAAATGATACATAGTATGACAACTATAATTTTGTCATCTTCTCAAAATTAATTATTACACACATAACATATTTAATTCTAGACTCACCATCCATCTACATGTAATAATTCTTGTTAATCAGCTTCTTACAAATTTAGAAAAAAAAATATTTTCGTTTTCAACTAGGGTTTTTGTTTATACTTTAACGAAAAAAATTAGCAGTCATTATCAAGTTGCGAATTAAATAAAATTATATAAATTATATTAAGCTAACCGTATGTGACGGATTTAATTCAGAAGCCTCTGTAAAATATAAATTTTTGATCACGAGACATATCACATCTATGATTAAGCGATCGATGTAGGGTTTTCGGTTATTTGATCAAAAGGAAGGTAGGTAAGAGGAAAAGAATTCCTATGACCCACAATTTTTTGTCGATTTGAATTATTCTGCTTATGGATCAAGAAAGGACAGGATCGATGATTAGCATTTTACATCAGTATGCTTTGTCTTTATTTGTTGCATCGATCACCTTCAATTTAAAATCACACTTCAAGCTAATTAATTATACCTTTCAACAATTCAATCAAGCTAAGAGGAGTTGAAGTGATCAGGCGAATCTAGATTCATCTTTGATATTGTTAATTACAGTGAAGAAGTAAATCGTACTAGGTTGAATTACTAGAGGATTATTTTTAACAATTATTCGTCCGGATTGAGTTCTGATCATATAATATATTAGTAGGGATATAAATGATTCGAATCGAGTATCAATGATTCCGGAAACTCAAGATTTGACTTATGAATCTAAACTAGTTTAATATATAGAGTTACTTTAGAATTCTTAGAAAATGTAGATTAAAAGTTAAATGAATTTATTCAATGCTTACTTAAAATGGAATATTTAAATAGAATCACTTATACTATAACTGAGGAAATATAACTCTAATAAAGTTAATTTGATTAAAAATGGTTAGAGTTAAGTTAATATAAAGTTATATTATTAATTTTAAATTGATCCTAACGGGATCAAACACTAGATCAACTCCATACCACTTGCGCAAAAATGAGAGTGCCAACTAGGTGTATGTCGTCGGTTATCTTCGTTTTACGTAACTATATTATAAATATGGGATGAGATCACTTGTCCAATAAATCTCTATCCAATTGTTGTTCGATTCAAAACTACATAGATTTGAATTAAAAACTGTACTCTTTAGTTATTTATTTTATCCTCCCTCTTTACGACTTTACAATTAGTAAATCTAACGGATAAAGATGATTTTTTTTTTCAATCTTCTCCTTTTAATATGCAGTTTTTTTAATTCAAAACTACGTAGTTTTGAATCGGACATTAATTCGACAATGATTTATTGGACAAATGATTTCATCCTAATAAATATATGTAAACGGTAATTTTAATATCATCTCTAACTTTCAATCTATATAGAAATATTCTTCACTAAACCCACTATGCAAATAACACTAGATTTATTGGTGAAATTCGACCATGTAACCGGTATCCAGCCACAAATAACCTATTTTACCACTAACTTCACCCTAATCTTACCCTTATTATTATTTTTTGGTCCTTCACTAAATATAGCCATTGATAGTAGGGATGACAATTTTGCGGGTCGGGGCTGGGTATTATTGGACCCGGACCAGCCCCGCACCTTAAAAAATGGACCCAGACCCGCCCCGTGGACCCGCACGGGTCTAGAATTTAGGACCCGGCCCCGGACCCGTGCGGACCCGCAAATATTTTAAGTATTAATAAATTTAAAATTATGTTTGCACAAGGATTCGAACCCAGGTTATCCGAAAATTTATAAACACTCTTGACCACTAGACGAACAACTTATTTGTTAAATTTAGATAAACATAAAACATATATAATTTTAAAATGCTATTTTATGAATTTTAATTTAAGACATAAATAAAAATGTAGTAACTTTAATCAAATATAATGATTGTAGTAAGCATGAATGATATTTCATGTGAAAAATAAAAATAAAACACAAAAATAAAATCATCTTTCAAATATGTTTTGTAGCTTTTATTCATCATATTTCTTTATTTTTTTCAAATATACTTTCATATGTTATTATTCTTATTAAAGTATGAATTTCTTATGTATATGTTATGATTCTTATGAACTTATGAATGAAGTTCATGAATAATAAGAGTGTAGTTTTTCATTTGTTATAAATAAAACTCGATTGTAAATTTGTAATTTTTCATTAGTCATAAAGAATTTTAAATTGTGAATTTATAATTTTTCATTAGTTCATTAGTTCATGAATACTTATTTTTAATATAGATAATGTTAATATCATTTTCGAAATACATTTTCATGATTAGAAATTAGAAATTTTAATATAATATATTGAAATATAGAAAGTTAATATTTATTATATTTTCGTTAGATGTATTTTCACTTGTTATAAAAAGTTTTCAATTGTAAATGTTCATTAATCATAATTGTATTTATAGATATAATCCATTTCAATTAAAGAATAAAAAAATAGAAATAAAAAAAGTTTTAAATTTAAATTTTGGAAATAAAAATGTTAATTTCATTTTCGAAATACATGCCCGTAATTACAATTTGAATATGGTATATTGAATTCTAAAAATTAATATTTATATTTTATAAGCTAATTTTTTGTTAGATGATTTTTTTTAGTAATCATATTCTTATATATAACTATACATGTAAAATATTAACAAATGTGAACATTAGCTCAAATGGTATTAGTGCATGTAAAGAAATTATTAATACGGGTTTGAATCTCACAAATAACACTTTTACACTTCTAAATTCTAATTTGTTACGGGGCGGATCCGGGCGGGGCTGGTCTATACGGGACGGGGCGGGGCGGGTTCGCGGCAGGAACCGGAACCGCCCCGGACCCGGTACAGGTCGGGTCCGGAACTAATATTAGCCTGCAGGGACCCCTATCGTTTTTGGTCCCCATATTGAAATAGCACTAATTAATCTCAGCTTAATTAATATTCTAAAAATTCTTAAAAGATAATATTAGTCCTTAATTTCCTGCAAGAAATTGAGGATAAATTGACAGTAACAAAAAGACCAAATTCAATGAACAAGACCGTACCCTAACTTATTAAATCATCATATATAATTATATACGATTATTATTCGTCCTTAATTTCATGATAATTGACAGTAAAAAAAAGACCAAATTCAATGCACAAGTAGACTTCATGAAGCAATAAATTGTGTGTGAATATATAATTGTCTTGTAGCATTTGTATTCATCTACAACAACCCCTCACAAAATGTACAAAAGTTAAACCTCGATAAATTAATAACTTTGGGACCAGAAAAAAATATTTATTTAATGAGGTTATTACTTTATATATCAAACATTATTTTAGTGCATTGTCCCATATCGGAACTGGAAGAAATTACTCCCTCGATCCCATTATTAGTGGTCACCTTTCCTAATTTGGACGTCCCGCTATTAGTGGCAACGTCCTAAATTAGTAAAAAGTTAACACTCTCTTTCCTACTTTATCATTTTATCTCTCTTACTTTATATCTACTATCATTATTATACTCATTTCTCCCTCCTACTTTAATATCTTCTCTCTCCTACTCTCTCATTATTACACTCATCTCTCTCTCCTACTTTATTATCTACTCCTCTCTCATACTTTATTACATATTCTCTTAATTACCGTGCCGAAAAGAAAGGCGCCACTAATAATGGGATGGAGGGAGTATTATTTAAACGAGATTATTATTCTATCGAATACTCCCTCCGTCCCGTTATTTGTGGCTCAATTGATTTCGGCACGGGAATTAAGAGAGTAGATGATAAAGTATGAGAGAGAGAGTAGATGATAAAGTATGAGAGAGAAGATGAGTAAGATAATGAGAGAGTATGAGAGAAAGATGATAAAGTATGAGAGAGAATGTAATAAAGTGAAGATGATAGAGTAGGAGTAATTTTTTACCAAATTAGGAAAGTGGGCACAAATAATGGGACACCCCTTTCGGGAAAGTGAGCCACAAATAGCGGGACGGAGGGAGTATTACTTTATCGAGGTTTAAGTATACTTCCCACAATTTATAGACTAGACAGATCAAAACTAAGAAAACCAAAGGCAAAATCTAAAATTCCGAAATAAAAAACTATCGTAAAAATTACAAGAAAAAGAGTTTCGATATATGATTGGACGGTTTCACCCTCGCCCTCTCTTTATCCGCCCCTATCTATAGATACACATATACGTACATATATAACTAACTGGACAAGCATGAATAAGGTGAGAGAATGATGTAATAAGAAACTAAAGTCCAAGTTGGGTAAGGTTTATCTTCTCTCTTTCTCTTTCTCTCTCTTTATATATAAGCCTTCAACCCTCCCCATCTCACCCCCCACAAAAGAAGAAAGAAAAAGAAAAAAAGGAGGTCGAAAAAGATAACCCTACTAAGCATCTCCCAAAAGAAAATCAAAAAACCCTTTACACACAATCAAAATCCCATCATCTTTTTGAAGCTTAAATCACCTCCCCAAAATGGATCTCCGAGACATCGGAGAAACTCTGCCGCCCGGGTTCCGATTCTACCCGAGCGACGAAGAATTAGTTTGTCACTATCTTCACAAGAAGGTTTCCAACCAAGAGGTTTCAAGAGGGACTTTGGTGGATATCGATCTCCACGTCTGCGAGCCGTGGCAACTTCCCGGTACGTATATATAATCCGTCGCTAAAAGACCACCCGGAAATTTGTCCGTCGCTAATTTAAAAAAAAATCTTGTAGTGAAGATAGACAAGACCCTTTTCATAAATACGTGTCATGTGTATGTCGATAGTACGTACCTTTCCAACCGCGCTCGCCCCACCGGTAGTTTTTATGAGAGAGAAAGGGCATGTGCATGTTGGTTTTTATGGGGAGGACTTGTCGGTGTCTTGATCTAGACAAGACACTTTCTCTCTCGGATGATCGAATGTTGCAAGAATGTGCATCGTTTGTCTGTTTTTAGCGTAGCAGATCAAGAGAGAGAGTTAATTTCTATCCAACACTCCAACAAGAAAAAAAAAATCAAGAAAACTCATTCATGCATATCAAAGGATCGTTTGGTTACAGGGTTTCGAAATTAGATCGATATAAACTTCATATAATGTGTTTTGAATTACGTATATCAGAATCATATAAAAGAATTCGGGATTCTCAAACCCCTAATACGAAATTTGGAAACGGAAAAATTCTATATTCTTAGACGGATTAATTTTACTTTGTTGCATGTGTTTTTTATTTTATTTTATTTTATTTTATTTTATTTTATTTTATTTTATTTTAGCCATGCATACTATTTCCCCTAAAGTGTGACGAAATTCAGAATAGGTTTCTTTGGGCATCTTCCTTGCCTTTATCTCACATGGTTCCATTCAATGAATTGCAATTATTTTAATATATATTATTGACTTATTGTGCATTCTTTTAGTAAAATATTTTTTTTGAAAATTAGATAATTCTTTATTCAAATTTCTTTTTTCCCTTCGATATCTCTCCAATAGTAGGATTAGGATTAAGTAGTAACATAAACATTTGTTAAAATAAATTTGTCGATGAAGTTGTGCTTATACAGTTAAATCTCGATAAAATAATATTCGATAAAGTAATAATCTCGCTAGGATAATAATTTTTTGAGGTCCCGATATTAGTTAATGCTCTAAAATAATATTCAATAAAGTAATAACCTCGTTAAATAAATATTCTTTCTCGATCCCAAGATTATTACTTTATCGAGGTTTAACTGTAGATATAAAGACAAGAGATGTGACATAGACTTCCCACCATATAAGTAACTTTCTCTCTCATTTCTATTATGACACACATTTTTGCCTTATTACATTTTTAAAATTTCCTAATTATGAATTCACAAACATGCCTCAACGAATCTTTAGTGACTTGTAACCAACTTTTTGTCACTTTTGCAGAAATTGTCACATAAGCACATAATGTACATCATGAAAATACCAAATAATTCATTCGATTAAGTAATACATATTATCCCATTAACATCTCCTTCCTTAACTTATACGTTGAGAAATTAAAAGCGTGTATTTTTTTCCAATATCTATTTTTATTTATCAATTTATACATTCCACTCAATTAACCAATATTGATGTGTAGACGTGGCGAAGTTGAACTCGAATGAGTGGTACTTCTTTAGCTTCCGCGATCGGAAGTACGCGACCGGGTTCAGAACGAACCGGGCCACCGTCTCCGGGTACTGGAAGGCCACCGGAAAAGATCGAACGGTGGTCGATCCGCGGACGAGGGTTGTCGTAGGGATGAGAAAGACTTTGGTTTTTTACAAGAATAGAGCTCCGAATGGGATCAAGACTGGTTGGATCATGCATGAATTTCGCCTTGAAAATCCACATGTTCTTCCTAAGGTTGGTTCCTTAATATGTTTATGTTTACTTGTCTTAAGTTATGTTGTAAGAAATTTGAAGAAAACTACTTTGAAACTATGAAAAAGTATGTCCATATAAAATATAGTTTGTGTCGATCCAAAGAATAATTCTTTTTGTGCCTTCTCAATTCATGTGGGATCTTAATCTTTTTTCAAAAACACACATTCTTTCTGAAAAAATGATCATATTATTTAATAAAATCTTGCTAGAGATTCTATCCTTTTAGGATGATCTATTGATTACTCCCTCCGTCCCATTTAACATGACACGTTTCTTTTCGGTACGGGAGAGAGATAAATGATAAAGTAAGAGAAATAAGATAAATGAGTTTGTGTGAAAGTAAATGATAAAGTGTGAGACAGTGAATGATAAAGTAAGATAAATAAATGAAAAAAGTAGGAGAGATAAATAAAAAAGTAAGAGATAATTTAATAATATTTTTTAAGGGTATTTCCTTTTAAAAAAACGTGTCATTTTAAGTGGGACATTCCGAAAAGGAAAACATGTCATGTTAAATGGGACGAAGGGAGTACTAATTAGAAGGCAAAATCTATAATTTATGTATGTAAATGTATCATTTCAGAAGAGACAAAATCTAGCAATTTCAGGTGGCAAATAGTAGTTGTCCCAAAATTATACATTAAATTAAAGTTAGGGTAAGTGATATAACCTAAAAAAAGAAGTGGAGTTGCATATATTTCTCAACTTTTTAAAATTTTATATTGTATGCAATTAAATATGAATGATTTCATCAATGGGTATTGTAGCATACATAGTCCTCTACAAGAATTGGTGTATTTTAGTACTATACTTGCTATGCTAGGAAATTTCATTAGGTATATAGCATACAATATTTCATTAGGTATAACATCTCTCGTCGTAAAATTAAATTCCGAACTAGCATTTGCATGCACTTACTAGGGTTTATCTAACTAATTTGTAACCACTATTGACAGGAAGATTGGGTGCTATGCAGAGTGTTCTACAAATCAAGCACACATAACCCTAATTTGGCTATCTCAAATGATTCCCATCAAGACATTTCTCCATTCATCCATAGCCCATCTCACCCACACCATCCAACCCTTAACCCTAGCACCTCACTCGGCCTATCCGCGCTCGACTCGGCCAGTTATCGCACGAGTCATCACCCCTATTACTCAAGCTCCCAAGACTACAGCCACCACAAGATGGTTGAGGCTACTAAGTGTGAGGATGACTACGGATTCATGTTCGATTTCGACCCATCGAGCCTCGAAGATATGCGGTTCGTCGATGATAGTAGCTCGGTTTTCGTTTGAGACTTTGTGGATTCGATCGATTTAGTTCAATTGATATCTACATTTAGTTATATATATATATATATATATATATATATCATTAGCATGTTAGGGTGATTTGTGAAAATGTACGTGATTGTAGCTAGTGATGTGTGATTAAAGATTATATTTGATTTGTATATTTGGAAAATTAAAAGAAGTCATTTAGATGCATGGGTTGTTGTTGTTTTAGAATTAATACTAATTCAATTGGATGTCATGTATACATGCAAAGGATTTATAAGTTTATCAAGATTAATTAACAAATGTGTGGGCTTTTTTTTTTTTTTTTTAACCTTTAACGATATTAAATGAAGGCAAATATCAATGACCCTAATTTAAGAATTTTAGGCTAATTATAATTTGTGAGAAATTCAAATACTCCATCCGTTCCATTGAAATAGTCCAGTATAAATTTTCGGACTGTCCCATTAAAATTATCCTTTTTTTTTTGACAAATTATTAAAAACTCTTTTTTTTTTATGAATTTACAACTTTATATAACTTTACATACACTAACTATTCTACTTAAAAATCAAAAATCGTGTCGAAAGAAAATAAATTATTTAAATGGGACGGTGGGATTGGTGAGGAGTCAATCAAATTTGCTAGTTGCTTAAATATTTATACTTTAATAATACTAAAAAAATGACTGTTTCAATTTTTAACCAATGGCGGGCGTGGAAACAAAAGAGGGTAAAATAGTCTTATCGTCAAGAACCCAATTTCTTCAAATTCCCAAACTGAGAATTAGGGCTTTTCAGTGTAAGCTGGAAAACTCAAACTTCAAATATATTCCAAATTGCCTCCAAATTCTGCCGGTTCTATAGTTTACAGTGGTGTCCGTGGTGCTAATTCTTCTTTCATTTTGTAGATCAGTAAGAATTTCTCTCCGATCTTATCAAGTTCTTGGTTTATTGTGTTGTTTTGATATCTGAGTATCATGTTCCAAGGCGGTATGTCAGTTTAAAATGTTAGCCAATGCCTGTTAGTTTTCGCTCACTGGATCTTGTTTAGTTCTCGTACTTCTTTTCGCGCCTTGAATTTATGCTCCCTTTGTGTTTGGGTTATGTGATGATTTTACATTTTAAGCGCATATGTATGGATGCTTGTCTGGAATTGCTCGGAATTTGTTGGGTAAATGTTGAAAGCTTTGAAATGTGAAATTTTCTGCTCTGGATTCTTGATAGCCGATCTGGAAGTCTTTTCAGAGTCCATAAGTGATCCATAAATTAGACCTTTCTTCTTCCTAAGTAGTTATCTTGCTAGTTGCTTCCATTATTGTCCTATCCAGTTTATATCTAGTTTCGATCCAATTTTGTGTTGGCTAATTACCCTTCTTTTTCTCGTTAATTCTGCTTCTGTTCAGGTATTTTTCTTTATATATATGAAGGATCGTGATTGCTTTTCCGGAGAGAGACATTAGAAGTGAAAGGGTATAAATTATCTTTTGATTGTTTATCCTATCTAGTTATGCATCAACCGGATTTTTGTTCGTTACTGTTAGAAACTGATGGTGGGGAAGAAGCGATCCGTAAATCATGTCACAAACAGCGCGGAAGAGAGCCTTTCGGTCCCACCCGGATTTGTGTCATTGACGACCTTGAAATTGAAGAAGGTAGCAGCTTGTGGGGATGATTCTGTAAACAAAGAGCGTGAGCCGGGGTTAGTCGGTGTTCCTCTTAGCAATTCTGACATTGAAAGGTTTAAGACCTCACTCGTACAGAGGCCATGGATATCTCGTGGCCAGGTTGAGTGTGTTCAGCGTGAAGATCGATCTGAGCAGATTGGAGTTTATATGGTCCTTCTCTACTCTCTTTATGCAATTGCAGATGAACATATTAGTAATTAATTATGAATTACAAAGTTATCATTTTCGTTAGTTAGTTAAGTCTAGATCGGTTATGAGAATGACGTTATGCACACGCTTTCTTAACCGTCTCTCCCTCCACTTTCTCTCTGTATATAATTGCACAAGAAAGGAACCGAAAATTACTCTGCTCATTTTATCATTCTATAATTGATAGAACAGACGACCACAATTTGGTTAAAGTTATTTCTAAGTTTCTCCTCTCCTGGATGGCTGGATATGTAAATGCTAGTTCATAAAATACATTATTTTACTTTCCAGTTGTTATTCTTTTAGGAAATATTTATTCTCGGATTCCATGTCGCAGCATTTCTTTGTTTTTCTGCCTTTTTTTTCTTTCCTTTTTCTGAACAAATGACTCTTAACTAGATTGTTTTTAATGTCTGATATTCAAGTTTTCTTCCCCTAGAGAGATCCGGTTGGTGTTAGCCTACCCAAAGGAGTAATCCGGGGATGTGAAGATTGCCATGATTGCGTAAAGGTTCTGTCTTTTCTCAATTATTTTATTACCCTGAACTATATATTATTTTGCGCTAAGGTCGTTGTAATCTGTATAGAGAATGTCTTGTAGGTCACTGCTAGATGTCACCGTGAATCTTCATTTTTGCCCGTGCTTGATGATGCTCCGGTATTCAGACCTACTGAAGAGGTATTCGTTTAGGCATCCACTTTCAATGGAAAATACTTTTTTTTTTAATTTTTTTTAAAGGCAATGGCAATTTGCATGAGCTTGAATCTTGCTGCAGGAGTTCAAGGAAACTCTAAAATACATAGTGAGTATATGCCCACGAGCAGAGAAATATGGAGTATGCCGCATTGTTCCTCCTCCTTCCTGGAGACCGCCGTTCCTTCTAAAAAACAAAAAGATATGGGAAGATTCAAAATTCAGCACACGTGTTCAAAAAATTAATGGGCTTCGCAATCAGTTTTTCAAGAGAAAAGAATCTAGGTTGGATGAAAAGATCGAAACTGAAACACCAAAAGATGCAGCAAGCGTGGAGCTTGAATCTTATCACGAACGAGTTGGAGATTCTGAGGAAGCTAAAGCAATTGATTTGGTCTCTGAATTTGAAAGAGGGCCTGCATTTACCCTGAAAAGCTTTCAAAAATACGCCGATGATTTCAAGGCGCAGTATTTCCATGAGAAAGACAAGGAAACCATTATAGGCCAAAAGCAAAGAGAACCACTGGTTGCAAGAGTTGAGAGTGAGTATTGGCGAATAGTTGAGAATCCAAGCGAAGAAATAGAGGTAAAAAGGTAAATATTGGATAGTAATAATAGTATTGTAATCGATTTGCCTCATAGAGTGAATTTGTCTTTTTAGGTGCTTTTTGATTCTGATTTGGCACATCAAACCTTGACTAGTGGATTTCCCGTTGAGGCCGGTCAAGAAAAAGATATGGATAAGTATGTGGAATCCGGGTGGAACTTGAATAATACCCCGCATCTCTATGGTTCCCTTCTCCGATATGGATGCCACAACTCATCTTCAATTTCTCAGATGTTCGTTGGGATGTGCTTTGCATCACAATGTTGGGTAATATTTTGAATACCGTAAACTTTTTGCTTTAATTGTCTCTCAGTATCTACTGGTGATACTCCCTCCATCCCATTATTTCTGACTTATTTCTTTTTGGCATGAGAATTGAGAATGTAGATGATAAAGTATGAGATAGAGGGTAGATGATAAAGTAGGAGAGAGAATATGAGTGAGATAATGAGAGAGTAGATGATAAAGTATGAGAGAGAAAATGATAGAATAGATAAAGTAGGAGAGAAAAGATAAAAAAGTAGGAGAGAGTGTATTAATCTTTTGCCAAATTGGGATCGAGTCAGAAATGATGGGACGTCCCAATTAGGAAAGCGAGTCAGAAATGGGACGGAGGGAGTATTTGATATCCCATGTAATTTTCTCGATAGCTAATTTTCATGTTCTTTATCTTTTCTACAAAGTGTAGGTTCTCATAACTCTGTTTTCGTGTTGGATTTGTTGGAGAAACAGAGAATTGAGGATCACCATTTGTATTCGCTATCCTACGTGCACAACGGTAGCCCTAAAGTATGGTATTGCGTTCCAGGGGAATATCGCTTCAAGTTTATCGAACTTGCGAGAAAGCGTTTCCCGCAATTGTCTAAACATCCGAGGTTGCTCCATGAGCTTGTGAGTGCTTTCTTCTTCTAACAGTCAAAAGTGTCAATTTCACCAAGTTGTACGATGAGTTCTTGTTTTATTTATTTGGCTTTATTAGTTCTCTCCGTACTTTCTCGTTGATTTGACCTCTTCTATACTATTTGAAATATCACATTAATGGTTGCTGCATCTGCTGCAACTCATTTTTCATAATTTGGTGAATGTAGTGTAAAAACTGAATGCAACTCTTTTATATTTTAATGGTTTAAATAAACTAAACCCCCTCAACTATTAACTTTCTACACTTTGCCCCCTAAACTATGAAAATGTACACCTTGCCCCCTAGACTATTGGTTTTGTGTGTTTTGCCCCCTTAACTATGAAAATGTGCAGATTGCCCCTGAAATATCTAATCTGTTGCGAAAGAGTAAAATTTCGTCAAGAATTTTTGGCCACACGTGCAAATGTGTGAGTAATGTCATCTTGTTTTTTATTAGTTTTTTGTGGTTTACCCCATGGACTCTAGTTTTGTAATAATTCAAAATGATATTACCCCTCACTTTGCATGTATAGCGGAAATTTTTTTGCCGAAATTTCACTATTCTACAACAAATTATATACTTCAGCGGTAATTTGCACGTTTTCATAGTTAAGGGGGGGCAAAACACAGAAAAACAATAGTCCTGGGGGCAAATTGTAGAAAGCTAATAGTTTATGGGGTTTGATGTATTTAACCCTATGTTAATTTCATGGATAATTTTTGTAGACTTAGGTTATGATTTCATACTATTTATGCTGCTTTTTTTAGTTGTGTATAAATAAATTGCTATTTTTGGAAGAAGACAAGATGAATTGGACGGAGGGAGTATATTTTAATTCTGTGGATCTTTTTGTGGATTTGGGTTATGATTTCGTACTATTTATGTTGCTTTTCTTTTTAGTTAAACAAAGCTTTTCTACGACGCAGGTTGCTCAAATCTCACCGTCTACGCTAATCTCCGAGGGGATACCCGTATACCGTTGTCTGCAGAACACTTCGGAATTCGTCGTAACGTTCCCCGGAGCTTATCATACAGAATTTAGTAGTGGCTTCAATTGTTCGGAGTCGGTTTGCTTTGCTCCTCTGGACTGGCTACCTCATGGCCAGAGCATAACAGAAGTCTATGCCGGGATCGGTTTCCCGACTTCACTCTCCCACGATAAGCTTTTACTAGGAGCAGCCATTGAAGCTGTGGCTGCTCTTTGGGATTCTTTTGCAAACAAGATCGACTCCTCCGAAATTCGTCTTTGGAGAAGTGTGAGTGGAAAGGGCGGAACCTTAACACGATTGCTCAAGGTACGTACGTCTCTATTCGAGTAATCCTTAACACGATGAACTCTGAGAAGGTGATAGGAATTAGTAGTTATAAGAATGTTCTAGAAGAAAGTGGTTTAGTAGTATTATGAGTCCATATCTATTTAGGAATTAGGATTAATCTTTAGTTTGATTTCTTCTCTATTAATTTGAGTAGTAGTTGAGATTCGTCTCTTCGACAATCATGCTACTTCCGTCCCATTATTTCTGACTCGCTTTCTCGATTGGGACGTACCATTATTTTTGACTCGGTCTCAATTGGGCAAAAAAAAATACACTCCTACTTTTCATCTTCTCTCAGCTACTTTATTTATTCTATCATTATCCAACTCTTTTTCTCTCGCATACTTATCATTTACTCTCTCATTATCTCGCTCATATTCTCTCTCCTACTTTACCATCTACCATCTATCTCATACTTTATCATCTTCTTTCTTAATTCTCATGCCAAAAAGAAATGAGTCATAAATAATGGGCGGAGGTAGTAATTACCTACAAAAAGCAAGCTTTGCTCGTTTTGTGTATTGCTCTCTCGGGTTTCACTATCGTTGTACATAAATCCCGATGTTGTGGTTGCTTTGGCCTTCGTTTTAGTACGTTGTGTGTTTCCATTTACGGGTATTTTATTGTTCAGCTACGCGTTGAGACTGAAGGCAGGAGGAGGAAGCATGTATCGAACATGCTAACGATGTCTACTAAACTCGATGAATCGGATGTTGTTGTGGCTAAAAGGGAGTGCAGTGTATGCTTCTATGATTTGTACCTTTCTTCTGTAACATGTTCATGTTCCCCAAGTAGATACTCTTGCCTCCTTCATGTGAAGAAGTTTTGTTTGTGTTCTTGGAGTTCCAAGCGTTTCTCGTACAGATATGAAATTTCGGATTTGCACCTCCTTGTCGGGGCTCTCGAAGGGAACTTGAAAGCGGTTCATAGCTGGGCTAAGAGGAAAAACCGAGGTTAAGCTTCGTAGGGGAAGCAAAAAGATCCTAATGAAAGAAGAAGTCTTGTTCTTGTTCTTGATTCAAACGAGGAAGAGAATACGAACGGGATGGCTCGTATTCGACCTGCCTCTGAAGGGCGTGGCGATACGGTATGCTCGTCTCCGGTTACTAGCTTGAACAATGGTAGGAGAATGTCTGCAGATGATGATAATGTTCTTCTGTCTAGTGATGAGGGTTGATTTTGTGGCCTTGGGTTGTAATTTATTGTCAATTGATGCGATTATGTAAGAAAATTAAGAACGAAAAGCAATAAAAGTCGCATGGGTTGATTTTGTTATAATGGGAATGATAGAAACAAGGTTTTTATTAGGGTTTACACGGGCGGGTTTCAACAAAAAAATTCACCCGAACCTGCCGTAGCGGGTTACCAATTTTTCGAACCGTGCGGGCATATTTTTTTTAAAAATCATGCGGTTCGGGTTGTGTGGGTAGGCGGGCGGTTGCGGATTGACTATATTGTTGTAGAAGGGAAATATAAACATATAATTTATGTCAAACTTAATATCAACGAGAAATAGAAACATATAATTGAAACAACTTTCAAGAATGGCAACAGGAACGCCGACGACTCCAAGTTGCAAACCCTAATTTTGATTGAGGAGAGAAACTTTCTTTTGACTTATGTTATCTAGTCGAATACTTCAAGTCTTCAAATTAGTATTTCTATAATTTATATTTCATTAATTATAATATAATATTCTATTATTTGTAATGTTAAAAATAATGTGGAATTTACTAATTGGATATTGTGTAGTATTGTTTAATATATTTTATAAGTTGTTTAATAAATGAAAGTGGGGGGGCGATGGTGTGTACCCATCATCCGATCAGTGTTCTGCGGATTAGTTATTTGGCAAATCGTAGCATTAGTTCTGGCAAGTCTTAACTTTTTTGTTCACCCCTAGTTTTTATATCCCAAATCGTAACACCGAAAAGTAACTCTTCCTACCATACGGCCGATTGCTTAAGCTATGAAAGTATTTAACTAATTTTGCGAAATAATAAAAAGCAAGCGAGATTTGCTTGCATTAACGCTTGAGGTGATGCTGAGATTCGAACTTTTATTTTTTAATGAAAAGATAATTCATTCATAATTACTATGTTATCGTGAAGAAAATTAAAAAAATATTAATGATATATATTATGCGTTAAAATAGTTTTGGGTTTGAATGAATATCAACTGTAGCCGACATGGGTGACAGGGTGGCACGTGGTGTGTGAGAGCGGGACCCACACTCACGTCTAATCCGATTGACCGATGAATGCGGGATTCTCGTACGGTCCATCTACCCCCACCTTGTTTCTTGCAGCCCCATATCGTCATTTCACATAAATTTCATCATATTAGCTGTTTGTAAACCCTAAATTCCAAATCCTAGAGTTTAATATTTTCTCCGTTGTGAAAAGGTATAAAATGGTGGGATCTACTTATTTAGATGATTGCGGACTACTCATTTATATTGATTTTTAAAATGAAATATAATTAATGAAACAATCAAATGTAGCGAATTATCATAAATAATGGGACGAAGAGAGTATTTTAGTATTAATTAATCCCTCCGCATCAATGAGTGTTTTCCATTTTTTTTTAAATTAACCAGAACTGTTAGTTGCGAGAGAAATGGTGGACCCCACAAAAAGATATATAATGGTTAGTTGTGGATAAAAAAATTATCATTTTTTATATGAGACAACATGAATAGAACAAACCGAAAAAGAAAATGAGATAGGATGAATGAGACAGAGGGGTGTATTAACTTTTTACTATGGTAGTATTACAACTGACCGGTTCTGGTTCCAAAATAGGTGGAACCGAAATTGAACCATATAACCACAGTTCCGGTTCAACACGTCGATTTTCTTGTGGTGCGGAGCGGTGACGTGGCACAACCTAAACCGTTGAATTTTAAGATTTTAAATTTTTAAAACCACCAATTCTACTGTTTCACCGATTATAAAAATTTGAAACCAAAATTGAATCGTGGAACCTTGGTAACATATTCCGGCCATTTTGGCGAGCACTAGGTAGTAATACCTTTTTTCAGTACGAACTGTAATTTTTTTTTAAATATTGCATATTATTTTATTACTTTAAGAAAAAATATATTTTTATTTTTTATTTATGCATGTTGGTCAAAGTTGAGGTTGTAGAGTACTGTTATTTTACCCCTGTGGCCTGTGGTTATTAATAGAACTGTTTCCTGAAATTGCATCAATTCCTAGGAATTTGTTAAATCTGCCTTCTCAATTGTTATTTTCAGAAATTCAGATAATTTAATTCCGCACAAAACAAACCAAATTTTCCTATGGGTTTAATTTAGGATGAATAATAAAAAAAATAAAACTAATTTTTACATACATATATATATGTAACTGCAGTGGCCGATCCGGAATTTAGGGTTAGGGAAAAATCGATAATTTCATGAATGAAAATATTCAATTTAAGGAAGATGAGAAAATATATGCAATGTTA
The DNA here is from genome assembly GCA_028984105.1 of Lavandula angustifolia. Lineage (NCBI taxonomy): Eukaryota > Viridiplantae > Streptophyta > Magnoliopsida > Lamiales > Lamiaceae > Lavandula > Lavandula angustifolia. The sequence goes on from CM054812.1 coordinate 253,133, forward strand.
AGGGGACGAATCGACAATTTTAGAAGGGCGAATAAGGAAATTTTCGAATATATTACTCCCTCTGTTCCAATTAAAACGTCGTTCTTTTCTAATCAGGTCGTCTCATTAAAAGTATATCGGTATGAAAAAAAAGGCAAAGAATGTTTGTACATAAATCAATTACCCAAAAGTCAAATAATATCCACCACACAACATCATTTTTTTTTATCACCGTGCGGAAAAGAAAAATGAAGTTTTTAATTGGACGGGTGGAGTAATATATACTCCCTCCGTCCCAAAATTCTTGTCCATTATGCCATTTCGGGCCGTCGCAAAATTCTTGTCCAGTTTTCCTTTTTAGCAAATCATTGCACACAACTTTTTTGTAGGACCAACAACTTTACATAATTTTACACACAACTAACAACTCTCCTTAAAAACCGCGTCGAAAAGAAAGTGGATAAAAATTTTGGGACCGAGGGAGTAATATGTAATGAACATACATGCATAGATTGGAAGAGGTGGAGGGCCAATAAGTTTGCTTTTGTCGGCCAAATTGGAGAAATTTTATCTTCAAAAGAAACATTGAGTTTTTGAAGCTCCCCTTTATTACAACCACTACTACTACATGTTAGAAAAACACAAAATCTCTCTCTTAAACTGGATTTATTCACAAATTTGGATCCAAACCACGTATGTTTTTTCCATATATTTTCATGGTTTTAACCATATGGAGAAAATAAATCTTTCCAAATTCAAACATAAAACCTAGTTGAAGAACCACAAAATCAAGAAAAAATTAGGTTATTTTTTTCTGTCTGCCAATTTCATCAATTTTGTCACTGAAATGACAGCACTATATGCATTTAAATTCTAACTCAGTTTCTGGGCCAACCATTTAAAGCTTTTTGCATAATCTACAGTAAATGTAGACTTCCACATGAACTATCAGTTCAATATAATCATCACAAATTTAAGAAATATGAAATTAGGAGTGATTTTCGACTATAAGACAATTATAATTTCCATTCGGATACTAAATGCTTAGAATTTTTACCGGCAATACAAAATATAGTTGGTATTTTCATTTCTGCGTGAGCAGTTAATTTAGAATTGATTTAGTGTTCATATTCCGTTAGGGTTGATTTAAATTAATAAATACAGTTAAAGCTAAAAAAAGTAATAACTTTGGGACCGAAAAAAAATATTTATACGTCCTGAATATATATGCCTATTTGACTTTTCACATATATATATATTAAGAAAAAAATTAATGATATGAAAATTAAATAAATATTGATATTGGAATATGAGTAAATTAAAGTAAATTACTAAAAAGTTAATAATGTATTATAAAAGTTGGATAAAATGGTCTTTTTCTGTATTATCATATTAATTAGACCTATGAAAGTTAGTGAAATATTTAGTTAGACACAAAAAAATTATTAATAGGCATATAAATTTGGGACAAATGAAAAAGGAAAAGAAGCATATATATTTGGGACGGAGAGAGTATTCGTTTAATAAGGTTATAGTTTATCGAACATAATTTTAGTCCATTGATCTAAGTTGGACCGAAAAAAATTATTATCTAAGCTAAATTATTACTCTATCGAACATTATTTTATCGAGGTTTAACTTAAAAACAAGACATGCATAATATAGAGGTAGAATTAATGTTCATGTTCTACAAGAACAATTTACTTGCAGAACTAATTATAATAATATTAATAATAACAATTATCTACCATTAATACAAATTTTATTTTGGGATAATAAAGATGGATAGGAATTAACGTGGATGCAAAGCCAGATTAATTCTTGAGAATCCTTGAGCTAGTTTGCATGAGTTACTTAACCTTGAGGTGGCGGCGGCGGATGTGCCGGCGGCGACACGTCAGCCGACTGCGGCGGCGGGCGCTTCCTCTTCTTCTTCTCATAACTAATCCCCCTCGCCTTCGACTGCAAATCACGGACGTCGCGGAGGTAGAGGCGGACGGCGCGGGCCCCGAAAGGGTTGGTCTCCGGCTTGCCGCCGTTCTCCTCGTAGGCGGCGCGGAGGCGGCCGATGAGCGCGTCGAGGCTGCCCCACGCCTGGCGGAGCGGGCAGGGGCAGGGCACCGGCGGGTTGGGGTGGCCGTAGAACGGGCAGATCGGCGTGTGGACCTTCGTCTTCCCGAACTGATCGAGGTACCGGAGAAACTCCAGCACGTGCGCGCCGCTGCACCAGCTGAGCGACAGCGGCGGCCGGTGGTTCTTCAGGTACTGCCCGAATGTGTTCCAGTCGCGCCGCTTCTGGTTCTCGTACCGGCTGAGGGTAAACCCCGAAGACGACGACGTCGCTACGGAGGAGTTATTCCCGCCTCCTCCTCCGCCGCCGCTTCCGCCGACGCTGCCGTTCTCTGAGTTGGAGCTCTCCACATCCGGAAACGACGGCGTATCCATATTAAAAAAACTCTCCCAAATTAGGGTTTTTTCAAGTCCTAATTATAATTTCTATTAAACTAAAACTTGATCTAATTTTCCAAAATTAGGGTTTCCGAGTTTCGAATTCGTAGAATCGAAGATCTGAAGATGAATTGAAGAGGAGAGTGGGATTTATAGATGGCGATTGGATTAACAGTGGAGGAGCAATCTAACTTACAATCACAAATATTAAACTGGACTAAAAAGGGCAATTGAAAAGAAGGGTTTTCTTGATTGACTGACTGATCAGAGGATTGCCATTTTAGAGAGAGAGAGAGAGAGAGAGAGAGAGAGAGAGAGAGAGTGAGTGATGGATGGATGAGAGAGAAACGAAAAAGGAGATTGCTTTGGAGACCTTTTCTCTGCCCTTCTTTAACGAATACTAAAGAAATCAAAACCTTGGAAGAGTCGATGGATTTTTGCAGATTTATTTTCTTAAAAAGGGGGAAAAAACTGATTTCTTGTTTCTTAATGAACTGTTAGTCTTGTGGAGAGAGAGAGAGAGAGAGAGAGAGAGAGAGAGAGAGAGAGAGGGAGAGGGAGAGGGACAGTGCTAGGGCTTTCGTAAAATGGAAAGAGGCAGACAGTGGGTTGAGATAGAGACAGGAAACAGGTTGGTAAATAAACCATTTTCTTCCTCAAATTTCCAGAGGCCGTACAATTATGATTAAAATCACTTAAATGTGAGGAATTATTTAAATATGTTGTAAAAATAAAATTAAAAATTAGTGACTGTTCAACAGTGGAATCGGTTTTTCAATCGAATTATCCCATGGTGATGTTTTCATAAAAAGAAACCGAAAATCGAACTGAAAAAACCGGTTTAGTTTACGGTCAAAATCGAAAAATACCGACCGATTTAATTATGTCATTCTTATGTATTTCAATCAATATATACATTTTTTCAAATATTGTAAAATATTTGGTTCGACTGGTTTGACCGAACTAAAGGCCATAGTAAAAAAGTAAAAATAGTGGTGTAGTCACTACTATTTCTTTTGAATTATAATCTAAAATCTATTTGAGAATTTCGGTGAATAATAATTGCGGAGAAATTAATATTTATTTTAGACCTAACTTACACACTCATTCGTATTGTAATAAGAAAGTAAAGATGTAACCAAAGACATGTTGAGACATTGATGGGTGAGAAATGGTAATACTAAATAAACACTGTAGAAAGTGTTGGTGGAAGACTTGAAAACAGTTGGAATGTGTAAGAGGAGCATCACTTCTGTTCATGCATCAAACCATGTTCCACCATTATAGGAACCCTTCATCATCACTTCCAAAATACTCCATCCGTCCCACATGAAACGTCCTGTATTCTATTTCGGGTTGTCCCACCCAAATGTCCTGTTTCTTAAAAAAGAAATAAATCTATCTCACAAAAAATTATTTTTTTGTGGGCCCCATTCACACCACTCTCTCTCCTAACACACAAAAGTCCACCACATAAATTACCGCGCCAAAAAGAAACAGGACGTTTCATCCGAGACGGAGGGAGTACTAATATCTATTTTCAAATCTCAACTTTCCTCAATCCGAAAAACATCGAGTCACGGTCCTAATTCGATTTTGGTTTAACGTAAATTGTGAAATAAAGAAATTCAAGTTCAATAGTATTCTTTCTCTAATACGTTGTCGATATAAGTTACTCCTTTCATCCCATATATTTAGTCTATTTTCTTTACGGTGCTGTTTTTAAGGAGAGTTGTTGATGTGTGTAGAGTTATAGCACAAAGTTGTAAGTCCCTCAAAAAAAAAATTGTGATAATTTGCCAAAAAAAAAATTGGACTATTTCAATGAGACAGCCTGAAAAAGTATACTAGACTAAATTTATGGGACGGATGAGTACTTATTGAGAATGTATGCAAGCATATGCCCAAACTAACAACAATATAAGCTAGCCCTCAAGGTGGAAGACAAAACCCTAACCCGACTAATTTTTAGCTTTCCTTATTCTATGTGCATTAAATATTAGTATTTTTCCTTCATTTAATTTTACTTTTTAAAGTTAAATTAAAGCATTTTTTTCTTACATTTGTGAAATGTGGAAGATCAAGTTAATTAGATTTGTGACATGTGGGGTATATATGAATGAAATAAACTATTAGCAAATAGTGAGTTAAATTAAATGCTAAGCAAGTATATCAAGAGATCCATATCGGAAAACTAATTAATTCATGCATGTCGAGTATGATACACATGATTAGTTTATTGCTTCTATAATTTGCAAGGTACTTCATCCGTTCCGCTATTACTGTCCTACTTTCCTAATCGGATTATCCCGTTATTACTGTGCTCTTTCCTAAAATAGCAAAAAACTACTCTTAAACAAAAAAATAAAGTGGGCCCCTCTTAGTTAATACTCATCCCCACATTATCATACTCTCTCTATCAAAAAATCTATCTCTCACACAATTTTCGTTTCACTCCGTACTAGGAAATTTATGATTTTTAACTTTTTGGAAACTTAAAATTATTTCTTAAAATACAAATGAAAAAAAACAGAAAAAAATCGATTGTCTCAACTATGCCCTGCAAAAATCTGAATAAATTCTCATTTCTTTCACTAACCACTCCTCAAAAATTGTGTTCATTTCTTAGTACAATTAAAACTCATAAAATAAATACTTAAATAAAATTTCTTAATCTCCATGCCGAAACCAAAGGAGACAGTAATAACGGGACGGAGGGAGTATTAATATTAGATCTCGTGTGAAGCTCCTCATTCGAACGAGGAGAGAGATTATGATATGAATGTTACAATACAAATTAAATGAGAGTGACAAGATCGATCATTATATCCCACAAATTGAGGCCATGAGATTAGATATTACATTGGATTTTTCTTATGCTAATATCTTTTGGACTATTTACCTTCTCTTATAGAAAAATATCTGAGTAGTGGCACATTATATCAGTCAATTATCATGACTTTTTCATAACTTCTTTTATTAATAGAGATAATGATTTGAACTTTGCATGATTGAGCAATCTTATATGTGTTTTCATCATAATATTACAGTTAAACCTCGATAAAGTAATAACCTTAGGACCAAGATAAAATATTCATTTAACGATGTTATTATTTTATCAAATATCATTTTAGTGCATTGACCCATATCGGGACCAGAATAAATTATTATCTTAGCGAGATTATTACTTTATCGAATATTACTTTATCGAGGTTTAATTGTATCTTATAAATAGCATAGTAATATCTATGATCTATCCTTGTAATATTAAATCAATTTTGATACTAAATAGATATCTAATTTTAAAAAATCATAATTTAATAATTTACCCGTATAAAATATGTTCACTTTCCTTTACCTAGAATCTATGTTACAAGAGTTACAAAATCTCAAGTAAAAATGATATGGAAATGCAGAAGTTATGAATTGAAATTCTCGAATTTCAGATATTAGGCAAACTTAATTGTCTGAATTTTTGGAAGAAAGCATCATGGGCGGCTGTAAATTGTTTTGGTAGAATAGAAACGCAAAAAAGGGTGTGTATTACGATGTCCCTTTTTTAAGGTACCAAACCATGATGTCTTGTTTGCTCCTACAACTCATCAATTAAATACTCCCTCCGTCCCGTTATTAGCGGTTCATTTCTTTTCGACACGATTATTAAGAGAGTAGATGATAAAGTATGAGAGAAGTAGTTGATAAAGTAGGAAAGAGAAGATGAGTGAAATAATAAAAAAGGCATTTTCACTATTAGCCAAATAGTAAACATTAAAACACAAATGTAGCCAATCACTAAAACAAAACACAAAAGTAGCCATTTTGTCTTTATCCGGCGGAGGGCCGATGGGAGAGCCGATGGAGGGCCTATGGAGTCCATCGGCCCTAAAGGAAAAAATCAGAATAATTACCAGGGCCGAGGGCCGATGGAGGGCCGATCTCCATCGGCCCTCAACATATTAAAAAAAAAAAAAAATTTAAGAGGGCATCGGCCCTGAAAAAAAAAAAAAAAAAAAAAAAAAAAAGTTGAAGCAGAGGGCCATCGGCCCTCAAAAAAAATTCAAATTTTTGGGGCCATCGGCCCTCAAAAAAAATTCAATTTCAAAAAAAATTCAAATATTTAAGTTTTAAATATATATATTCAAAATTATTAAATTTATTATATTAAGTTTTATAAAATATATTTTTTATATAAATATTTTTATAAATGTATTATATATTTATATTTAATTGAATATTTTCGAATATCGAATCGAATATCATAATTTTGTATTCGTATTTGAATACTAATCGAATCGAATCAAATATTTATATTCGAACTTGAATATTAAAAATTCGAATACGAATATCAATATTCGAATAGAAATACCGAAGGGGGAGTTCATCGGCCCCCATCGGCCCTCCCCGATGAACTCCCCCCATCGGCCCTCCCATAGGCCCTCCGCCGATGGAGGGCCTACGGACTCCCCCCATCGGCCCCCATCGGCCCTCCCATCGGCCCTCCGCCGATGGAGGGCCTATGGACTCCCCCATCGGCCCTCATCGGCCCTCCCATCGGCCCCGCCTAATAAAGACAAAATGGTTACTTTTGTGTTTTATTTAAGTTGCAGGCCATATTTGTATTTTTTTTTCGGTTTTGGTCAACAGAGGGTATTACCACTAATAAAAAAGTAGATGATAAAATAGGAGAAAAAATATAAGTGAGATAATAATAAAATAAATGATAAAGTAGGAGAGAGAAGAGGATAAAGTAAGAGAGATGGTAGTACTAAATATGGAATACCACTTTTAGTGGGACGTCTTAATTAGAAAAGTGAGTCGGTAATAGCGGGACGCAGGGAGTAGTACTCCATCCGTCTCATTATTGTTGGTTTGTTTCTTTCCGGCAAGAATATTAAAAAAGTTAGTGGAAATGTGTTAAAGTAGTGTACTTAAAGTGACCGGTAGCCACAAATTGTATCCATTTTAAAAAATAAGACAACAATATTGGAATAATCCGAAAACAAAAACAAGACAAATATGACGAATAAACTTAAGATTTTAGGCTTATATGACTCAATTGAAAGGTAGAGGGTTGATCTGAATGTTGTAAGAAAGATAGACGACTAATGTAACTGTTTCATTGAATTGAATCTGATATTTTCTTGCATTCTTATATTTTCAGCCTTGTTCATGAGCTTTATTGTCCAAGATTTCATAAATGGGAATGAGTTTCTTCTTGCAAGCAAGTACATTCATGAATTCCAGCTTCAAAACATGTGGAAACACTCAGCTATCCTCAATCATTATGTAACCAATGCAAAGATCTCAGCTCATGTTGGAAACCAACCCAACACTTCTGATTCTGAACTACTGCTATTGTACTTCTACTACTACTCTGTTTTCTTGAAGAAGGTTTCATACTCATACATTGATGCATTCTTGCTATCAGTTAAAGGCTATTGCTAGTGAGATATCCGATTTGCGTATTGCAATTCGACACATTGAAAAGTACGGGCTTGAATCCGCGCACTCCCCTCACGACCTTAGAGCAAGGATACTGCAATTGGAAGCGAATCGAGCAAGCTTGAGACCTGCAAATCCATTCGATCTCCAATGCACGAAATGAGTAAAATAACGTTGAAAGTAGTAATGCAGGGAAGCCTCTATATGAGGGATTGAGGATGCTCTATATGCATTGGAATATTTCATGTTCTATGTATTATATATATAGACCTTATATATATATATATATATATATATATATATAAGGTGCGGTTCTGATAAGAACTTATATATAATTTTTATACTCCCTTCGTCCCATTATTTGCAGCCACATTTTTTTAACACGGGAATTAAGAGAATAGATAATAAAGTATGAAAAAAGAGATAAAGGATAAAGTAGGAGGAATGACGATAATTATTTGCCAAATTTGGAAAGTTTGCCACTTTTAATGAGAAATCTCAACCAAGAAAGTGTGGCCACTCATAACGCGACGGAGGGAGTATATTTTATGCAAAAAAAAAAATCTGTAATTTTACACTTTTGCCCTTCTACATAAAACCTGTATTGAAAATTAACCTCTTGAAAATGTAACTATCACAAAAAAGGAGGCTATCTCAAGATTTGATGATTGCAGATAGTGTTTCAGTATTAACAAGTACGTGACTTAATATGAAGCAAGTAGCTGAGCTTGGCTTAAAACTTAAAAGAGATCTTTCTAAAGGAAGAAAGCATGCAAACCTGCCAAGAAAAGAGAAGCAAAGCAGAGTCTCCACCATCATACTGATCCACCACTCAGCACCTCAATAAGATCATTCTTCTTCAACTTCGAGAATCCTTTCATGCCACGCGACTTTGCTAGAGCTCGAAGCTCAGTCAGCTTCATTTCGCGCAGGTTCAGAACTTCTTCTTTCTCATTTTCATCAATCTCAGACGTCTTATCCTCCGGTGTTTCTGAAGTGAGAGGCTCCTCCTCGTCAGATTCCGAGTCATACTCAACATCATGGATTTCTTCATAGGCTTCTGGTTGCATACTACTCCACTTTCTCCGGCTGTCCAAGTTCTCCAACGATTGGAGAACGGGTTGGAATTTGATTTCCGCTGGGGATCTTTTCCGGAAGTTGGATTTCGGCCGGCTCGGGATTTCTTGCGTTTCGATCTTTACACTAGCGGTGGAGTCCGAAACGGTGGTTGTTGTTCGTTCCTCCGCCAACGGGCTAATCTGTTCGTCTTGATCAAGAATGAAGTCCTTGTTATTATTGGCAGTGCTGTTGCTCTTCTTCCCTTGCTGAACAGAGTGTTTCCTCAAGAGCTTGAGAAGAGAATCGACAGTCTCGCTCTCCTTGCTTTTCGCTTGAGGCTCCTCAACTTTCTTCCCTTCCTTCGTCGCTGCTCTTTCACGTAGTCGGGCCTGCACCTTGCGGAAGAGTTCGACAATCTCCTTTTCTCTAGGTCCAGTGGTTGCAGTTGCCTGATATCTTTGGTTCCCCGAAACAGAAAAAACCGGGCCGTTTTTGGAAGAAAGAGTTTCAGATTCTTCAATGTCTTCGAATTCTTCTCGTGTTTCGTTAGGGCGATTCCTGTGGCGGGAGTATCCGTGCCTGCTTTGCTTTGAGAAATCCGGATTTCTCCTATAGTTGCTAGATCTTGCGTTACACACGAAAGATGTGTACCAGGAAACACGCCTCAAAGATAAAACCTTGACGTTAGAGACAAGCTTGTGTTGGCCATAAGAAGATCGAGATGATAAGCTTCCAGAAATTCCCGAGCAGGGAAGATGGCTGCCATCAGGTGGCCCGTATCCTGCAACGGGATTAGGAAAAGATGTGAAAAACGTCGTTACTTCTTGACCATAAACGTCGACAGCATATGATGAAGTTTTCCAAACCAATTTCAGACATAATTCAAAATGGCCTTAATTTCAAAGCAACCAAACATCAAACATGATACATAATCAATCATAATCAAGTGATGACATATACAGTCACAAATATCATCAAGAAAAGTCGATAATCACCAGCTAAACAGAGAATGTGACAGCATTCAAGATGAATAATATCAGCAACACAACATAAACAACTAGTCAGAAACTTGACCTGAAGAAAAGCCAACTAAATTCCCAAACCCAATCTTTAAGGTTTGATTTTACTCAAAATTACAACACAAATATTCAAGCGGCAGAAAAAATAAAGACTTTCTTCATCTGGTATCACAAGCATATCATTAACAACAGCTGGGAAACTTCAATCCACAAACTCCAACAATACAGACCTTCAACATAAACTATCATCCACATCTCTACAGTTTGTACGGCGAAGAAAGACATAAACCCTTACAACTTCGGTCAAGCAAGGAAAAAACATAAAAACTGTGAGTGAAACATTTCATCGAACAGATGGTGGGCGTCTCCCAAACAAGCACAAAACACAAAAACAATCCAATTTCTCCAACTCATGTTGCAAGAAATCTACAGAATCCTCCAAATCCATGAATTTGCTTGCGCTATAATTGTTTTTTCCAGCTCTTCAAATTTAACACATTTCTAAACAAACATACGCATACATTACATATGAAACGTAATTACCAGGAACGCTTCTGGTGATGAAATGAACTGAGCTAGACATTCTTGAAGTAGCTGCGCAGCAAGATGTTGAATTGAATTGGGGTATTAAACATATTCGACGGGGGAGACTGGGGTTTTCCCATGGTTTATATACGCTTATGGCGCCGGCAAAAAGATGAAGATGAATTCATATTCGGCTGTTGATCAGATTTACTTGGGCCCGATCCACACCAAAAGCCCATTACTCCAAGCCCAATAAAACCTGAGGAGATTATTTCATTTAATTAAATTACTTTCAAAATGTGGGAAATAACCACCTCAAATCTCAATCAATCCGGATCTTCTGGCCCAAAATTGGTGTCCATTCGGTGGCCAACCAATCACGATATGCCACGCGTGCACGGTGGGGCCATGTTAAAGCAATAAAAAAATATTTTAATTTTAAAAAGGTGGCCACCAATGCACGCGTGGCGGGGCGTGATTGGTGGCCCACCGAATGAGCCACCATTTTTGGGCCAGATGATCTTCTGGCAATCTCAATGCACCGTAGTGACGGTTCCGATACGATACGATACTTCTATTACTGTGTATGACGATTAAGTCATTTATGTCCAATAAAGATGCAGATTTTAATAAACCCTATAGATAGAATTATTGGAGAAATGACAAATAACTACAACGTGTTTATGTGAAAATATCTAAAATTACATGTGTTCTTACACTCATGTATTTTGTAAAATGTTGCAGGAAAACCCGTCAAGTCAAAATTAACAGCGCGTTTACGTGTCTCGTTCTTAAATTTTTAACAGTGCTAGTATCTAAATGAAATTACCGAACTAAACAATGCAAGATGTAAAATGCTACTTTTTGAATAACTGAGAATGAATCGATTCAAAATGCAAGCTACAATACCGAAGTATATGCTTCTGAAGTTCTTAAAACCAAACGTTATATGCATATTATAAGAGTATCTCAGACGTAAGATCTTGTTTAAACGTGTTTTACGTTAAGAGTTTTCTTGCAACAAGTTTAAGGAATACATGGTTTTTTGCAATAAAATTAACTGATGGGTAATTTTACACATTTTCACTAGAATTCGCGACTTTTTTTTTTAAATTTCAATCTAGAATTATTTGTAATATATATATAAAAGCATTTTAACCTACATAATTCATTATTCTCCTCCCTATTTCCTCTCTTTCTATCAATACAGTTAAATCTCGATAAAGTAATATTCGATAAAATAATAATCTCGCTTAGATAATAATTTCTTCCGGTCCCGATATGAGTCAATGCACTAAAATAATATTCGATAAAATAATAACCTCGTTAAATGAATATTTTTTCTCGATCTCAAGGTTATTACTTTATCGAAATTTAACTGTATAAACTTTCTTATAAGAAAATCTTACTAGAAATTAAATCGAAATTGAAATTGCTTGAAGTACAAGTCGGCAGCTTAATTCATAAACCACCTCCAAAAACCCTCGCACAGACCAGAACACGCATTAATTGGTTAAATTGGAAAATATATCAAGAAAAATAATGATAAATAAATTAATAAAAAGGGAAAAATCTCCAGGCTTGAAGGGATCGGGCTAGAAATTGGATTCTCGGTGAAATTGCAAGAAGGCATATTAAACTCTTCAGCTTCAGAAATGGTCGCGTCCTCCACAACATGGCTGCGCTACGTCGCCAACAAATTGGGGTATGCTCTCGATGTGGCTCATACGGTAAACGCCTTTTTCCGGTTTGAATTGCTTTAGTTTTTTTTTGTTTGTTTGTTTGTGGCAATTTCTTGATTTCTGAAGTGGATTATTTCCTTGATTTTTGGTTTGAGTGAAAAAGCCCTAATTTTAGAGATTGGGGGCGTTCAATACGATGATTCCGAGGATAGGCTTCTGAAAAATTATTTCTTGAATGGTCGATTCTATTCGTAGTTTTGATTGTTAACTTGTTTTAGGAGATTACACCGATTTTTATTTCTGGATTGTTTAATGTGCTTTATCTTTCATTCGGAACTTTTTGAATTTTTCAGTCTTTTCTGGCTTGTGAAGTTCTTCATAAGAATTTCTCCTTGAACTCTTAAGTTTACCTTTTTCAAAGTCGTCCTTTTTTCTGGTTTTTTTGTTTCGACTTGATTCCATTTTGAAATATGGAATGGATGTGATTGGGATCTTGTTTCATTGGTATGGTGAGAGAATTGTTTATATGATTGCAGTCGTATCGACGAGGTCACATTGCCGATAGGGGAATATATGTGGATACCATATGGAAAAATCTTATCCATGGAAGGTTGACATTCTTGCATTGGAGTAAAGGAGAAGAGATGGATCCAACAATTGGGACTCAGGGTGGAACGCTTCTCGTCCGGAAAATTCCGGCTCCAAGCCCTACGTATGGGTTTTTCCTTACGATAAGTCGATAAGTCTATTTAATTGTGTTGGAGTTGATGCTATTTGCATTAGATGTAGAGAAATATATATCTACTATTTGCTGGTAATCTGCCTGTCTTTTCTTTTCTGTTATACGTTTTGTTCGATTTATGACTTATTGCTTTTCTTCTCTTCTATGATGTTTTGAATAACATGAGAGAATCGACATATTCTCACTGCTGATAATGTTGAGCATTAGAGAGGGCTTTTAAGATGGATGTGTCGAAAATGCTTTATATTTCTTCTCAAACTAATCGATTTACCTCCGTAGACATTAATACTGGAGTATGAATGGGGATGTAAGATCTTTCAAATTCTTCACATAAGACAGTATTTTCATTTCATTCAACCACTAATTTCTTCTCCTTGTTTCTAACCACTACTTTCTCCTTATTGTCACGTGATTGTAAAATTCAACTTTGCTAAAATATTACTCCCTCCGTCCCAATTATCTTGTCCTTTTTGGTGTGCGGTTTCTAAGAAGAGTTGTTAATTGTATGTAGAGTGGTGAAAAGTTGTGGGTCCCATAAAAAGTTAAGTGTAATAATTTGCTAAAAAAAACTGGACAATATATTAGGGACGGCCCGAAATGGAAAACTAGAGAAGATAATTGGGATGGAGGGAGTATTACTTTTAAGTGCATGGTTGCACCTTATTGTCTTTTAGCCGCTTCCATAGTATCATGATCCCAACGACTAATCAATTTGTTTTATGCGAGGTTTATGAATAACGTATTACGACTAGTATTACGACTAAGATTAGATTTCAATTGTCATTTATTACTCAAAGCTCAAGTATATATCGGGTTCTGAATTTGGCCGAACTTCTGCTTTCTTTAGTATTTGAAGCTTGTCGAAAAGGGCCGCAAGCATATCTTGTTTCGTGTTTCTCTACAAAGCTGATCTCTTATATCTGTTTGTGATAGGAGAGTGCACGTTGGAGACGTGGTACTTCTGAAAGACCCTGAAGTCTCGGGCAATTATATTGTGAGGAGGTTGGCTGCAATCGAAGGGTATGAGATGGCATCTAAAGATGAGAGTGATGAATCTTTTGTCCTTGATAAGGATCAGTGCTGGGTATTAGCTGACAATGATAAACTCAAGCCAAAGGTATATTCCTATCCATGTTTTGACTGTGTATTCCAATGGGATGACGTGTACAATTTGCATGCTAGATCAGAGGTGCATAGTAGAAGATGATTACTGCCTCCTCCCGCTATTAACGTCTTTTATTCGTTTTTGGGTTGTCCCATTAAAAATGTCTTGTTTCTAAAATAATACCCCCTCCGTTCCATTCTTTATGTCCTATTAGGATTGGGCACGGAAAATAAGATAGTGAGTGTAAAAGAATAAAGTTGTGGTGTAAAGATATAAAGTGGCGGGGCCTACTTGTTTAGATTGATTGTGGTTCATTCATTTATTTTCTTATTTGGCATGCTAGATCAGAGGTGCATAGTAGATGATGGTTACTGCCTCCCCCCCGCTATTAACGTCTTTTATTCCTTTTTGGGTCGTCCCATTAAAAATGTCTTGTTCTAAAACAATACCTCATCCTTTCCATTCTTTATGTCCCATTGGGATTAGGCACGAAAAATAAGACAGTAGGTGTAAAAGGATAAAGTTGTGGTGTAAAGATATAAAGTGGTGTGATCCACTTATTTGGATTGATTGTGGTCCGTTCATTTATTTTCTTATTTTGTATGAGACATAAATAATGGGACAACCTGAAAGACTAATGGGACGGAGGGATACTCTAATCAATTCTAGTGGACCCCACTACTTTTCACACAAAATTCAAACTTCTTAGTAATCGTGCTGAAGTATTACCCTTTTTCTTCTTGAACAATAGGCAGTCATGGATGATTGTTATTAATTTTTTTGTTTTGTTTGATAATTGGTGTAACAGGAGGCCTATGATAGTCGAACTTTCGGTCCAGTCACCATGGCGGAGATAGTTGGTCGAGCCATTTATTGCCTACGAAATGCTGTGGATCATGGGCCGGTTAAAAATAGGTATCTTTGGCTGCATGAAGTCAATTCGAGTTCGATTAAATCTTGATAAAGTAATAACTTTGGGACCGAAAATAAATATTCATTGAACGAGTTTTTTACTTTATCGAAGATGATTTTAGTGCATTCACCCCCTGAAAAAATTATTATCTAATCGAGATTATTACTCTATCGAATATTACTTTATCAAGGTTTGACTGTATTATAGAATGCTAACGAAAACTCTAATCGTCTTTTTTCAGCCGCTTTAGCATGCTGGCTGATTCGCCCGTGCTAGAAGTGGAACTAGATGTCGATGAGATGGTTAAGAACCATAAAGCGTAGAACCTTGGAAATGACGGTTTTTCTTCGTACTACGATATGTTGTGGGTTCGTCGCACGAGTATGGAGCTCGAAATCTTGCAGAAGAAATGCTGGTGTAGAAGGTAAAGTGATGGAAGTAGTTGGTTTTCTGAATGAGCAGATCAGCCTCCTTTGAACATGTGTTGCTCTTATATTATTGTGGTGCGAGTTAAACACAATCCTTGCTAGAGATTTTTAACTTTAGGAGAAGATGACTTGTCTCTCAATAAATTGGCTTCATGCTAATGCAAATTTTCTCCAATGATTTTGGCATTTCTTTGAGGATTTGATCAATTTCTCCATTGTAGGAAAAGAGTTTCCTGTCTGGTGTTTGCAAATGTTTATCATAAGGATTTTTTATTTGTTTATGCTTAAAGTTAAAATTAATTATTTTTAAGCAAAAGAAAGGAGTTTTTGGTATCAACAATTAAAAAAAATAGATATATTTAGTTTTGAAAATTATGGTATTTTTAAGTATCAAAAGCATATCAATATATGTTTAAAAAACATGCTTAATTAAGCATTTTAATTGCTTCACTAATCAAATTTTTCGAATACTTGAAAATTGTTATGCTGCCAATAAGCATATAAATGCTTAAATATGATAAACAGATAAGCATTTGCAAACAACCTACATATTTTGAAATATGATGACCGCTTAACGTGATTATTTGTACAGTTAAATCTCAATAATGTAATGTTTGATAGAATAATAATCTCATTTAGAGAGTAATTGCTTCTGGTTCCGACTTGAATCTATATATTGAAATAATGTTCAATAAATTAATAATTTCATTAAAGAAATATTTTTTTTCGGTCCAAAGATTATTATTTTACCGAGGTTTAACTGTACTGAAATATATGATTGTCATCATATGCACATATCATAATCCATAGGATGATCTTATTACAAAAGAATGATACATATTTGAAAATTATGAAAAAATTTTAGTACTCCGTCCCATTTATATTAGCTCATTGCCTTTACGGCATGAGAATTAAGAAAGTAGAGTAGGTAATAAAATAAGAGAGATAAGATGAATGAGATAGTGAGAGAGTGAATGATAAAGTAGGTGAGAGTAATAATAAAACATGAGAGAATGTAGTATTTTTTATTTTTTTTTGGAAATGAGTCAATATAAATGGAACTGACCGAAATGAAAGATGGGCCAATATAAATGGGATGGATAGAGTACAACGATCGACATTAATCTATGAATCTTATCATATTATAAAAGAGTAATCTTTTTCTAGATGGTCTAGTCTTATGAGTTATGACAAAAACTCTTGAGCTTCGGGTACATGATCAGGGATCCAATGTCTGTATCGTGTAGAATCTCGAATTTATTCCGAATTTAGAGTGAAGCCCAAGGAATATAAATATATATAATATATATATATTTTTTATATTAATTACTATTCACAATGTAGACTGGTACAACTAACTCCAATTTTGACCATATAATATTATTATCTTTGACCGACTTATCCCCACAACCAAAAACCACGAGTATCTCACTTTAATCAATTCAACGCCGCCGTCACCGCATCCGCCGTCCTCCTCCGCTATTCAACCCAAGCACAGCCACTGCTTCTCCTCCCCCAAACCGCAGAACCCATGGAGAAACTAGATTTATCCAAACTGAAGCTGGCCTCATCTTCCCTCGGCGAGCGCATAAAGACGAGCGGCGCGCAGATGGGCCGCACAATCAGCTCGAAGATGAAGGAAATCCTCCAGTCACCCACGCCGGAGTCCAAGGCCGTCGACGAGGCGACCGCCGAGACGCTTCCGGAGTGCAATTGGGGCCTCAACCTCCGCATTTGCGCCATGATCAGCCGCGGCGAGTACGACGGTGCCGAGGTCGTTAGGGCAATTAAGAAGAAGCTGGCGGTCGGACGGAGTCCTCCGGTGCAGGGGCTCAGCCTCGACTTGCTGGAGGCTTGCACATCCAACTGCGACAAGGTCTTCTCGGAGGTGGCGTCGGAGAAGGTGCTCGATGATATGGTGAGGTTGATTGACGATCCGAGGACGGACCACGGTGTTAGGGTTAGGGCGTTGCAGCTGATCAGGGGCTGGGGCGAGTCTACCGATCTCGATTACTTGCCCGTCTTTCGTCAGACGTATATGGTGAGCCATCTCTCCCCAAATCTGATTGATTGTTTACTGGTTTTATTATCTGAATTATCGAATTCTGTTGTTGGATTATACATCATTTCATCGGATGATTGCTTCTTAGCTTAATTGTTGAATAAACTTCACATTTGATCATTATAGTTGTAAGATGCTCATCTAATTGCTTGTTTAGATTCTTCTTGTGGTGGAAAACTTATCTATGCTAAATCTTGGTTCGTGTTTACGCTTGCCTCGAGCTCCACCGTGTGGTTAGCTTTCTTGTTTGGATTTAGACTCTATCCATTTCATGGGATCTCTTTTCAAGAACTGGAATATGGTCTTGTACTTCATGAACTTGCTTTTCTTGAAACCGGACAACTAAACGAAGAATAACCACAACTCATACGCGATTTGGGAGATGTTGAGTTTTCTCTTCGGAAAACTATACGAATTGGTTATATCTTTGTGATCTTGTTGATTTCTTTTTCATGTGAACTAACATGTAAACGCCTCAAGTAAATGGGAAAGTTGAAGATGGATGTGGGTGTTGTTTTAGAAGGCATGGAGTCCCTTAATCAGTTAAGCTAAGTTTCAATCACATGAATCATGCAGACCGGATGTGAGATCCGTTTGAATCGAATGAGTTTGTTGTTTGGAACCCACAGTGTTGTATGCATAAGAGTTGCATTATCAGAGGTTTACTTAAATACGCTTCCTAAGTTACTAGCTTTCGTGTTTTTACATGTATCGTTGGTTTTAAGGTTGTCGGACTTCTAAATTAAACGCATCGAACATGCATAACTTGGTTGTTCTTTCTATTCGTTCTTTCATCTTCTTCCTTCACATCCATCTATGATTGTTTGATAATTTAATCAATTCCGTATCTTTTCAAGTTCAATATTCTATTTTCCGTAATTTCTTTTCGATGTATCTCGTTGTGGCAGAGCTTGAAATCTAAAGAATTCCCTCCCACTGCACCGAACGAAAGTTTCCCCACCGTGCAACACAACTTGGATTCGTATCTTGGCCAGCAACAACTATCGCCTAACGAGAGATCCCCCATTCCCACCACAGGTGCAGCAAATGAAGAACTTCCAAGTTTCATTAATTACGGTTTCCACTCCGAAGAAGAGAAAAAGGAGGCCCTCCTTGTCGCTCGGAACAGCCTCGATATCCTCTCCAGCATACTGAATTCCGACACCGAACCAAAACCCGTGCAGGTTATTTCTTTTCTCTCGAACTTTGTCAGCAACTCTTCCTATTATGTTACCCATCGTACCTTTTATCTTAATATTTCGAGAAAGAACTTATGAGTGACAGTCTGTGGGAAAAAAATCAATTTTGGTCCATTACGTTGGCGCATGTCAACTTTTAGTCCGTTATTGATCATGACCAATTTTAGTCCGTTAGGTTGGTAAATAATCCGATTTTGATCCGATTTATAAAATTGGACAAAGTTATCAAATTTTAGTCTCTTTTTCATGCGTGCATACGCGCCGATAATTAAAAAATTAAAAATAAAAATAAATCTTATTTGTGAAACTACTTTATTTTTTAATTTCACAACATGAGAATATTTTTAAACACTTTTGCATGTGAGAATTTATTTATTTTTCTAAATTTTGGGATGTGTGCACGCGTGAGAAAAGACTAAAATTAGACAACTTTATCCAATTATGTAATACGGACCAAAATCGAACTATTTACCAACCGAATGGACCAAAATTAGCTCTAGCCAACATAACGGACTAAAAATGGACAGGAGCCAACGTAATTGACCAAAATTGTTTTTTTTTCCCATAGTTTGTTCATTAGCCCATGAATCTTGAAAGTTAAGCAAGTATATGGTATATTGATTTTTGCAGGATGATCTGACAATCAGTATGTTGGAGAAGTGTAAAGAATCACTTCCTGTTGTTCAGAGAGTTATAGAAAGCACGTCCGATGACGAAGTCATGCTTTTCGACGCTTTAAACCTCCACGAAGAGCTTCAACTCGCCGTTTCCAAACACGGTGAAATGCTCACGACCTTGGAGTCTACACAAGCAAAGGACCACGGTAACGAAGAACTCTCGGCTGACTCCGCTCACAACTCTACTTCCGAACACCACGAAACAAACGATACTACCGACAACTCTAAAGAAGGCGCCACCGGTTCCGGTAACTTAGATCATCAAGAAGAGAGCAATGATAAAAGCAGCAAAGATTGATATGGCCATGTTTGTGAGTAAATGAAGATAAGGTTTCACTTGCCTTAGGTATGTTTTCTAACTCTCCTTGTTAATTTTGGACATTTGAATCTTGATGGTGTTGTGTTATTTCTTGAATTTGAATGCTTCTTGTTACAGATGTTATTATATTATGTATATAGATATGTATTTCTGTATATAATGTGAGTAATATTGTAATAATTTGATTTTGTGTATAGTTAAACCTCGATAAAGTAATAATCTCGCTAAGATAATAATTTCTTTTGGTCCCGATATAGGCCAATACACTAAAATAATGTTCGATAAAGTAATAATCTCGTTAAATGAATATTTTTTCTCGGTCCTAAGGTTATTACTTTATCGAGGTTTAACTGTAATAGGATATATTCCTTCCGTCCCATAATTCTTGCCCATTTTCTTTTTGGCACGGTAATTTAGGAGAATTGTTGGTTGTGTGTAGAGATGTAGGACCTACTAATAAAGTGTGTAATAATTTGTTAATTTAGAAAATGAGATAAGAATTGTGGGACAATTAAAAAAGAAAAGTGAGACAAGAATGATGAGACGGAGGGAGTATATATTTTATATTTTGTGAAAAAGGGGGGAAAAAACCCATCTTACCATCCCATAATTGGCGCCAAACTAACGGTTGAAACTCCACCCTGTCTTATTTTCTTTTCTCTCTTCCAAAACAAGAAAGAGAGAAAGAGGGAGAGAGAGAAAGAAAGCTATACACCAGAAGCTCCATCATTTTCCTCCCAAGAAACCAACCTACCAATCCTACATCTTCGGCTGGTGAAATCTTCGCCGGCCGGAGCTGGTTAGCCCGAAACTGTGCGTACATCACGAACCCTCTCGGAAACATGCTTATCGAGGAAAAGCATGTCGATAACACGAGCGATCCGGACAGCGAAGACGAGACCGACCTCGTCGACGTGCGGTCCCACAACAAAGCCCTAATCGAGTTCCGTTTCCGCGTCGAGGAGGCCATCGTCGGCAACTACCTCTTCGCGAAGAAGCCGACGAAGAAACCCGCCGAGAAGAACCCGCCCGCCGACCCCGACAGCTCCGACGTCCGTCTCTGGGGCGTGCCCCTATTCCCGAGCCAGGGGCACGACGCGACAGATGCCGTCCTCTCGAAGTTCCTGAAGGCCAAGCGGTACAAGGTGCACGAGGCCTTCACGGCCCTCCGCAAGACGCTCAAGTGGCGGGCCGATTTCCAGCCTACCGACTGCTCCGGCGAGGGGCTGCGGCCACAGCTCGACAACACGTGGTTTCGGAGTGGTGCCGACAAGGAGGGCCGGCCGATGTGCTATAATATTCTAGGGAAGGAATACCAAAAGAGTTTGATGAGCGTGGGAGATCAGAGCTACCAAGATTATCTACGGTGGAGAGTGATTTGTGTGGAGAAGGGGATTCAGAATCTCAACTTCCGGCCGGGCGGGGTCGATTCGATCGTGCAGATCATCGATTTGAGGAACGCCGACGGGCCAGTGACGAAGGAGATGAAGCTCGTCAACAAGAAGATGATCACCTTGCTACATGATCATTATCCCGGCCTCGTCTACAAGACTGTGAGTTTGAATATATTATGATTTAGTAAGTAATATTTTCAAAATACGTATTCGGGAACCGAGACGTAACCCCCGAGGTCATAGGCAGATACAAGGAGAATGCGTGTGGGGGCCACCGCTCCCGAAATTGTACTTTCGCACTTCATAATTATAAAATCTAAATTCCGCTCTTCCAAAATCATAAATTTTGGATGCAGTTGATCGTAAATGTGCCCTCTTCGTTTCTCACTCTGCACGCTTTAAACCTGCGGCTGATCACGAAGAGGAGCAAGAACAAGTTCATATTCGTGAAGCCATCTCGAGTTACAGAAACCCTTCTCAAGTAATGAACCATGTTTCTTGATTCTTGAATCAAATTAGACGTGCATACTCATCTTTGATAATGTACTAGGTATGCCACCATAGAAAACATCCTAGTCGAGTACGGTGGCCTCAGACGAGACAACGACACAGAGTTCTCATCAGAAGACAAAGTTCTCGAAGCAAACATCAGAGTCTGTGGCACCGAACTCATACACATACCAGTTAATGAGGTACGTAAATACATCCACAGTGCATTGCAATAGTAATTCAACCTAGTACGAGAGGGACCGTTGATTCGCACAATTGGTCACCACGCTTGGTTGAAAAGCCAGTAGTGCTAGGTACCGTGCGTTGGATTATGACTGAACGCCTCTAATTCAGAATATATCGTAAAATTTGACGGAACCATGAGCTTTTACGGCCAAAAGCCCAGTCGGCCCACCGGCTAATTGGGCGGGTGTATTAGGCTTGGGTTTTTTGGCCTCAAAATTTATAGCCCAACCTAGCCCAAAGTACTGGAGGGTCGGGCTAGCCCATCGGATCGAGTTATTTTGGCACCTCTAATAATTCGACAAGTGTCGCATCTCTTCCCAATCATCAAACCAACCCACCCACAAATTGCAGGTAGGGGTGACCATAACGTGGGATATAACTGTAATTGGATACGAGGTAACATACCGAGAAGAATTCGTACCGGACGACGATCGTTCGTACAAGATCTTGCTGCTGGAGAAGAGAATGGGAGAGAGCATGAGAAACTCATTCTACATAAGAGAGCCAGGGAAGATTGTGATAAGCATTGTGAATGCTTCATACACAAGGAAGAAGGCTTTCTACAGGTATAAGAGCAGATCCAACATGCCCATCTATAGGATCCATTCATCCTAGATAAAATTAGGTCGTTTATAGTTCGCAACTGCTATTCGTGGTGTGCTCGGGATAAATTCTCGATTCTTTGCAATTGCCATAGTTTTGGCTTATTAATTGAATGTGTAAAGATGTGCATATATAGACTACATTTTTGTCGTGGCGTTCGGTGTATAAATTGTATTTGCATTCTGTAAAATTGTATTTGAATTTTGTAAAATTTTTATGTAATTTTTGAATATTTTTGCTTTTAAATTAGGCCCAATTTAAAGTTGGCCCAATGAATTATTAAAGTTGGCCCAGTAACTTATTAAAGTTGGCCCAACACACATCTTTGAAACTGATTTGTAATTAGAGATTTAATTATCTATATGTTAATACCCATAATACCCCTGGCTTTTATTAATTCCAACCCAAAGTCTGTGGACTAACCCCTTCGAGATTATTAAGAAAACAATACTCCTAAACAAATACCACAAAGTATACAGTTAAACATCGATAAAATAATATTCAATAAAATAATAATCTCATTAAAATAATAATTTCTTTTGGTTCTGATATGGATCAATGCACTAAAATAATGTTTGATAAAGTAATAACCTCGTTAAATGAATATTTTCTCTCAGTCCCAAAGTTATTACTTTATCGAGGTTTAACTATAATTGTCATATGTGGCCAAGATTTCAGATTTAATAAAACTTCTTTCCTAAAAAATGATGATGCTAAAAAAACATGATTTCAGATTTAAATCATATTATATGTTTTTTAATTAAATAAATAAAATGGCTATACATGCTATGTAATAAAATATAATAACAATAATTCTATAATAAACGTGTGGAAACGAAATATTTCTATTGTGAAGCATAGAAAATATTATTCAACATCATTAGTTCATAACGAACTAAACATATAAATAAACACAAATACATAAACGAATTTAGATGGCGTGTTTGCATATTTACCACTCGAATTACAAATTTCGCCAACTAATTCATAATTGAAGCTCGCACCAATCCAACTACCAATTCTCCCAATTATTAATTGCTTTCACTCTATGCAATTTAATAATTTTCTCAAATAATCAAATTTGCATGGTTGAGATGTGACGTTGACCGAAATAATATTAATACACGTTGTTAACATTAATTATGTAACAATTAACAAGTAATTCAATGATCTTCCAAGGTTGTCGCTTATGATGTTTGTTTAGGTGTTTACGATTTGAACTTAGGACTGACTTTTCTTGTGATTTAGACCTCTACATTATGAATTTAACATAATCCCAACTGTGGGAGGGTGGGGTCAGGGACGGAACTAAGGTTTGAAATTTCGCGTTTATAGGGTTTGAAATTCTTTGTTCCACCTTTATTTTTTCACTTCATTCGACCCTCCGATCTACACGATTTCTTTCTTATGTCTATTTCGACCCTCCGACTAAAAAAGTTCTAGTTCCGTCACTGGATAAGTTCAGCTCATCAAATTAGGTCAAATTAGGTCATCAAGGGCCTCGACAATAATAAATTCCAAACATAAAAAAGTAATTAAACTTAATTGAACAATGTAATTATCATTTAAATAAAACTTGTAGGTAAGTAGGTAACTATTGATTATTTGATTTCCATCCATTTTGACATATCATATGCCGTTTACACCCCAAATTAAACCCACTATTTTTCTACATTTTTGCATTTTTCAGATACTCAGCAAATTTCTCCACATACTTACAATTCAAATCATCATTCCCAAAAACATCACGTGCAGCTCGTTCGGCACGTGCTCTAATCCCATCGCAAAACATAGCTTTCTTCAACGCCCCCGCGACGTCGTTCCGAGTAAACGACCCATCTCCACCCCTCTCCACCTCCACCGCCAAACCCTTCTCCGCCGCCATCATCCTCGCATTCAGCGGCTGATCGACGGCGAGAGGCAACAATACAAGCACGTGCCCAAATTGCATGGCCTCAATTATCGAACTCCACCCTGCATGAACCAATAATCCTCCAACCGACGCGTGGCCAAGAATCTCCAATTGCGGGACCCACCCCATCTCCACCACCCCTTGCTCCGCCGTGCGGGTGAGAAACCCTAGCGGCAAAACGTCGTCGTTCACTTCTTTAGGTTTTCTAAGCGCCCATAGAAATGGAATTTTAGAGAGCTCGAGTCCATATGCTATCTCATGAATCTGCTCTTTACTCAAATTAGCCTCGCTCCCGAATCCGACGAATACTAACGACTGCGGATTTTGCTCGTCGAGCCAATTAAAAATAGCACTCCACTCCTCTAGATTCTTTCTTTTCCCTACATAGAATAAATTAATCAATCACCTTGAATTAATGATGGATTAATTTCCATTAAATAGAGGATTATGTACAATATTAAAGGTAACAGCTACAAGTTACGGAGTTAATTACATTAAAATATTCCCTTCGTGCTACTAATAAGATCTTATATTTCGATTGAATCGTCCCAATAATAATATTCTATTTTTTGGAAAAAATAAAAATAACATAACAATAAAAATCTTTAAAAGTCAAGTAAGTCTATATCAGTTTAGACACAAAAGTCGAGCTTTTTAATCTCGGTATTGAAAATAAACAAGACAGAATTATAATAAAATATTCCCTCCATGCTACTAATACGGTCTTATATTTTTACGGGATTGTCCCAATATCTTGTCCCGTTTTTTTAAAAAAGAAAAAAAAACATAACAGTAAAAATCCTAAAAAGTCTAGTGAGTCTATATCTTTTTAGACACAAAAGTCGAGCTTTTTAATCTCCATGCTAAAAAGAAACAAGACGGAATTATTAGGACTGATGGAGTAATAATTTAGAATTGTAGGAGATTTTGTTATAATCTATTCTTTATGACCCTACTTTACCTATTCTTTGTGGGGGAAGAAACCCCACCGGCAATACCGGTTTCCCAGAGACTTTCGAAAGCGAGTCAAGATACTCCGACTCGAGCTCCGGGCACGTGCGTACTACAATGAGTTGACTCGCTTCATTTAGCCTCATCAACCGTCCACCATCGGATATCCCGGACGAGTTAACTCGGTAAAACACGTTATCCATAGCAGCAGTTTCAAACTCCCTATAGCAGACTTTCGACTCGAAACCGACCCACTCCGGCGGCACGGTGAGGTCTCTCGACGGCGACTCGCCGTCGCCGCCGTGGAGGAACTCCGGCAGCCAAAAGAAGGAGGATGTGCAGCCCGACGTAGTAGAGAATTTAATTAGTGGAATTTTTAATTCTTTACTAATATCGGCAGCCCAATGAGGGAAGAAATCGACGACGATCCAGTTGGGTGATTTGGCGGCGATGAAGTTCTTGATCGGAGTTCGGAGGAGATCGGCGGCGATTCTTAGGGCGTCCATTTTGTGGGGCGGGACGTCGTTGGTGGACTCGGCGTTTTCCGGCAATGGGTCGGCGGCGGGGTTGGGGAGAGGAAATGGTACGTATTGGATGAATTTGGATAGATTTGGTGGGATTTGTGGGAGTCTTTGAATGTTTCTTGGAGTTGAGAGGAAGGAGATGTGGATGCCAAATTTGGCTAAGCAGAGCGAAAGTTCTAAGAATGGGATTAGGTGGCCGAAGGCTAACCATGATATCATTACTACGTGGGTTTCGTCCATATTGATTTCTTGAGAGAGAGAGAGAGAGAGAGAGAGAGAGGGTGTATGGTATATTGGTATTGTGTGTAGGTTGCATGCATGACGATGGATTATTATATAGATAGATAGATTTTTATTACATTTAATAAACATTGATTAAAGTCGGCGTGAGGATGTGAAGATGGAGTTGTAACCGAAAGGATGATTTATTTAATGCAAAAATTATGGACAAATTCATTGAACACACAAATATGATATTATAAGTAATATAAATGAATTCACTTGTTTAATAAATATCTATTCAATTGGTATCCGATTTAAAATTATGTAGTTCTGAATTGAAAATTTATAAATTAAAAGGTGAAGATTGAGAAAGAAATTCGTTTTTATCCGTTTGATTTATTAATTGGAAAGCCGTAAAGAGGAAGAATAAAATAAATAATCAATTGGACATGAATTTATTAGATATGTAATCCTATCCCGTAGATATAATTGTGTTCGATCTGTAATATAATTGTGTAATTAGGTGTTATGTAATACGATGATATTTTATCATAAATTGTGTAAATCTTTAAATTAGCTAGGGAGTGTGAGAGGTCATAATTATATATGAGCAACACAATTTGATGGAGTATAAACATTAATATAGTGTAAAAGCATAACTATAACTTTTTTACTTTCATCAAAACATCATATTAGATTTACGCTAATCCAAAAATTGGATATCATAAGATTATATCATAGATTTATAATACTCAATAATCCCACCACGCATTCAATGAAAAAAATCCAAAATTATTACACAATCAAAAAGCATCTTTCAGTTACAACTCGATTCACCCATAATTTACACATCACTTTGTCGGAATAATCTCATTCAATGCACTCGATTTTATTCTCAATGCTTTCCAAGGTTATTTATATGTCATCCAAGAAACTCAAATTCACCCATTCTCTCTATCTCTCTTTCATCTCTCCCTCTCTCTCTCTCCTCCAAAATGAGTGAAGTTCAAGTAGTGATGGTTCCATGGTTAGCATTTGGTCACATGATACCATTCTTGGAACTCTCAATAGCCTTAGCAAAATCAAGAATTCACATCTCATTCATAACCACTCCAAGAAACATCCAAAGACTTCCCAAAATCCCACCAAATCTCTCCCAAATTCATAGACTTAATCCCCATTCCACTCCCAATTAATCCTGAACCAGAATCCGATTCCTTACCAGAAGGCGCAGAATCGACCCACGACATCCCGGCCGACAAAATGGAAACCCTAAAAAAAGCATGCGATCTTCTTCAACACCCCATCAAAAACTTCATATCACAAAACCCACCAAACTTCATAATAGTGGATTTATTCCCTCATTGGGCCGCCGATATTGCTCAAGAATTCAACATCCCTCTCATCACCTTCTACATCAACAATGCATGCACTTTCACCTTCTTCTTGCTGCCGGAGCTCCTCTCTGGCGACGACAACAACCACCACCCGCCACGAGATCTAACTAGACCCCCACACTGGATCGACTTTCCCTCAAAAGTCGCCTACAAGGCTCACGAGGTCGCGAAAAAGAAAAACGTGTTGTCCCGAGTCAGCTCGACCGAATTTTCCAATGGTCAACGGTTAATGAAGCTGATTAAATCGAGCCGGGCCGTCGCCATGCGTACGTGCCCGGAGCTTGAGGCGGATTATATTCGGGTCTATACGAAAGTCACCGGAAAGCCCGTATTTCCGGTGGGTTTTCTCCCGCCAAAAAAAGTAGGTCAAAGCGCGAAGCACGAGGAGTGGAGTAAAATCTTTAATTGGCTTGACGAGAGAAACCCGCAGTCAGTTATATTCGTCGGATTCGGGAGCGAGGTGAATGTGAGAAAAGAACAAATCCATGAGATAGCATATGGACTCGAGCTATCTAAGATTCAATTTGTATGGGCGCTTAGGAAACCTAAAGAAGTAAACGACGACGTTTTGCCGCTAGGGTTTCTCACCCGCACGGCGGAGCAAGGGGTGGTGGAGATGGGGTGGGTCCCTCAAATGGAGATTCTCGGCCACCCATCAATTGGGGGATTATTCGTTCATGCGGGGTGGAGTTCGATCATCGAGGCGATGCAATTCGGGCACGTGCTTGTTTTCTTACCACTCGCCGTCGATCAGCCGATGAACGCGAGGCTGATGGCGGAGGAGAGGAGTTTGGCGGTGGAGGTGGAGAGGGGTGAAGATGGGTCGTTTACTCGAAACGACGTCGCGGGAGCGTTGAAGAAAGCCATGCTTTGTGATGAGCTTAGAGCACGTGCTGAAGAAGCTGCACGTGTTGTGTTCGGAAACGATGATCTGAACTGCAAATATGCTGAGGAATTTGCTGAATATCTGAAGAATTCCAAATTTGCTTGATGTTTGGAGAAATTAATAATATGTATTGTTAATTATAATGCGGAATAATGATTAATGTTGTAATAACTTTGGTGCATGTGTGTTTTCTTGAAAATACTATAATTTACCTTTATCATAAATCAAAAATGATAATTCCCTTGTAATGTATTTATTTTCATAAAATAAAAGAGACTCCGAAAAAATATTAAACATTTACAAGATTAAAGATAATTGCTTTTCCACATGGCAAATTATGTAGCGAAAGAGAATTATATTTTTCGGGAAGTATTATCTTAGCATTATTAATTAGAATAATATTTTTTATATTCACTCAAGTTTAGATAAAAAAAAACTATATTAAATAGGCGTTTATTTGATAAAGTACACATGTTAAAGCATGATATGTAGGAGTAATATATGGGATGAGATCGTATGTCCAATAAATTTCTGTTTAATTGGCGTTTGATTTAAAACGACGTAGTTTTGTATTAAAAATGTACTATTTAATTATTTATTAAATTCTTTTTTCAATCTTATCATTTTAATTTATAGTTTTTCAATATAAAACTACGACGTTTTGAATGGGACACCAATTAAATAGGAATTTATTAGACAGGTGATCTTATCCGATAATATATTTACCACAAAATTTTCTCTAATACTCCAAGACTCCACGTATTTAAAGTGATTGGTAGCCACAAATTATATCGATTTTAAGAAATAAGATAATAATGAGACAATCCAAAAAAAACAAATCAAAATATAAAATGCATTGTAGGAGAAGAGAGAGAAGCAAATGCCAAGAAAGACCTTATTATTAAGATGATCACTTCACTCAGCACTACAACATTATTCATATCTCAAACATTCTAACCCATGAAAAACTAAGATTTTTCCAACTTAAAATTACACGCAAGGCGTGGCAGCAGCAAGAAGTGGAGTGGACATAGCACTTCCCGTCCCTACCCGCCTAATACTTCGTCCCCCGGCGGCCTGGCGATAGCAGGTAGCTCTGGCTCCCCCGGTTGCTCTTCAACGACGCGGCCTGGCTGGGCGTCATCTGATACGCGTTGGTCATAACCTGCAGCGGCATCGCCCTCAACGCCGATGTGTACCCGGCCATCTGGTTCCGCATCGGCCACCCGCTCGTCTTGAAGGCCACCCACTCGAACCCTTCGTTAGCGGCCTGCGCCGTGGAGGTGTAGAACTGCGGCACCACGAACATCTCCCCCTGGCTCACCCGATCGTTCATTAGGGTTTGCCCGCTCTGGTCCACCACTTGGACCTTCGCCTCGCCCTTCGTCACGTACACGATCGTGTGGCCCTGGATTGCCCAGTCGGGGCTCAACATCGCGTTCTGTTCAAGAATACGAAGTCAGACTTATATAAGAAGTAGACTATGCATAAATCGTTATATTTTGTATGATACATGCATAAAGCTTATAATTTTATGCAATAATTAACTTTACACTTCTGTCCTTATCTATAAAACATATATGGATTATATAGGATGTAGGATACATGCATAATGCTTATATTTTTATGCAACAATTATGTAACTTTACATTTCTACCCTTATTCGTAAAACATATAAAGATTATGTATAATAGATATTCAATCCAAACCATAAGTAATAAGATGAAGGGTGCATATTATTTCTAACAGGGCAGACCTACCCATAGGCTGGGTAGGGCTCCAGCCAAGGTGCCCAAATTTTTTTTCTCTATTTTGTAGTATAAATTATAATTTTTTCAGTTAAAAAATCATCATAGCCTTAGGTAAGTTCAAGAAAAATAGATTATCGAGTAATTTTGACGAAATCACCGTTAGCCTTAGATAAGTTCAAGAAAAATAGATTAGTCCAGAGTAATTTTTCGAACTGAATCGCCCTTGGTTTCTAAGGAGACTTTTTATATGATCAATTCCCTTCCTTAGTAATACTCAAATTAATGTTCTGTAAATGTGACAAAATACCCTTAATAATCCTTACCGGGAAGAGGGTGCCCTTCTCGGCGCTCATGTCGATGTTCCTGAGGATGGGAAGCTTATGCCTGTCGACGACGTTGAGCTTCCCAGCCTCCCTCGAGTAAACATCGGCTTCCCTCCGGTTGTCAATGTTGGTGAGGATCTTCATCGTGCAGAAGGTTTGTTCGAATCCGTTCGAGGATTGCGATTCCCCCCTCCTGTAGTACTTGCTCTGCTCCTCGTCAGGGCGGAGGTACTTCATGCTCTCGCGTGCCATCACGCTCAACCCTCTGTCCTCCTCCGTCGCCTGCATCCGCCTGATCACGTCCGGAGAGACGTTAAACGCCTCCGCTATGAATTCTGCGTCGAACGCTTGGAATATGTTGTGGAATGTCTCCGAACCCGGCCCTTGCTTGCCCTGGCTCTGGCTCTGGCTCGGCACTCCTCCGGCGAAGTAGAAGGCCTACCATATTTATATACCCTTAATATACAACATATTTTTTAAGAAAAATTAAATATAAAGTGAATTTTATTTTTATTTTTATTTTTACTCTGAATTTTTGGTCGAGTTGGTTGGATTGGTGGTTGAGGTCGTTGATGGAGACGGCGACCAAGTCCTCGCTGCCGTCGTTGTGGCACCAGTGGACGGAGCCTGGCGGGAGGGCGATGATGTCGCCCTTTCGGATGCGGTGCACCTTTTGGTGCGAGTCTTTCGACTTTCCTTGATAACCGGCTTCTTGCGTGCTCTCTTGACCGCGCTCGGACTCGTATGTCTCGGCGCAGCCGGGGAATACAACGCCAATGAATCCCTCACCTGCATGTTAGCCTCCGTTACTCTTACGCAAAAAAAATAAAAAATATAAAACACTATAAAAAGTACACGTTTTGTTCACTCAGTTCGTCTCTAAATTATGAGGAATTCCAGATTTCGTCTTACTATTAAACCTAAGTAATAACCTTGGAACCGAGAAAATATATTTATTTAACGAGATTATTACTTTATCAAACATTATTTTAGTGCATTGACCCATATCGGGATCGGAAAAAATTATTATCTTAATGAGATTATTACTTTATCGAATATTATTTTTCGAGGTTTAACTGCATATGTTTGAAAATATTCCTATTTTACCCCTTTTTAATTACGAAAAATCTCGGATTTTGTTTAAATCGTGTAAAAAAATTCATTTCACCCCACCTTAATCTCCAATTATGTCAATTACGATGGTGAGTAGAATAACATAAATATGTATAGCTACCATAGAATTCAGCTCCGTAGCAAAAAATTGTTACACAAAATTGAATTGTTATTTAGAAGGGTAAATATGTAATTATACTTCACCTGCATGTTAGCCTTTGAATCACTTGATACAATTAGGCGAGGAAAATTAAACAATAAAATACACACGATTTTTCCGCTCAATTCATCTCTTAAAAACTCGATTTAGTGAACCGCACGGGTTCCGCATGTAGAATCCCGAATTTTAAATTATAATTCCGAATTTTATGTATATTTGAAGATTATTCAATTTCACCCTCTAGTCTCAAATTTCGGTGAATTCGAGTTTTAAAAAATATATATATTAAACAAAATTGATAAGGGTATATAAGTAATTGTACCTCTCTCGATGTAGACGAGGCGGGGGTTAGGGTGGTAGTTAGGTAGAGAGAGGGCGTTAGGGCGGAGCGTGTTCCTCATGGCGACGACGCCGGCGCACTGGAACTGCGCCTCCATCTCGTCCCACATCTCCGTGACGCCGCCCTCAGATTGGATCTGGTGCTGGGGCTGGACGGCGGAGATGCGCTGGATGCGGCACTGCTGGTGGCGGCTCAGCTGGAGCCCCGTCCTCGAGCCGGCTCCAAACCGCTCGCCGGCGGCAAGAGAGAGCAGGAGGGCGACGGAGAGCGATAGGAGGAAGGTGGACGACGACGCCATTGTTATGAGAGAGAGAAAGAAGGGTGAGGAGAGAGAGTGGGGGAGGCTGGGATTTTATAGGAGGGTTTGCATGGGGAGGAGGCGTCGGTTGTGAGACACATCGCGGAGGAGAAGACAAAGAGAAATTTACGTGGACAATATACGTGGTGGGGTGGGTGGGTGGTTCGGTAACACCTTTGCATGGTGGTTTTTACACTTGGCCGTGCATGTCTGTGATTTTTTTCCACCATTCGAAGAATAATTTCTTAGTATCAAGAATGGTGTTTTATTTCAATAATGTATTAATTACTCTCTCCGTCCCGTTATTGTTAGTTTTCAATACGAAAATTAAAAAAATGTGGAAGCATTGTGTTAAAATGGCGGGATCTACTTATTTAAATCGATTGTGGTCTACAAACTATTTTTCATTTTCGGGAAACAAGACAATTATTTAAAATCTTATCTACTAATCAACCAATATAAAATATAAAATACTCCATCCGTCCCACTAATCTTGTCTTAGTAGTGTTCGGTGTGGAGCTTATAAAAGTGGGTAGATGTGTGATAAAGTGGGTGGAAAGTGTGTTGAAGTGGTGGAGTCCACTATTTAGTAGTGTTTGAAATTGCTTTTATAAGCAAATTTTAGCTACTTATACTTAAAATTGTTTAAAATTGTTTTTAAACAAAAGTTGTTAGTATGTATTTGCTATTTTTTTTTAAAAAAAAAACAGCTTAAAGTTTAGAAAAAACAACATTCCGAACACACTCATAAACTGCATTTTAGTTTTTTTTTCTTCTGCTTTTAAAAGCATCCATGACCAGCTTATGAGCTTCTGCTTATTCTGGCTTATTTTAAAATCTAAAAAAGCAGAAGCCTACATTCCAAACATTAAAAAAATTGCTTCTGCACTGAAAAAGCCCAGAAGCGGCTTATTTAAGTTGTTCCAAACTCTACCTTCATTGATTGTAGTTCACAAGTTATTTTCCATTTTAGGACGAAGACAAGAAATAACGGGACAGCCATAAAAGGAAACTAAGACAAGAATAGCGAGACCGATGGAGTATTACTCACTTTGTCCTGCTATTGTTATCGTTTTTCATTCAGGTTGTCTTATTATTGTTATAATGTTTTGAAAAACGATACCGACGTATGGACCGCTATCAATTTAAACAAATAGACCACACTACTTTAGCACATATCCACCATTTTCTTGATTTTCATGTCAAACGGTAACAAAACAAGATTAGCGAGATGAAAGGAGTATTATTATGCAATGAAGTACTAGAAATAGTGATTAATATGAGTTGAAGGTTATTAATGGGCATTTTATTTAGTTCCAACATCGTGTATTTCCTTTAATAGTTATGATGCCAATCTCATAAGATTTCAATGATTTTATGGACTGAAGCCCAAAAGGATAGCATAACTTTAGAATTGCAAAATTAAAATATTAAAGTTATATTTTAAATATATTAAAAAGGCCAACTATGTGTCATCATGCTCATTAAACAATGTAGTTTTCCACTTATCTTTTTTTTTTTTTTTTTTTGTTGTGATTTGTTGAGCAGGGGGGTGCGTTGTAAAATTAGTACAAGGTAAATAGATTAAAAATATTAAGTGTTAAAATAGTTAAGAGTGTGCTATGGTGGGAATTGAACTTATGGGTTCGGACCCAAATTCCCAAGGTAGTTTTACTTATGTTTCTTTTCCTTCTTAATTAAGTAATAATATTTCATATATAAAATATTATCTTCAAGTGTTTTAAAACGTGAACTCCTGAACTCATGTCAGCTCTCTCGTGAATTCATTATGTATTCTCTCTCTCTGCTCTCTCTCTCTCTCTCTGCACTACGAGCACTCACTTTATAATTAATTCAGATTAAATTAAGTCATGATTACCTCAAACTTCAAATCTTTTTATTAATACAATAAAATCTTGCGCCTCAAGATGCTTTTGCAGACACTGGATCTAAATAATCTATTACATGCAGAACAACACCTAATAAAATAGTTCGGACTACATGTCACAATCTGGTGTCCCACTAAATTCAAATCGTGAACATTTATGTGTTTATAATTAAAAAGGATAATAAATACGAACAGAACACGAAAGTATGAGACAGAAGTTCATGTAAACTAATAAAAAAGTATTATGGTTCTATCACGAGTTTTATATCTTCTTTACCGTGTACATATTATTTTATTAAAATTACGAATATAAATTTTTCTCGTCATAAAAAAAAAATGAATTCAACTTGACCCAATCAACAAGTGATTCTCACTTATAGCCTACTTTCCTTTTTTTAGTTGGTGCTCTTATTTTAGTTGAAAAGGTGATTTGTGATAATATCTAGGTTTATGAGTGCATTTATAAAAAAATAAAAAATAAAAATCAAAGATGTATTTATTAAGTTTCACGTGAAGTGTGCTTGCCAATATTTAAACCGATGTTCAAGTGACATAATTTCTTATTTTATAAATCTTTCTAATGAGATCTTGTATACGTGACAACATTAAGATAAACCAAATCCAAAAGCATTACATTATACGTCCACTAAAGTTATAAGATAATAGTATATCATTATAAAATAAAATGCCAGCTAACTTGTCAATTGAAGATCTTGACGTGACATCCTCACTTTTTTTCTAATACTCCCTCCGATCCATACGAAACGTCTAGTTTCTTTTCGAATGAGTAATTTATGCATTTGAATTTTGTGTGTTAAAAGAAAGAGAGGTGTGCATGGGACCCACAAAAACAAGACATTTATTTGGAACAACTTGAAATAAAATACAAGACGTTTCATATGGGACGGAGAGAGTACTTCGATTTATAAATATTCACCATATAATCATTTTATATGAGATGCAATAGCACAAAATATATATTACTAAAGGTGCAAGTGCAATTCATGTTGAATTATAATAATTCAATTATATAAATAATTCATATTGAAGTTTGGTAGTATCATTGAACCTTGTAAGTTCATTTGTTTTCTTCTTCTAATAATTCATTTATGATTAAGTATATATGATGTGAGATCAATTTTGTGGCTCATTGTCTTGCTAGAACAATTAGTGGAGGGTCTTCTTCGTTTCCTCGTTCGAGTGCTTAATTCAATTATTTCTTTAAAAAAAAAAAAGTTGCAACTGAAAGTATTAATTGCCAGCTATGCAATCAATAGTTATATAGAGATGAGATCACCTGTCCAATAAACTCATGTCCAATTGATGTCCGATTAAAAACGACATAGTTTTATATTGAAAACTATAAATTAAAATAATACGATTGAAAAAATGATTTAATAAATAATTAATTTTTCAATACAAAACTACGTCGTTTTAAATCGTGACACCAATTGGACAAGTGATTTATTGGACAGGTGATCTCATTCACCATATAAAACTTATAATATAAAATATCTCCACAAAATAGAACGGATCCAAATTTCATAATTAGGAGCGAAATCGACAGTTTATGGAATAAAAAATAGAATATTACATGCATAGCTGTTACTTAATTTTTCTCGTAATAAAAACTCAAGCCTTAGAAAGTGTTCGTCAATTGCTTATTGCAACTTGAGTCCATGTTTGGATTTTGGCCTTTAAAAAGGAGAATAAAATATTCCTCATTTTTTTACACTCTAATTTTCTCCTAATAAATTCTAAAATCCAAACAAAATAATCTAAAACATGAAAAATAGAAAATCCTTAAAACAATCAAAATTCTGGTAATTTTACAACATCCTCAGCCGTGCTAAAAAGGTTGCACCAAAAATCCATGCCTCCATCCTCATTCAAATACGAACCAATCAAAGAGTTGGAAAACTGAAGCAGAGAATCACTACTTCCAGTCAAGATATTGCTAGTGGCACTCCAATCCTTCTCCGACAAGACCTCCGACCAGAAGTTCTCGTCCATTTCCCCCTCCGGAATATTCCCATACGACTCCGCCGTCGTGCAGGCGGCGGAGGCGGTGGTGGTGACGGAGGAGACTTCGCTCGACGAAGGCATACATGAATTTCTCTCCAAATTTGTATCCTCCTCTAACGACGAATATATTCGGACTTCGGGCTCGGGTTCGGACTCGGGCTCGATATTAGATTTTTTGTTGAGTCTTTTCTTCAAGTGCGTGTGCCATACATTTTTAATTTCGTTGTCTGTCCGGCCCGGTAATCTAGATGCAATCACGGACCATCTGCATTAAACAATTTAATATTAAATTTCATTAAAAAAATAATTAAATCAAACCAAGATTTGAGAAAATTAAATACATTAAAATTTCAAACTTCGTATAATACGACATAAGAACATGATAGATTCAAAATTCATGACTTTTCAATGAAACTGTACAAAGTTAGGAGAAAATGCATAAAGCTATTATATCTTCGTCTTGTTTTCGTGCAAGATTTTTTAATAATAATAAACGGGTATTTCTATGAAAAATTAAAAGTTTTTAGTACTACATAACATGATAGAATTTAAAATTCATGACTTTTCAATGAAAATGTAGAAATTATGAGAAAATGCATAAAATTTTTATACTCACTCCGTCCCGCCCGACATGGCTTAATAGGTTTGGGCACGGTTATTAAGAATAGTGGATAGTTGTGTGTAAAGTGATATAAAGTGGTGGAACCCATTAGAATTTATTAGAATATTATTTTAGTTAGTGGCCAAGTCAATTGGAACAAGGAAAAAGAGGAAAGAAGCGATGTCGGGCGGGACGGAGGGAGTATTTTCTCTTCGACGTGAAGCGTTTTCGTGCAAGATTTTTTCAATAACATACAATATTTTTATAAATAATAAATAAACAATAAACACGTAATTTTACGTGTTTTTTAATAAACAAAAAACTTTTTTTCAGCCTTTTCCCCACAAATCCTCGGAAAATTATATGGTGTGAATTCGAATTCATGATTTTTCGATAAAAATTCCGTACCGATTTCCCAATTCTTGATGCAATTTGACGATCATTTCCTCCTCCTCCCTTGTGAAATTCCCTCTCTTGATATCGGGCCGCAAATAATTCATCCACCGTAGTCTACAGCTCTTCCCACACCTCAGCAGCCCTATAAATTAACAACAAATTAATTATTAAAAAAAAAACATAATCCACTGCCTTCAATAGCAAACAAATTGTGAAGAAAATGCGGGCCGAGAGAGAAGCATACCGGCCCGTTTTGGAAGGGCCCGCCAGTTGCCATGGCCGTTCTGGTTGATGAAATTGACGAGGATGAGATCTTCATGTCCCGTCCACGGGCCCTTCTTCAAGCCCATTTTCTCACAACATGGAGCCCGGCCCATTTCTCGAATCAATCGAAAAACTGATAAAGATTCAAGCTTTTCTTCTTCTTCTTCTTCTTCTTCTTCTTCTTCTTCTTCTTCTTCTTCTTTTGTTTTGATTTTGTTTCAGAGAATTCTTTCCAACTCTGCTGTGTGTTTTGGGAGGCTTTGTGAGTTCTTGACTGACTGTGGCTATATATATATATATATATATACATATATATATATTATATACACATGTATTTATGTATTATAAATATCTGATATTTATTTTATTATTTAAATAAACTAATGAAAATTTGTGATCTGACTCGGTAAATAAAACAAAAATGCTTGCACGAGCACGAGGGTTGTGTAGGTTCGAAGAAAGAGAGAGAAGAACTCGTGAGATGTGATTGGTCAATTGAAAATGTGGGATCTTGAAGAATTTATTATTTTAAGATTGATTTATTTTATAATTGGAAAAAGATATTAAATTATTTTTTTTCACGTAAGTGAAGGTAATCAAAATTCTCCATTATTAATTTAAATCGACTTGATGGGAATTAAACATCATAAACCACTTAACAGGAGTGATAATATCAACTATAATACATGTGATGAATTTATTCATTATCAATAACAAGAAAATTTATTATAACATTAATGTATTATCAAATCTAGTTTATTTATATTTATTTAATTGGTTCCATTTAAAGAGAAAAAAAAAATCAAGAAATGAAAGACATGATCATGACATAAGTGGATTTGATGCACGTATGGTTAAATTTGACGGAAGGAGTATTTTTCATGTGATAATTTTCCCTTTAAAATAAATATAAAATAATTTTACATATTTTTATTTAAACTTATATTATTTTTTAATTTTTTTCCTTATTTCTATAAAAATAAATATAGCTTGGTATATTTTCACTTAGTTAATCCACAAATGGAGTCAATTAGGTAGGCATATGTAATATTCAGCCGCACGAAATTCATGATTCATTGAATAGTAAAGATGTGACTTTGTAGCTTGAGTTTGATAGCACGTTTTTCATTGACTTTGTTGCAAAGATATGAAATCATTTAATCTAGTTGGAATATGTAATATTCCAATTATATATCACAATCATAGGCGGACCCAGAATTTACTATTCGTAAACTTATTTTTTTAACAATTTCGGGGTGGCTAAATACTAAAAAAATATATGTAAGTTTTAATGTTTTTGTAGAATACACTATAGAAATATAAATATATATATTGTTCTAATACTCATGCATACTATGGTTTATAAATTACTAAGAAAACTGGAATAATATTTCTGTTTCACTTCATTAATCCAATTTTTTTCGACACGGAGATTAAGAAAGTTGTTAATTATTTTCAAATTAGGTTGTTAATTGTTTATAAATTAGTACTCCCTTCGTACCATTGATAATGACCTTTTTTTCTTTTCAATTTTTGTCCCATTTGAAATAGTCCCTTTTCAAAAAAATAAAATAAAATATTACATTCTCTAATATTCACAAAGGTTTGTGTGTACCACTTTTGTATACCCTTGTGTGTACCACACCACAAAAGTATTGACATGTGTCATTTCTATTAAAAAATGTGGGTCATATTTAATATATGTTAATACGTTTGTGGTGTGGTACACCCAAGAATATACAAAAGTGGTACTTACAAACCGTTTCGTCTTATATTTTATTATATCTATTTTCTACTTTATCAATCACTCTCTCACTATCTCACTCATATTCTCTCTTCCTTTATCACCTACTCTACTTTTTTAATTCACGTGCCGTAAAGTCAAAGAGTCATTATCAATGGGACGGATAAAGTATAAAATAGTAGAATCCATCATAATATAAAATATTAATTAAATTAAAGAAGAAAGATTGACTAATGGAGCGACACATAAAAGACTAATGAAGTATTTGAATTAATCAAAGATAAAAATAAGAGATGAGTCTTGATTTTACTACCAAGATGAGAGTGGTAAGTGACCTATAATGGGACCTACCATCTAAAAATAATTTTCTACGTAGAATAAAATTCATAATCTTGTTCCCATGCATGAACCACGAATGGAAATGGAAAGCAGCCCACCTCAATTACACAAGTGCGCATTAAACACGTTTAATCCACTCGTTTTTTTTTACCTAATTTGGCTAACTTAATTCATTTTTAATATTCTTAATTCTATCATCTTACAAAATATTTCTAAAGTTTAGATGATGCTATATTCTATTTAAAATAAGTCGTTTGATATCCGTCGATCAAGTTTATAAAATGTTGGTAAATATCAAATTGTTGTTCGAATGGCGACTAAAATATAATATTCTCTCCGTCCCGTTATTATAGTCCTATTTTTCTAATCGAGTTGTCTCGCTATTACTGTCCTCTTTCCTAAAATAGCAAAAACTACTAGTATTAAACAAAAAATGAAGTGGGTCCCTCCTACGTAATATTCATCCCCACATTATCATACTCTCTCTCTCTAAAAATATCTCTTACACGATTTTCGTTCCACTCCATACTCGGAAATTTATGATTTTTAGCTTTTTGGAAACTTAAGATTATTTCTTAAAATACAATATGAAAAAAAAAACGAAAAAAACTGATTGCATCATTATGCCCTGCAAAAATTTGGATAAATTCTCATTTCTTCCAGCAACCACTCCTCGAAAATTGTGTTCATTCCTTAATACAATTAAAACTCATAAAATACACACTTAAACGAAGTTTTTAATCTCCATGCCGAAACCAAATGAGACAATACCGGGACGGAGGGAGTATGAAACTAGAACTTTGTAAAGAATCTTATAGTGCACTAAATAATACTCCATCCATCTTCATTAGTAGTGTCTTGTATTACCGAAAAGGGGTGTCCCATTAATAATGTCTTATTTCAAAAAATTACAAAAAGATTTGTGGCCACAAAGTTACATAATATAAAAGTCAGACAACATACCCAAAAGAAATCAAACATTATTGATGGGACGGATTGAGTATTAATATTGCATTATGTATAAACCCTAATGGCGCAATGAAAGTTTTAAATATAAAAAAGAAGGCTAAAGTTGTATCTTATCATGATATAAGGGGAAAGAATGATGAAAAAAGAGTGCTCGAATTTTAAACATTTCCCAATTGTCACACATTAAGTATGTCAAGTCACGAATTAAAAATTGAGACTGCAAATTAAAGGAATAAAATATACTCCATCCGTCCACTTATTACTCGTCCCCTTTGGTTTCAAAGACGGAGATTAAGAAACTTTATTGAAGTGTGTATTTTATGAGTTTTAATTGTATTAAGAAATGAACACAATTTTCGAGGAGTGTTTGATGAAAGAAATGAGAATTTATCCAAATTTTTGCAGAGCATAGGTGAACCAATCGATTTTTTTCTGTTTTTTTTTTTCATATTGGATTTTAGTAAATAATCTTAAGTTTCCAAAAAGTTAAAAATCATAAATTTTTGAATACGGAATGGAACGAAAATCGTGTGACAGATAGATTTTTGGAGAGAGAGTATGATAATGTAGGGATGAGTATTAAGTAGGAGTGACCCACTTCATTTTTTGTTTAAAAGTAGTTTTTACTATTTTAGGAAATGTGACAGTAATAGCGAAACAACTCAATTAGAAAAGTTTGATAGTAATAGCGGGACGGATGGGTAAGAAAGAGTGTCAGTTGCACCCTACTTTTCTTTTGTCTTTATAATTAATTAAATATAGTCCTTAAATTTCATACTTGTTTTTATAATAATAGAAATAATAGTAATAGTAATAAGAGCAATTATTATATTATATTTTATGAATTATAAACCAATGAGGCAAAAGTGAGAGTGCTTTTTAAAGCGGGCTATTTGAGATAATGATGAATTAAAAGCTAAACACCAAAACCTAAAAGCTAGATCTTGTTCTTATTTATCATATCTTTTTTATGGCATTAAAAAATGATAAATGTATATTCATATTTCGACTTTTAACCTTTTTTTTTCTTTTTTTTTATATCGATTCTCATGCATGAACAATTTTCATGGAACATAAAAACATAATTAATCTAATAGAATCTGCTTCTTTCATACAACACAAATAATTGATTAATATACATGATTAGTTTAATACGATTTACGTCTTTCGTATGGTTAGCAAAAACTACACATGACAGAGTTTAATTTAACGCATGCCACAACGACCACGACTGCGAATTTTTCTCGATCACAAAAATAAAATATTATTCGACACGAGAGACAAGAAACGACATCGGACTACAATGCAAAACGACACCCGGTTCCA
Source organism: Lavandula angustifolia (assembly GCA_028984105.1). Taxonomy (NCBI): domain Eukaryota; kingdom Viridiplantae; phylum Streptophyta; class Magnoliopsida; order Lamiales; family Lamiaceae; genus Lavandula; species Lavandula angustifolia. The sequence goes on from CM054812.1 coordinate 294,893, forward strand.
TCGAGAAAGCGATCGGTGTGCCACCCTCTCGCTTGCAGCTCGGAGAGAAAAGGCGAAAACACGGCGCTCATCCTCTCGTACGCCTCCCCCCACCGCGTTTCCGCCGCTCTTCTTCTCGATATCAGCCGCGTACGCAGCAACAAGCCACCCCCTCAACGCATCCTCACCGGTTGCATTCCGGTCCAGTATCATGTCCGTCCATTTGTTTCCCCGGTGTAGAATAAACCTCTCGTTCGGGAACTTCTCCCTCACCTCGTGCAGCTCCGAGGGCTTCACCGCCTTGTGTAGGGGCCGCCCCACCTTAACGCTACCCGCCTCCTCTATCACTCGCCCGGGAAACAAGAGATCTTCTTGATATCTGAGATCGGCCGGGCTGGAGATTCTACCGCTCTGGTAAAAGATAAGCAGAGAGTTAGATTTACTGGAGAGATTAATGAATCAAATATAAGGAGTGGTTAAGACCTTCAAGAATTCGGCTACAATTATCGCGGTTCGCTGCGGATTTAGAGTGTTGACGGGAGTTGCTCGCATCTCTTCTCGGACGCAATAGATGTGAAAGACAGATAGGAGAGGTCCAACCACCAACTGCAAGATATGCTTAGCTTCATCAGAACTAGTAAGTTTCTCAATAAATACAAAAGTAATATCAATCGATAAATAAGGCCGAACATCGATATACCCGTATCGAATCTACGCTAGCTTCTAGCAACAAAATTACATACTCTTCCATTAGTGATCTTTGTAGAAGGTTTAGAATCATATAAGCCTCTATAAATGACGGAACCAGGACTTTTTAGTCGGAGGGTCGAAATAGAAACAAGAGAGAAATCGTGCTGATCAAAGGGACTTTCAACCCCTATCGAAGGCGCAATTATAGAGGCCGGAGGGTCGGCCTACCCTCCCCCCCCTAGTTCCGTCCTTGGCCTCTATTCCTTTATGATGAAATTTTATAACTACCAAAACTTCCTAAAATGGCATGATATATCGTTATACTGTAATGTTTGGAATAGATTAACTAATGATCCTTCTTCGTATAAGAAATGTGAGCCTTCAAAATAGATTAGCTGATGATCCTTTCATTGACATGCCACATAAAGTGCGGTCGATACCTTATCCACCATGGAACTCTTAGTTCTAAGTGATATGAGATCGAATTAATTAAGTACTCCCACCATCTCATTATTGATGTCCACTTTGAAACGGGCACGGAGATTAAGGTATTGAGTGTAAAGTAAAAAGTGGTGGGTCAAAAAAATTGAAATGCTGAGTAAAGTTAATAAGTGGTGAGTCCAAAGATTGAAAAGTGGTGGGTCCGGGAGGTTTAAAAGTGGTGTAATTTATTTTCATTTTGGGTAGTGGATATAAATAATGAGACATCCATTTCGAGTATAGTGGACATGAATAAAGCGACGGGGGGAGTATATGTACATCTCAGACACCCAATTCGGTGCAAAATCGATAAACAAGCAACAAACATGTATAATAACCACTTTCTACACCGGGGGAAAAGGAAAGAAAAACTAAAGCAATTCGGACGAAATTTTAAACTGCAACATTCGACACGTAAAAAAAAAAAAAAATAGTGTGTAACCAACAATTGTAAGGATTGGTACCTTTCCTTGTGTAGATGAGCAAACAGTCGATGCCAACTGAATACCGACTCCGATTCCAAGAACATTAAACAGCGTCGAAATAGCTTCACCTTTTGCGAAAAGGTCACTGAGATTTCCCTCTTTAGCGAACGAAGAATATATGGGCAGCCTCGTTGCTCTTGCAGCAACAACTGCCATTCCCTGCCACATCGAGTCGTATTACTCATTACGTAGCTAAAAAATACAAACAACAAACCCCACCTTAGCAAAATTGCCAAGCCCAGCCATTTCAAGAAACAGCTGCGGACATAACGGGGAAATCACTTCCAGACCCGTGCCAAAGTCGTAAAGAACATCAGCTGTAAGAAGGACGATTTTATCATTCTGAACATGCGTAGTAAATATGTCGGACGAATAAAAACTCCTAACGATAAAGAATAGGTGGAATTACTACGAACCCAATAGCCTCCACGTCTTGGGCTCCGAGTCCATTCTCGCACCCAAATTACTACAGATGAGCTTTCCGACATGCTGCATTCCATCTTTTAATATCTGCATATTTGATTTGATGATACATTATAACGGGCCTCAACAAGAACAGACTTTATCAACTACTCCATCCGTCCCATTATTGTTGGCTTGTATTCCTTTTCGGACTGTCTCATTACTATTGTCTCGTTTCCTAAAGTAGAAGTAATTTGTGGACCACAACCACTTTAAATAAATGGATCCACCACTTTAACACACATTCATCGACTTTCTTAATCTCCGTGCCGAAAAAGAAAGAAGCCAACAATAATGGGACGAAGGGAGTATTTTACAAACTGTAATGAAAAAACAATCTTTACCCAACTAACAGCAGTAGCTTGTGCGGGTGTTGGTCGCAGTCCTGCAGCAAATAACAATGACTAAGAGGGAGTTAGTGGGTGTTCGCAATATATTATAAGTCGGTACTCTCAACATAATTTAAGAAATAAGTTGATTTTGAAGTGTTTGGTTAGCTTAAAACTACATAAATTCTCTAGAATTAAGTTAAAATAAGAGAAAATGGTGACGTTGGGTTGAACCAAACTTTTCCTCATTAACGGCATATATGTAATTTTTAAGAAGTTATGTTCTGACATTTTAGTTCTAAATATTAAAATAAGTTACTACAGTATAAAATTTCCGAACGTTATTTTTTAAAAAATTTCTATTTTTAAGCAGTTTTTGCAAATACCACTCAAATTCTCTAATAAGCCACTTTTACCAACTTCTCCTTAATTTAAGAAATTAAAAAAAATTTAAGCTATTGCAAACACGAAAAGTAGCATCCTCGTCACCATGGAGCATTAGAATGATTTGATTAGGATCATTAACTAGTCCTCAATATGATTCGCCCGTGAACTGATAAAATTAAAGAAGTAAATATAGGGAGAAGACCTGCGTTGATAATACGGATAGTGTCGCGCTGGAGAAGTGTTGTAAGGCACGGAATTGTGTATATCTAAGATAGCCCTCATTTACACTATAGAAGGATAAGAAACAAATCGAAAGGATAAGTAAATTTTACATTTGACCGGACTTAATTTCACGTCGAAGAGACTTGATAATTCGACTTACCTGTAAGGATAACCCGACGGAAAGAACTTGTTCAGAAACGATTCAACTATCCTACGCGAGGTTGGTCTTGTGTCCTCAACTATCTTTACCTGATAACGATAATAAGTTTAAAAAATATCGTACACGAAGTTCATGAAAGTAAATCTCAGTATCCTTTGCAAGAAAACTTATCAATGGCTATATGTTGTATTCATATGTGAAGGAAAATAATTTGTTCAAGCTTTGAAGTTCAATATACTACTCCCTCCGTCTCGCCCGACTTGTCTTGTTTTCATTTTCGGGTCGTTCCACCCGACTTGTCTTGTTTCCTAAAAAAGGAAAATAATTACTACACAAACTCCCACTTTCTACACACAATCACCTACTTCTCTACAACCCACTCACCAAAATATCCGTGTCGGCTGGGACGGAGGGAGTATAACATTTCCACCCAAGAGGCAAAAAAAAAATGAAACATAACTCTGTAGATTTTGTTAAAAAAGAACAATTAGTCATGCTCCATTAAGGAATTTCCCCAATTTTACCAGCATTCATCGAAACGGATACTAAATCGAAGCGTATCAAATATCGCTTGATTTTGGGGTGTAATAATGATTAGAGAGGCATTTCTATGATGAAATAAAGAGCCGAAATCATCCAAGAATTACCAAATGGATCGAATTTGATCAAATTACACAAACAAATGCGAGCACACCAAATGTTTGTGAAAATGCGTGTTAAGAGATAATAAGAGCGAGAAGGTGTGCTCACCGAAAGATGACCATCTGGTTCGAACTGAAATTGGTGCGACACTGAATCCGAAGTCTCGACCCACCAAACGGGCGGCGGTGGCGGCGGCGGCGGCTCACTCGATTTCCACCTCTGCATCTTGAATACTTCCTGAAGCACCCAAAAATGGCAGCCACAAACAGCTAGGTATGTATCAATTTACATGAATTAGAAAGGCGAAATTGAATGGGCGAAGCAATTACCGAGAAATTCATGGATAAGAATTTAAAGATGCCGGGCGCCAGCAAATTCTTGATTTTGAAGAAGCCTAAAACCCAGGCACTGACTAACAGCAGTTAATCTCAAGCAGTGTTTTTCTATTTTAGCAAAAATAACAATAATCCTTTCAAAAAAAAAATAATAATAAACATAAGTTTCCATATTCACAAATTGAACAAAAAAGGATTTAGTATTTCAAAATAATATTATGTAATTACAATTCTGATTATCAGATTAGTTTTAATAAATACATAAATTGGAAAAAAAATATAATTTTAAGTGTTTTTCAAGTGTTTATTATAAGTACTTTTTTATTTATTTTTGTTCAAAATTAAAAATAATTACTTTTAAGTTAAATTACGGCTTATTGGAATAAATTTAATAAGCAGATACTTTTGGTAAAAATCGGAAATTATGTTGTCGCAAACACCTATAACATGATATCTCAAATAGGTGCTTATAGTTTTAAACAATTTTGCTACTTAATTTTATAGAAACTAACATGAAAATCAAATTTGTACAAACAATAAAAACTATTTATCAGTCAAAAAAACAGATACAGTTAAACCTCGATAAAGTAATAACCTTGGGACCGAGAAAAAATATTCATTTAACGAGGTTATTACTTTATCGAACATTATTTTAGTACATTGACCCATATTAGGATAGGAAGAAATTATTATCTTAGCGAGATTATTACTTTATCGAATATTATTTTATCGAAGCTTAACCGTAAGTGGTTAAAAAACATTTGTCAACCTGCCCTATTCGACTTGGTCATTTTTTCTTCACTTTATAATACAATAAATCTCTATATAAAAAATATTCAATATTATAACTTAGTAAGTAAAAATCATGATCCCAACCAAAAACTCATTACAAACTACAGTTTAACCTCGTTAAAATAATATTCAATAAAGTAATAATCTCGCTAACATAATAATTTCTCCCGGTCCTGATATGAGTCAATGCATTAAAATAATGTTCGATACTCATTAAATGAATATTTTTTCTCAGTCTCAAATTTATTACTTTATCGAGATTTAACTGTATATGTTGGAATAGTATTGATTCATTTATCATGAATGTTTCCAATTTGAACATTTATCACATGACCAATGAAGAATAGAGTGTGTAGTCAATTGACTTTTACTATATGAAATGATAGTGGCCTTATCACAACATATGAAATTTCATTTTTCAAAATAAAATTTATGAATTATAGAATAGATTCATTGAACCCGGTACATAGTGGGACTTTTTGCAGGTGACAACGTCGGATCATAATTATACCTTTTTATATTCTTTTTTCTCATCTTATATTTAATTAATTTCCTAATTTCCTTTAATTATAAGTTTATGCTTATAATTTTATAAAATCTTAAGCATTGCATTTGATTTACCATTTTCTTTTCTTGTCATCAAGTGCTTGAAAAACTACATGATTTTATTAAAAATGGAATTTTAGAATTGGACTAATTAAAAGTCTTTAGTACAGTTAAACCTCGATAAAGTAATAATCTCGCTAAAATAATAATTTCTTCTGGTTCCGATATGGGTCAATGTACTAAAATAATGTTCGATAAAGTAATAACCTCGTTAAATGAATATTTTTTCTCGGTTCCAAAGTTATTACTTTATCGAGATTTAACTGTATAGGTAATTAGGTATCATTAATTGTTGGGTTATGAGTCAGTGGTTTGTCTTAACAACCACTTAGATGATACTTAGTATTAATTTATCAGTAGTTCTTGTAATAGGACTTATCTACTTATCGTAAGGGGAGAAATCATAGTGTTTCATACTATGGAATTGAAGATCCCAAAATCCGGCTTGTATCCTTTGTGTAGTGTCAATAGGAATAGATGATGTAATAGGCTAGACGGATTATATTTTCCATTATCGTTTTGTCTATGTCCTGTACGGGGTAAATGTTGGATTGATCTTTAGTAGGAAGTTACCTTCCAGAACCCCACGTAATTAATGTAAGAGCTTGTGTTCTCAAGTCATAGCTGACCTCGCTCAGTAGAAGACATCTCATCAGCTAACCGACATCAGTAGAAGAACACGGTATTCAAAGCTCCGTACCTTCGAGTCATCACCGACTACACTCGGAGAATACACTATCAGGCACTCGGACGAAGAAGACAGAGATCTTATCAGGTCTATCAGTATCCGACAGAAACGACCCAGCCTTTTAACTTCATTCGAAAGTCAGCAGAAGATCATTCGAAAGTCAGCAGAAGATCATACGAGGATTACACGCTCAAGCTTTCGAAACACTCTAGCGCTTTCAAGAAGATCCAACGAAGAACTTGCTTAGCAGAATATTTTTAGTTCTTCTCTCTAGAGTTTCTTTCTTTAGATCCCTCTTCTCTATCTAAGCTCAATCGTTCATATCTATAGCTTAGAACCTTCGAAGGAGTTCACATTTTGTGATGATTCTTTATTGTAAGAACTCCTTCATAGTTGGAGAAAATCCCCTCCCCTTCAAACTTAGGTTTGAACTGTAAAGTCGCTAAGGACTATAACTTAGAAGGGTATGTCCAGTGCACAGATACCTTGCTGAGGCTTGCTCAGATTAATCAACAAGACCTCCTGTTCAGCAGGACCGTGGACGTAGGATCTTGCGTATCCGAACCACGTTAAAAATTACTTTTGTCGGTTACTGTTTTATTGCACTATACACAAATCTCTTACAAACTCATACTTTGCATAAAACGTATTCGAAAAGTGCACTAGCCAAAATAATTTAGTTTACGAAAAACACGTTTTCAACTGAGACGAAATCTACCGGGCCCTACACACTTATCAGCACAAAAGTCTCCGACTGAGAATCAAGTACTAACAAAAGTCAGTAGGAGAGACTCAGTAGTTGACTCACTCTGACCCGCGATCAGAAGGTTACTATTTGACACTGTTCATCAGTTGCAACATACAGCTCAGCTGTCCTTCGCGGTTGAAAAAAAGAACTAGTACTCGGGTGTATTCACCCCCTCTACCCCTGACTCTCGTCTCCGGACCAACATTAATAATTTGATTTTTCAAACTTTGGTGAATATTTTGGATAATGTCAAGATGAGCCAAACATTATAAGGCCCACCCTCAATTGGACCTTCAATTGGATTAATGAGCCTTATTTCCATTCTTAAACTATCTAATTAACAATAATAAAACAACTACCAAAATATCTAATCACTATCTAAATTAATTGATAAAAAATCTTTTATTTAGCCAATTTATGCCTTTGTTGTAATATATGCTTATAACCTTTTTCTAATAAAGATACATAACGCTAGTAATGCTAAAATATGACGTTTTTATCGTACAAATTACACGAGTATGGAAAAACAATACTCCCTCCGTCCCAGCCGACTTATCTTATTTGATTTCGGTACGAAATTTTGGTGATTGGGTGATTGTGTGTAGAGGAATAGGTGATTGTGTGTAGAAAGTGAGAATTTGTATAGTAATTATTTTCCTTTATAGAAAATAAGACAAGTCAGGTGAACGATCGGAAATGAATACAACACAAGTCGAGCGAGATATGAAACTACTTAACATTTAATTTCCATTACAAAATCTTTACCCCACTATTCCCTTGAAAATTCACAAAGAGATAAGAGAGAGAGAGAGCCAATTTGAATGATCAAGAACATAATTTAACACCAAAAAAAACCCCAAAATTTAAAAAAAAAAATCAAATTCACCAACATTGTGATGAAGATGACGATGAAGACGAAGAACAACTCAAAAGTTCTTCCAAATACTCAACTCCCAAATCCTCCAAAACCACCACATTTTCTCTCTCCAAATCCTTACAACTCCTCCGATTCTCTCTCCTCTTCTTCCTCATGGAGTGCCTCTTCTTCAGCGCGATCACCGGCGACCCCCCTTCCTCCACCCCGCACCGCATCTCCTGCAGCGACGCCCTCACCCTCTCCACCGGAAAGTTCATCACCGCCGCGCACCCCCGCATGGCGTACGCCGCCTGATCGTACGCCAAGGCCGCCGCCTCCGCGCTGTCGAAAGTGCCCAGCCACACCCGCACGCCGTTCCTAGTCGAGTCCCTTATCTCCGCCGCGAACTTCCCCCACGGCCGCCGCCGCACGCCTCTGTACGCCCTCTCCCTCTTCCCCCCGCCGGAGGAGCTCACCTCCTCTTCCTTCGCTTCCGGCGACTCCTTTCCGTCGCCGCCTTGCGCTAGGACGCCGTACAGTAACATTTCTTCGGAGTCGTTGACGTTAAAAGGGAGTTCGGATTCCCATGAATGGGGAGAAACCGATTCCGGTCCCGGAGTTGAGTCCGGAAAGGAATCGTGGGATTGGAATTGGAATTGGAAGAAAGAAGAGTCCATAGTTTGCGTTTGAGTTTGGTTTATTACTAAGATTTTTCTTCGGACAATTTTGACAATGTTTTCGAACTTAAGGGGCTTTATATACCCTGCAAAAAGTTTGATTTTTTCGATAAAATATTTTATTATTTTAGGTGAAATTATTAAAAATTAGTATGGTGAAATTAGACACATGTAAAAGTGAAACAAAGAAATAAAAGAAATAAAATTTAGATGATTTTGTAGTAAGATTTGATTGCTTCACATGACTCAAACGAGTGCGACGACGCACGGCGGCAGCGGGTCCCACCACCCGAATTCAGAATCTATTTGCTGGCGTCAATTTTCTTTTTTTAAAAAAAAATAGTTAATTGATTTTAAGATTGATTGTCTTAACGGATTGTCATATGTGAGAAGGTACAGTGCGCGAATGTTCAATTCCCAAAACAACTCGGCCCTACCTCGACAAGTTTATTTATTTATCTATAACATTATAAGGGTAAAGAGACAAAAAATACATATAAAAACATCAAACATAATCGAATATCAATAAAATACAAAACTAATCAAATAATGATATGTTCTTACGGACATTTTAAAGCTGGACCGACATTTTTTTCATAGACATTTCTAGAGATTTTAAGATTTGAGAAGAAAAAGACAGTAAAAAATAAGAAGAGAAATAAAATACAAAGCCGCAAAAAATCTCAGTTAGAAAATATTGTCTTATGTCTTTGTTCAAAATAAAGAAATAATAGTTCATTTATTTTACCATTAATATTAAATTAGAGTTGATTGTGTGCACTTCCTTCTTATTCAAATTAAGAAAATAATTGTTCACTTATTTTATAAATATGAAATATTAAAGTAGAGTGATTCAAATTAGTAATTTATAGAATAACTTAATTAAAAAAAGAAAAAAAAAACATTTCTTGTTGAAATTTCGGTGGTGGCGGCCGCCCACACCAGCCACCACCTCCCTCCGCCTCTGAAGGTCTAATATTACAACTATTACTTTATATTCGGAGCGGTTTGTATGTACCACTTTCGTATACTCTTATACCACACCACAAGAGTATTAACATGTGACATTTCTTATTAAATCAAGTTAGTCATATTTAACACATATCAATACCCTCGTGGTGTGGTACACACAAGGGTATACGAAAGTGGTACATACAACCTTTTGTATTTTTCATTAAATGATACTTGTCTTATTTCTTTTCACCGTTGTTATTAGGAGAATTAGTTTGTATTAGCAAACTTGTGGAATTTATATAATTAATTAATTATTTAGAATTGATAATTGTGGTATAAATGTGAAACTCGAAAAGAAATATAAAACAAGTTCAATGAGACGGATAGAGTATATTATTACCTGGAGATTTAATATCAAGGAGTGTATGAGAACTTGGAGTGATTGCTTCATTAAGAAACACTAAATTAATCTTCAAAATATGCAAAGATAAAAACTTATTTGATTACTGCAGAATCAGGAACTGATTGAAATTTTAAATTCATTAATTATGTGCGACAAACTTGATCTTAAGGCATTACAAAAATATCGGAGCGGCTTTTATGTTTCACATTCATATATCCTATGTGTACTCACACCACAAGAGCATCGACATGTGGAATTTTTCATTAAAATAGGTGGACCACATTTACCGCATGTCAATACCTCTGTGGGTACACACAAGTGTATACAATTGGCTGACACACAAACCTTTGTGAAAAAATACGGATCATAAATCTCAACTCACTCATATTAAACCGAATAATGATGCTGTTTACTAGTCTTCCAAGTTTGAATTAACTACAAATGTCAAAGATAATCAAGAGTAAAACATCAAGTTGGATTTCAATAATATATATTATTATTAAACTTATATTATATTATATTATATTATATTATATTATATTATATTATATTATATTATATTCAAACCACATAGATTATTCGATTATATTTTAAGAAATATTTTGTCGGCCCACTTGAAAACTGAAATAAATTTTGTGCTGGTTTTGAGATGCAGGATAAGGTCTGAAGTGGAATTTCGAAATCTTCAATAGTTTGTGTTTGAATTCTTTGTTTGAAAATTCAATCGGAATTAATTATATTATAGGAAGTAGGTGATTTTGTAGCACCACTCTTGTGATTAACTTTTTACTTTTTTTTTTTTTTTTACTTTATTTAATATTCAACACGGTCAAGTCACGTACAATATATGATGATGAAACTCAATTTTGTTTTTTAATTTGGCTATTAAAATACGAATAAAAGGGTTTTGACCAATGAGAAGCCAATAATTTAGGTATTGAGTTTTCGGTTTGAAATAAAATCTTCAACATTCACAAGTTAGATTAATTGTGTTCGACAAGTTTCGATCTATAGAGGTATAACACGATTAGGCATCGGTTTCAGCATGCCGCGAAATTCGCACACGACCTTAGAAATGGCGGTACGAGTCCCCACACGGCACCGCCATGTGGGATGGCCTTTTTTGGCTATCCGAGATTGTTTAAGGGACGAAAATAACAATTTACTATTTTCAAATTTTCTACAATTTTATTTCGGACAATTTTTATTCAATATTTTAATTTTTTTATTTCCTTCTAGGGTATTGATGTTTTGGGACTCATAAATACTTTGCGTTGCTTTCAGAATTAGGGTTTTTTTGCAACTATACTTTGAAATTTCGACTTCTTTCGATTCGATTCTTCTCACAGACGCATAACTAGGGTTATAAATGAATCAAATAGTTTTGATTTGATTCGGTATTCGTATTCGATTTTTGATATTCGTATTCGAGATTTTGAGATTCCAATTCAATTATAAATATTCGATTCGATTCGTTTACTAATCAAATACAAAATTATAATATTCGATTCGATATTCGTAAATATTCGATTAAATACAAATTATATATACAATAATTATTTTTATATATAGTAACTTTTATAAAATTATTATAATTTTAATTTAAAATATTTATGTTAAGGGCCTAAATCAAGATTTAATAATGCATCCCCTCTTTTTAATATATGTATTTTTTAATATCAATTAAATGAATAAATTAAATATTAATTTCATAATATCACAAAGCTTGAAAAGTGAAAGCCGAATCAAATAGTTTTGATTCGATTCGGTATTCATATTCGATTTTTGATATTCGTATTCGAGATTTTGAGATTCGAATTTGATTCGATTCGTGTACTAATCAAATACAAATACAAAATTGTAATATTCGATTCGATTCGGCTCGTTTACAACCCTACGCATAACCATCATATATGAACTGGTATTCTACTATAAGTAAGAAAAATGGGCATTTCTACTGTTAGCCAAATAGTAGAAACGAAAAACCAAATCTAGCCTATAACTAAAACAAAACACAAAAGTAGTCATTTTGTCTTTATCCGGCGAAGGGCCGATGGGGGGAGTCCATCGGCCTTGAGAAAAAAATTCGAACTCCCCCCCGAGAGCCGATGGAGTGCCTAATGGAGGGCCGATAGAGGGCCTAAAGAGGGCATAAGGAGGGCCGATGGACTCCCCCTTGGAGGGCTTAAGGAGGGGCCTAATGGATGGCCTAATGGAGGGCCGATGGAGGGCCTAAGGAGATCCTAATGGAGGGCCGATAAACTCCCCCCTTGGAGGGCCTAATGGAGGGCCGATGGAGGGCATAAGGAGGGCCTAATGGAGGGTCGATGGACTCCCCATTTGGAGGGCCTAAGGAGGGCCTAATGGAGGACCGATGGATGGCCTAATGAAGGGCCGATAGAGGGCCTAAGGAGATCCTAATGGAGGGCCGATGAACTCCCCCTTGGAGGGCCTAATGGAGGGCCGATGGAAGGCATAAGGAGGGCCTAATGTAGGGCCGATGGACTCCCCCTTGGAGGGCCTAAGGAGGGCCTAACGGAGGGCTAATGGACTCCCCCTTGGAGGGCCTAAGGAGAGCCTAATGGAGGGCCGATGGAGGGCCTGAGGAGGACCTAATGAGATCATAATGGAGGGTCGATGAACTCCCCCATTGGAGGGCATAAGGAGGGCCTAATGGAGGGCCGATGGAGTGCCTCCTGGCCCTCCAAGGAGGGGGGTTCGAATTTTTTCTCACGGTCGATGGAGGGCCGATGGACTCCCCCATCGGTCCCTTCGCGATAAAAGACAAAATGACTACTTTTGTGTTTTGTTTAAATTTCAAGCTACATTTGTATTTTTTTTTTTCCGTTTTGGCTAATAATGGGAATTCTCACTAAGAAAAATGTAGACCTGCACTATTATAGACCTCGAATAGCAGCTACAAACTTGCTTCATCGCATTAAAAGGAAAAAAAAAATATTTGGAGGGTCAAACATCTGGTCAAGACTCCTGTAAAAGACAAAATTGTCCTTCAATGACGTGCAACAAGCGGACGATTCTATTTCTAGAAGAAATCTCATTATAAGAGAATGAAATTCATATGTCAATTAGCACGAGTGCCATGTTGATATAAACAAACAACGTTTCTATTATTTGAACACACGCATTATCCAAATTAGAAGACAAAACTATAAAGTAAAAATAAATAAAAATAAAAATAAATAAAAAAAAGAGAGAGTCCAGATTCAGGCCCTTGAAATCCCAATATGTGAAGTCAAAGTCCGTACAAAAAGGAGTCATTACTATCCAACAAATCAAGTGGGATTTTTAAAATATAAAAAATCACTAATTATGTATGTCACATTATCCAAATTAGAACACAAAACTATAAAGTAAAAAAAAAAATTAAAAAAAAAGAGTCCAAATTCAGGCCCTTGAAATCCCAATATTTTTCTAAAATCATGGAGTCCACTATTTAAATTGATTGCGGTCAATAAATTATTTTACTTTTGCCAACGAAGACAAAAATAGCAGAATAACTGGAAAAAAAACACTATGATAAGAAAAGCGGCACGAGGAGTACTATACTTGTCAATGTAATATACTACTCCATCTATCCCGTTCGATTTGTCTTATTTCTTTTCGGCACGAATATTAAGATGAGTAGTTAGTTGTTTGTAGAGAGTTAGGCCCCACAAAGAAAAAGTTGAAGTTTGTGTAGTACGTAGTAATTAATTTCCATTTTAAGAAATAGGACAAGTCAAGTATGGCAACCGGAAAAGAAAAAATAAGACAAATCAAGTGGGACGGAGATAATATTTCCTTACCCAATAATGAAAAAATAGAATATTAAAATTGTAGTAGGGAAATTAACTTTAATGTGTAGCATGGCATTATTGTGTAGGGAGAGATAATGATAAACAGGAAATGTAGTTGGCCAAGAATTAAGACAAGAAGAAAGTTTTGTCGCGTAGCGGCTGCGCCATGTCAACTGATGCTGCCTTCCTTTTATGGCAAACAATTTAATGTTACTACCAATTTTGACAATATATGTGATATCCCCAAGTTTTCGGTAATCTAGTTCAATAGCAGAGTTAATTAGTTGCTGAAATAATTAAAAGGAAATGAATTATTTTTATCCATTTTGTATTTTCACACAAAGATGTGAAAATAAAGGGTTGATATTTATTCCACCTCAAGCTGAATGGTAGAGACAAAGGAAGCAAAAAGGAAATTGAACTCCTCTTCTACGTGGGTTTCACACATGCAGCATAGCATGACCATGCAAAGCTATACCTATATCTAGCTTTGTGATTCAGCAACTTACCTAGCCTTGTGACTCATCGCTTGAATGCCCTATAAATAGTAGATGAACCCGTCGAATTACCATCACCATTTCATACGAAAACTCAAAAGGGCAAACTAGTAGATCCCCGGGAAAAACCGAAAAGATTAAAGCAAGTCGGCATAAAAGAACAAGGTGGGTTATATTTTACTTACGAAATCTATGCTTGAGTTATTAAGCTATGATATTTATGCAAGTTAAAGTTTATGAATGTTCATGAAAATTGCTTCGCTCACTATTGGAATTGTGCATCTACTTGAGTGAAAATGGGCTGTGCCCATAAGTATTGAATACGATCGGATCCTGAGCTAGATGTAGCCAGGGTTAGTGTACACCAAACGTCACGAAGTTAGCCTTGGGAGAATCTGTTTTTCCCAAGCCTAATGAAGGAACGAGGTTACTCTCGTCGAATATGTTTCCCCGAGTTTAACGAGAAGTATGGAATGCACCAATAGGCGAGGAAGGAAAGTTGGCCAAGTGAAAGTTTTGGTATACATGAGCGCTTTCGATTTTAAAAACTGTCTATGTGATACCGGTAGTGCATGAACATTTCATGGTTTTAAAAAGATTTTCGAGAGGTTTATTATCATCTCGCATTACCCACCGAGTACATTAGTACTCGGCCCAAATGTTTTCAAAAATAATTTTGCAGTCGAAGATGACAGTGTGGAGGTGACGGTCTTTGAGTTGGTCCGTTTGTGTTATTGTACAAATTCCGTCTATTTTGAGACGTTTCCGCCGTATCGATATGGACGTTATGCTCTACCTCTCTTGTTTCTACCGAGGTAGTTGGATCTTAATTATATAAATACAAGTACTACTTGAATTTCACATGTTTCAATTTATTCCGCTTTCTTTTCCGTTTCTTTCACCCCCTCCCCGGTCGCGCCCGACCCGGGCTTGTTTTCCTTCGGGAATTGGGGCGTGACAATATAACCTTAATAATTACCACTTCATAATTTGCTTCGAATAAATCCTATACACGAAGCTGCAGCTCAATTTTCTTCCCTGAACTGTTAAAATGTATAATTTACCATATGATCTATTAGATTCGTTCGACCTCTGAACTATTTAATTTATTGTAGAAGAGCAAACTTTCGTCAAAGATATACAGCCATACGTGCAAATTTAGGAGTAATATCACCTTCGACTATTAGGGGCCGTTTGGTAAGAATTCGGGAATGACAATGGTAATGAGTATGATAGTAGGGTGATTGGGTATGGGTATGACTGATTCCTTTAATAGTGTTTGGCATTTACTTGTGAATGGGTATGATAACCAAATATGATGTTTGGTTGTACTTAGGCCTCAATGGGAATGTATAATATTACGAATATTGTAATATTTTAAATAATAATGATATGAGTCTTTTTTTTTGTGAAATTTAATACAAAAATATTATAATAAAAAGCAAAATATCTTTTATTTTGAGTATTTACAGAAAAATAATAAATATTTTAAAAAATAATTATAAAAATACTTTTTAACATATTTTTACGAGATTATCGAATATTTTTTTATAAAAAAAATAAAGACATTTTTATAAACATTTTTAAATAATAATGTTTACATTTGACAAAATTTAAGTTTTATTTAATATTTTTAACGAGATTACAGTATTTACTTTTAAATAAAATTAAAAACATTTTTCTAAATTATGTTTATTTTTTTCTTAATAATAATGTTTTTTCTGAAAAAAATTTAAGTTTTATTTAATATAATAATTATTTTTTTAATTATATGTATTTTAGCTAAGTATTATAAATTAATTTTATTTTTTTAAAAATAATGCATAAAAAATTAATTTTGATACCCATATGGGTTTGAAAACTCAAACCCAAGTAATACATGGGTATGAGAAAACCCATATCTATTCGGGTATGAAACCCATAGTAGGGCTTCAAAACCCACATACCAAACGTATTATATAGGTATCATTTCTCCATCATTCTCATAGTAGGGCTGTAAACCCATGTACCAAACGCCCCCTTAGTTTTATGTGGTTTACCCCATGAACTATTACTTTTACTATAATTTAGATAATACTACCCCTAACCTTGCACGTTTCTCATACAATTTTATCAAAATTTTACTCTTCTGCAATAAATTAGATACTTCAAGGATAAATTATACATTCTCACAGTCGAGGGGGCAAAGCGCACAAAACTAATAGTCTAGGAGGCAAAATGTACAATTTCATAAATCAAGGGGCGAAGCCTAAAAAACTTGTAGTATCCGACATCCTAATCTTTCGTGTAAGAATGTCAAGTGTTTGCCCTATGAGATGACATAGTCAAGGTCCTTAGCATATAAGTTCAAATTTCATGAATGTACCCCGTGCACACCAAAAGTAGCGGATGCGGGTTACTCATTATAAGAAGAAAAAAATGTTTAAGTGTTTGGATTTTTATTGTTTGCTTGATATTTACATGAAAAAAAATTAGGTAGACGAAATTTATTTTACGGTAGTGGATAAATTTGTGTACAAATTATAAGTAGGGTATGAATCTGGTATGAAGACATAGTTATATAAGAAGTAAGAAGTATGCATATTCTTATACTCCCTCCGTCCCACAATTAATGTCTCATTTCCTAAAAAAAAAAAAATTATAAACAATCAATCACTCTTTTTTAAGGGGCCTATCATTTTTACTCACAACCTACCACTCTCCCTAAATTCTCGCGTCGGAAAGATAAGGGACATTATTTATGAGATGGGTGAAGTATTTTTTACAATACTTCTTATTTTTTATGTATAAATCATACTCCTCCCGTCCCATTGGAAGTGTCTTGTTTCCAATGGGCATGGATGTTAAGAAAATGATAATATGTGGTGTATATTGTTTGACTTTTGGATAGTTAAATATTGTCCACATATTCTTGCCTTTTTTAGAAACAAGACGCTTCCAATGGGACGCCTAAAATGGAAAATAAGACGCTTTCAATGGGACGGAGGAAGTAAAATTTATACATTTTTACCCTTAAGTATAAATTATATAAAAAATATGTACATTAAATATTTCAAAGTATATTCATTCTAAATCATCTAATAAGATGGAGGGTGCATATTTTTCTTTTTTGAAATAGTACTTCCGTTTCACTAATCAAGTTTCATTATTTTTGGACACCAGAATTTAGAAAGTGGATGGAAAAAAAATGTGTGGTGTAAATATATAAAGTGGTGGGGTCCATTTGTTTAGAGTGGTTTTGATTCACTCATTTCTTTATATTTATAGAATAAAACTTATTTAGTGAGACGCCCCGAAATAAAAAATGAAACTTGATTAATGAAAGAGAGGATATTAACTAAGTTATGTAATTATAGGACGCTACAATACCATCACGGTTATGTAATGCAAATAGATGGTTAGGGCAGTTAGCTCGTGCAGGAGTGGGCCTACCACAGTCAAACACAAATCTTGAAAATCTGCATCAGCAGTTCTTGTCTTGACCAAAATCACATTTTACTTCACTTGCATGTGTTACGGTATACCGAAAAATCGGTGTATCGCACATACCGTATAAAAAAAATATCAAAAATATCGAATTTTTGGTATATCATAATTTTTGGTACGGTATCATACCGTACCAAAATTTTTCGGTACGGTAACGGTATGAGATTTTCCATACCGAGGTATACCGCATACCGGAGTTCACACCGAATATATCTTGTAGAAAAGAGTGCAAAAATGTTGGTTACAAGTTTTGAACACGGGTTGTAACAAATATGTCACTCATATCAAACAATCTTAATGTTATATCATAAATTCACTTAAATGATATAACTTTATTTGACATAAAGTTACATTATTTATCTATTAAATCATTAAATTGATAAAAAAAATATTTTTTAACTTTATAAATATTAACCCGTAATATCAACAAATGCATACAAAATAGATAGATTAATTAATTTTATTGAAAAATTATATTAATAACTTTCTTGGATTTTATAAAAAACATAGATTAAGTTTACGATATACTTTTAAATATTCGGTATACCGAAGTGCGATACGGTATACCGAAAGAGCGGTATGACAACGGTACGAAGATTTGCTATACCGGACTTTCGGTATACCGAACTAGGGTGTACCGAAATGATCGATACGAGAACGGTATGCTTTTTTTCATACCGACCTTTATCGGTATGATATGCGGTATGAGAAAAATAAGTACGGTATACCGTACACGAACACCCCTAGTTATGTATCTAAAATAAATAAATAAATTAATTAATTAAAACAAGAATCCCATTCTCTTAAAATTCATGAGTAAGTTTTGAGAGAGACAGATACATCGTACATGCCCCATTTATCACCACTTGCTATTTCCTTTTATTAATCTATTGACCTTTACACCAAAATTCAATTTTCATTACACGTTTTAAATCACTCTATCCTCGTCTCTCTACAGTCTCTATGTAATAAACAAATAAATAGATGTCAAATTATAAGATCAAGATAAAAACTTTCTCGAAATTAGTGATGTAGAAATGGAAAGGACCTTTAGTGGACATATTAAAATTAGAATATTATCTAGCCGTGACTTCTTATTCCAATTATTAAAGGTAAGTAAATTTTTCTTGCTAAAAAAATAGTATTTCCTCATCCAGCTGTTTTTGTCTGTGTTTGTAGCTTCTTATTATAAATATTTTTTATTTATTTTTATTTAAAATTAAAAATAACTGCTTTTTAAGTAAAATCAGAGAGTTTTTAGAATTGATTTTAAAAAATATGTATTTTTGGTAGATATGTAAATTATGCTGCTTTAAACACAAAAAATATATCAACACGTGCTTAAAAAAATTGCTTAATTTTAGAGAAACAAACCCAGAAAATAAGTTTTTTCCAAACATTAAAAAACTGCTTAAATAGTCAAAAATCAGATAAGTGTTTAAAATAAGTTCTTGCAAACACACCCTTATTACTGTTCGACGCTGAGTTTAAAAAGTTGGAGAAAATGTACTAAAATGAATTGACGTGTGTTTAAATGGTAGAGTCCACTATTTAGATTGATTCGAGTCCACATGTGTCTTCCTTTATCGAATGAGGATAGAAAATGTGGGACAACCACAAAATGAAATTAAGATAATATTAGCTAGGGAATGTGTTATGTGTTTATTTATATTTTTGACAAATAATAAACTTCTTGTTAAAGTAACGGGTTTTATTTCACTTTATTTTATAACACGAAACGTGACATATCTAGGAGGTGGAATCACTTTCACCAAATGGTGCGGTGAATCTGGACATGAATTATTTTCCAAGCAAATACTACTTTACTAATATCACTCGTAATTAAATATTTATAATGGACCCTACTATAATCTTCTATTATATTTAAATTAAATAAATCAACAATTAAACTTTAATCCCTAATTTGTAGCAGGTGAACTTGCTCCTTCCTAGAAGCTGAAAAAGTGAGGAATGATAGAAAAAGAAAAAAAGCCCCCCCTTCGTCCCATTTGATTTGTCTCATTTCTTTTCTGTACGAAAATCAAGATGAGTGATAAATTGTGTGTAGATAAGTGAGTCCCACAAAAATAAATGAGAATTTGTGTAGTAATTATTTTCTTTGTTAGTAAATAAGAGAAATCAAATGGGACAACTTATAAAAGAAAACAAGACAAGTCAAACGAAACAGAAGTATTAATGTTTATTTATAATAGGGCGATGATTTCTATTGGAATTGGAAATAAATCGTAAAATTATAATATTGGAAATCAAGATTCTATTTTACAAGCCATACTCTATACATTGACAGCTGAATAATCAAATTTTGAGCCAGGGAAACATCTTAAATTGTGATTAATACTATTTTAATTTTATTAAGAAAGTGAAATACAAGAAATACAAATTCTACTTAAGAAATAAATTTAGTGTAATGATGCAAATATTCTTCGTGCGAAAGTTATTAGCAGATAGTAATAAATTTTAATGCAGATATAATATTTTGTCATGCATTACGTAAGTTTTATAGTGAATATTCTAATGAGATAATATTTTTTTTATATATATAGTAAAATCTGATGAGCGCAGCGAATCAGCGATGCTTGGTTCATTAAGTTCAAAAACTAGCTAAAGTTTATACATGTTCAAATATTTTACGTAAACTGTTAAACCTCGATAAAGTAATAACTTTGAGATCGAGAAAAAATATTCATTTAATGAGATTATTACTTTATCGAACATTATCTTAGTGTGATGACCCATATCGGGACCGGAAGAAATTATTATCTTAGCGAGATTATAACTTTATCGAATATTACTTTATCGAAGTTTAACTGTATTTCGCAAAAGATATAAGGTTTAATTATAAAGAAAATAGAAAGAAGTCTTAATTTTAAGGTCCAACAAATACTTATGATTTTCTTTTAATTGTTCGACAAATAATAGTAATGTGCAATAGTCAATAAATAATAATCTCTCCATCCCGTTTGACTTATCTTGTTTTCATTGTCAGGTCGTTCCACTTGACTTTTTTTCCTGTTTCTTAAAATTGAAAATAATTACAACAAAAACTCCAACTTTTCTTTTGTGGGGCCTAACTCTCTAAACACAACCAACCATTCATCTTAATTTTCGTGCGAGAAAAAGAAACAAGACAAAGTCGGGTGGGACGAAGGGAATACATAGTAATATAAGATATAATCTGCACTGGATCTATTATACTAATGTATGGTATCATACTCGAAAGCACCATTACGTCATGTGAACTATTTTCGCCCGTATTGTTTACTCAGTACGCAACGGTATTTTCATCTGTATTGTATAGGAGCAGAATTTACTCGGTACACAAGGGTTACTAGATAATACTACCTCCGTCCCGCTATTTTCTGGCACACTTCCCGAAATGGACGTCCCGCTATTTATGGCACACTTCCTAATTTGGAAATAATTATCATTTCTTTCATACTTTATCATCTTATCTTTCCTAATTTTTCTTACTTTATCATCTTCTCTCTCTTACTTTGCTATCTTCTCTCTTACTTTATCATCTACTTTAACTCATCTTCTCTCTCCTACTTTATCATCTACCCATATCTAATTTTTAATTATCTATTTTTCTTAATTTCCGTATTGAAATGAAGTGTCTAGGAAATAATGGGACGAATGTAGTAGTAATCATGCAAAGGTTGTCTGAAATTGGATCTATTTCTTATCTTCATTTGACAATTTTTTTAAAAAATGTAATAGTCTAGTTCAATTTAATTTGGGCCACATCAGAAAAGCCCAAATATAAACATTTATTCCATTATCCATTCTAAAATTATTACAAATCCAATTGAGGGCGATTAATTTCATCATTTAACATTCAATTTGAGTACCATAACATTCCCCACGCCATCTTATTCATCACATTCTTGCATCATCGTCATAGTCATATGCTAGTACGCTATTTAATTTATTAAATTCTACGAAAGTATCCCAACATTAAGAATTAGATTATACTTAATCGCGCTAATTGCATACCCTTTTTCTTAGTTAATAATACTTAATTAGTTGGTCCCCATTAGGAAAAAGATAAAGAAACCACACTCAATCGAGGCTATTACGAATCTTGGATTGTGATTTGTAAATAAAATTAACAGATGATTTGTCCTAATTAAAGATAGTAATCCTAAATTCGTCACCATGTTGATGCAACCATTACTTCACCCCATTCGCGTCATCGGTGAACCGAGTAATCATTGGTAAATTACATTTGTTAAATAGATACATTGGGGCGTGGCCAAGTGGTAAGGCAACGGGTTTTGGTCCCGCTATTCGGAGGTTCGAATCCTTCCAGGGGGGCGCTCGGCGGCGGTCCCCCCCGATTCATGTCGAAACTCGATTTTTTATGTGTGATTTTTGGATTTTTTTGTATTTCGCCCCCTGAAAATCTATACATCGTCCTCTTTTCAATCGAATTTTCAAATCTCGCCCCCCTTCCTCGTAATCCGAGATCCGCCCCTGCCAGTATGGATCCACTTTTTATACTGCATTATTCCCATACAAACTAAATTATAATATAAAAGGATGGGGAATGGATAGGAGTTAATCTATATTAATTATATCATAATATAAAAAAGTGGAGAATGGATAGGAGTTAATCTATATTAATTATTAATTTAAATATCGAGGTCTACTCGAATTTCATAAATTTAGGGGTCGTGCAAAGCCGTTCCAAAACAAACAAAAGTATTCATGTATTCTTTGAAAAATTATTTCATATTCTCACCTCAACATTATAAATTTTACTCTTATTTAAAGATTTTGCATCCCCTTTCTATTAATCATGCTACTTATGAATCGGTCATATGGTACAACATTTTGATAATAAATAATACTCTTTTATTAATACTATAATATAAATAAATAAAAAAGACAAAAGTGAAGTCCTTGGTATACAATACTAATATTTAATTACAGCTTTCTCTAATGCTAATCATCCATTGGAAAACTATTTTAATAAATAGTAGTATGATGTATTTGGCGCTTCGTCATACAATTCGTCATAACGATCTGTCATATTCTTGTTCTATTTTATCTATAGAAATATATACAACATAAAAATTCATATATTTTAATTTTAAGGGATCACAGCCGCATAAATCCAACAAATGCTTAATTATTTTAAATAGCGGATTTAGATTTCTCTCGTAGAAAAAACATGGATGAAACCGTTTGACTTGTATAATCTCGATTTTTGCCAAACAAGTGAACTTGAAAAGTCTTAGGGTGTGTTTGCAAGAGCTTATTTTAAGCACTTATTACTTTGTAACCACATAAGTAGTTTTTTAATGTTAGTAAAATCTGCTTTCTACGTTTATTTATCTAAAATTAAGCAGCTAAACTGCTTAATTAAGTAGTTTATTTTAAGCACCTATTGAGATGCTTTTGGTACTTAAAGCACCATAATTTTTAGATTTACCAAAAATATCTGTTTTTTAAAATCAATTCCAAAAACTCCATGATTTTACTTTAAAACAATTATTTTCAACTTTTAAGCAAAAGCAAATAAAAAGTACTTATAATAAGCAGTTGCAAACACACCCTTAATCGAGAATCAAAAAATCTGTTTCAAATTAAACAAACAAATACATAATTATCAAATTTAATTAACACCATGTTAAGAAATTAGTAACATTTGTCTTCTCAGAATGTCGTGACCTTAAATTATTTTTAAAAATAATTAACCGGCACGGTTGGTGGGATGTACTTAGTTGATTAACGCATCCTTAATCAGTCATCAATGATGTCACAAACTTGCATCATTAGCACTAATCATGTAATTAACTAGTGGTAAAATTTATGATTTAATATAACAATAATATAAATATATATATATATATATATATATATATATATATATATATATATATATATATATATATATATATGTAAGACAAATTGCGAGCATTGGGGTAGATGAGGACTTGGAAAGTCTCGGTTCATTTCAACATGCGTGACATAATAATATAAATATATTAGACTCCTGCATACTTTTTTAGCTAATATTTTAGAATCTAGTAGATAATATTTTAATTTTGAGAAAGTGATTCATAAGTAAAGAATTTATTTTTCTTTTTTTCAATTCTTTAAGATGATGTAATAAGAATGACGCGACACAATTCGTCACAAGAGTTTGCAAATCGGTGTCATGCAAGAAGAGGACTTTTAACTAATGCAAAGTATTATTTGGCATATATTCATGTTAGGTTTTTGCTTTAGAATTGTCTCATTTCGAAGTAAACGAGACCCTAACGTCGGTAAAATTCGATTTTTTTAATTTTTAATTGTAATGTTATGTTAGGCCATCTCCAACCGAATACTCTATTTTTAACACCATTTCACATCAAACAGTAATCTCACTCCAACCCACAACCTCAAATTCATCCTCAAAAAGAATATTCCTCATATATTCCATTTTAATACTACTTTTTCTATTTTTACAACAATACCTATATATTTCTCAATATTATATATTAGACCCACAATAATTTCAAAAAACAATTATACATGAAATATTTTTTATTATGTAACTGAAAAATAAATAAATAAATAAAAATAAATTACTTGTGCATTAAATAATATAAAATTACATAACATGATAAAATAAAATTACAATAAAAAAGATAAATCCGTGCAAAAGAAATTACTATAAGTACTAAATAGATAAATAAAAAATAGATTTCTATAACAAGAAATTAATCTATACAATCAAAAAATTAAAAGTTAATTTTATACAATCATAAAACTAAAATAATAATAATTATTATATAATAGTAATTAATAAATGGCCCATTCATTAATAATTAATAGAGGCCATTAATGAATAACTATAGATGGCTCAATATTCATGAATAATTTAAATAGGACTTGGCAACTCCATCATCGTCTTCCTCATTCTCCATCTTCTCGGTTTGATTTTTATTTTTTCTCAATCTTCCATTAATATTAGATATTAGTTTTTCATTTTATCAACAACAAAATAGAGGGGCTTGAGAGCAATTTTTAGAAGTTAAAAAGTGAAATGGTGCCATGAACAGTATCACACCATTTTTGCAGTTCAAGGAGAGAGAAAAACTGCATAACACCATTTTGGTGTTGAGAATCCAGTTCGGTTGGTGATTCTTTTCCTACTGCAAACACCATTTTAACACTGGTTGGAGATGCTCTTAGGATGTTTGGACCCTAAAAAATGTGACGAACAAGTTCTTGGAATCCAACGGAGACAATAAGAAAACAAGAACATAAGGAGAAAAAGAAATAGGCATAGATAATTTAACGTGGTTCAGTTAATCGACCTACATCCACGGGCGGCGGAGAAACAATCCACTAATAAAGAGGATAATACAAAATGGGCATCCGAAACGTGGTTAATTAGTCCAACTAACTAATCTGATAACATGTGGGTTATGATGCATAGATGCATACTTAAAACAATTAGAGAACCTGTCTATTTATAGGTGAAATTAATGATAAACTTCATTAATTATCCGATGTGGGATATGACTCAAATTCCTTTAAGGATTAGAATTTGAGCCACATCATAACAATCTCCACCGTGACGAAAACTCTAATATCCAATCCAACATAACAAATCTTCACATCCACCAAAACTCCAATTGCAAACACAGAACAATCTTGCTCCACTGCCTCCGCAAAAGCCTCAATGGGCTTAATCCAAATCAGAATACCAACAAAGTCGCAGTGTCCCTCGAACAAGGATCATCCATAATTTAAATCTTTAGAACTGGAATCTTCCTTGGCAAAACGGTACCCGATAACGTAAAACTTCACGTCATGATGCTTCCTCCTCAAACATGCTCCACATCTTTCAAAAGCCTTCAAATTTCTCAACCACCATCTTTGTTATTGCCATTGACAGAACACCAGACAAACCTTGACTCTAATACCACCTGTTATGATATTAGGACCCTAAAAAATGTGACGAACGAGTTCTTGGAACACAACGGAGACAATAACAAAACAAGAACACAAGGAGAAAAGAAAAAAAATTGATACAGAGAATTGAACGTGGTTCGGTCAATTGATCTACATCCATGGGCGGCGAAGAAACAATTCACTAATAAAGAGGATAATACAAGATGGACTTTCGGAATATGGTCCTAGAGCCGAAAGCACATAGCCACAAAAATATGGTTAATTAGTCCAACTGACTGATCTCATAACATTTGAGTTTTGATGCATAGAAGCACACTTAAAATAATTAGAGAACTTATCTACTTATAGGTGAAATTAATGATAAACTTCATTAATTATCCGATGTGGAATATGACTCAATTTCTTTTAAGGGTTAGGATTTGAGTCACATCATAACGTGTTAGATTGTCATATTCAAACACTAATGTGGACGTTATCGTAGTCTCCAAACTGTATATAAAAAAAATTTACATTTCCGTCTAAATTACTTATTGACTTCAAATTAAGATCATAATTAAGCATAGTATGACTTCAAATTCCTACTTTTTGTTATGAATGAAGAAAGTCGAGTTTCTTATTCAAGTCAAATCCTATTCTTCAAACTCATAAATTTGGTCAAGAATTGCTTTTTTCATTCAAATAAAATCAAACATGAAGCTAGAAATGGACAGATGTCGAAATCCCATTGGGTAGAAAATTCTTATGTAATTAAAATGAGAGGGAAAAAGGCATGGCCCTAGTAGTCTACCACATATGTTTCTTGATGATTTAGGCAGCAAGTCAACTAACTAAAAAGTTATTCGTTTAACTAACTATTAGTCTATTACTATTTGTAGCAATTCCTCATTCACCAACGAACAATTAAACTCAAAATTTAAAAAAAAAAAATATTACAATTTATTTAGTAGTATTTCTCTCTCCAAAATCAAGAAGATCCTCGAGCAATTGATCATCCAAGTACTCGAATTCGAACACTTCCTTCCCCTCGTTTTTCGATATCGACGAAGACGAAAATGACGACGATGATGACGACGACGAAGACGATAATTTCGGCTGCGGTAGAGCAGAGAGTGAAGGGTATTCTTGAGGGAAATTGAGGATCGCTAGCGATCCTCGCATCGAGTACGCGGCCCGATCGTACGCTCGGGCCGCCTCCTCGGCGGTGCCGAACGTGCCGAGCCACACGCGGGCGCCGTGCCGGTTGGAGTCGCGGATCTCCGCCGCGAATCGCCCCCACGGCCGCCGCCTCACGCCGCGGAACTTGGCGCCGCCGTCGTTGCTCTGCTTCGCGGCTGCGTCCATTTTGGAGTGAGTGAGTAAAGGCTCAAAGGATTTTGAGGTGTACATATAGACCATATATATATATATATACGTAATCAAGAGAAAAGGCCAAAAAGGTCAAGTGTTTGTGGTCCAGACAAGAACTGGATTTGCTTCGACGCTGTAAGAAAAATGTCTTAAATCTTATGGAATTTTTGGTATTTAAAAATGAATCAGGTGGAATCTTTATCAACGGCTTTTATTAATGATGAGGAATTAATAATGAGGAATTTATGAGTCTAATTCACGGTGATGTCATTAAAAATGTAATACTCCATGAATTAAAAATTTTAAAAAATGAATATTTTATCGATATGTATAGTCGTTTTCATATAATTATTTACGAACAAATACAAATACCACAAAAAAAAACAAAAAAACAAAAGAAAAGGTCTTAATGTTAGTGAGATTCGAATTTGTAAAGTCACTAAAGAGGGTCAGTAATCATTTTTTATTATATCGTGATAAATCGACAACCGCTATTTTATGCGTTGATTGATACAAACGTTAATTCTACGTACTTCATTCGTGTCATTAATATTGTCTTAGTTACTTCCCACTATTCTTTTCATCATCAAAAGAAAAAAACTTACTTGTGGATCACAATCAATTTAAATAGTGGACTCCCCCACTTTAATTTCGGCGATAATACTAAGACAAAAATAGTGGAACTGAGGAAGTAATAGTTTTGAATCAAACACGAAATGTAAATTTGGCAATAGTGGATACAGTGGGGCGTGCACGCGCCACAAATCTTGTATAAATCCGACTTTTCGTGTGTAATTTTTGAATTTCTTTCATTCCCTCTAAATTCTACATATTTGCCCCGTCTTTGAATTCTAGATCCGTCCTTGAATCAATTTAGAGGTTCTTGATGAGAGAAAGTTAACAATAATTGAAAACATGCGTTGAATAAAATGTTTTTTGTTTTTGTTTTTTTGTTTTTAATTTTATTTTTTTATGACGAGGAACCCAACCGCTACTTTTGATGCGCACATGGTAAACCTCGCTCCTGAGCAATAACTTGCAAATGATACAGAAAAATTAAACCACCCTAAATTGATATACACACATAGCGTTTCCAATGAATTTGACCTCGTATAAAATGTTGTTTACTTCTTGTGGTGGTTAGTATTTTGGTTTGAAAGAACAATTGAGTTCACCAGGCCCACTCATTCTGTTGTCAGCGTGGTGACGTTGCCAATGACTCATAAAATGATGTAAGCTCATTATATACGATAACTATGGAAATTGTATTATAGTAATGGTAAAATATTAATCCATCCAATTTCATTATTTTCGGCTCATTTCTTTTCCACACGAAAATTAAGAAAAAGGTGATATATGATATAAATTGTTTGACTTTTTCGTAGTTATATTTAATTCACATAATCTTTGACTTTTTTAGAATTAGTCACTTATATAGGAACATCGCAATTGAGAAAGTGAGTCACAAATAGCATGACGAAAGGAGTACAAGACATATTTATAAAATTTTGTCATTTTGAGCCTATTTTGTCTCACTGGCATGGTATTTAAATTTAATATTTTATGAAATAATTAATTTTAGATGAAAATTGGAATTTAATTAATTAATAGAAATACAAAAAGAATCTTTAAATTAAAGGAAATAAAATAGCCTGCGGCCCAAAAGAGAAGGATTAAACGAATGTTTTTTAAACACAAGTTGGGCTGCTAAAAGGCTGCACAGAAATTAAGGGAAAGTCGGGCCCAATGAAATATGGATGGGGCCAGTTATTATCTAAGATTTCGTTGACATGAATACGATACAATACGGACATGAGATACGTGATATAGTATTCTATAAAATCACATGTATAATAAATTAATTGTGTATGTTTTTATTAGAATTAGATGTTGTGTTTACTGAAATGTGTATGCACGAGAATTTAAGTGTCGTGCCGTGTCGGAATATCTAAGTGTCCGACACGATGCGTTAAGGTTTTTCCGAAGTGTCCAGGCAACATTATTATTAGTAGATAGAGAATGGTCAGCGATTTTGTACTGGTCGTGATCTGGCCACTCAGTGAGTCAATAAGGCGCCACATTTTTCCTCTAATCAAATACTAAATTAATCTCTCTAAACCACTTTGGTGGAAAAACAATAAAACATTGAACCGGTTGTAAATATTCGTTGAATGAAAATACAAAAACACAACTCAGGAATCTACTAGCCTAAAATTGTAAAATCTCATTTTTACGTAGATTATTTTATCGAGGTTTAATTGTACTTTTTTTTTTCATTTTGCCTTCGGTTTCTTCGAAAATTACGGATTAACCCAATTTTCTCTTGACCAAACCAGAGAAAATAACAATTTTGGCCCTCTACTGAGGTTTCTGTCTGATTTTTGCCCTCTAATGTGGTAGCGTTCGATTTTGGTCATCTAATGTAGCAACATTTGATTTTGGTCATGTAACTTTATATAGGATCAAAATCGGACATATTACATTAGAGGACCAAAATCGTATAGAAACCACATTAAAGAACGAAAATCAAAATTTTCTCCACCAAACAATTTCTTTGTCCTCATACTATTAATTTCCAAGAAACTTACCAAAAATTCTAAGAATCCTACTATTGCATTTCTAGAAAAAGTGCTTGGTCGTGTTTCTCATTTAATAAAGCTAGCACCCATGTTTGAAAAAAAGTAAAAATCACATCAAGTCAAATTTTAACTCTCAAACATCATCATATTTGTCGCAATAAACCCTTGTCTTTTTTTGTCTTTTTATTATTATTTTTTTTTCTAGCCTTAATTGTGTGTTATATATACATGCACTCACAAGTCACATATCTCGATAATAAACACATCTAAATTCTTCATCTCCGCAACCAAGAATTCGAAAATGGCGATCTCCACCAACGGCGAGTACGACTGGGCTAGAGAAGTGAAGCGATTCGAAGAATCGAAAGCCGGCGTCAAGGGCTTGGCCGACGCCGGCCTTACGGAGCTCCCCCGTCTCTTCGTCCACCCGCCGGAGGATTTAAACAGTTATCCTCCGACGGAAGCCGCCACCGACGCTAAACTCCCGACGATCGACTTCCGCGGGGCCGAGAGGGGCGGAGCGAGGCGGAGGGAGGTGGTGGAGGAGATCGGGAAGGCGGCGCACGAGTGGGGCTTCTTCCACATCGTGAACCACTGCATACCGTTGGAGACGATGGACGCCATGCTCGCGGCGGTACGGCGGTTCCACGAACTGCCGGTGGAGGAGAAGGCGGCGTTCTACACAACCGATATGGGAAGGCTGGTGAAGCTGAATAGTAGTCTTCCTTCCAAGGAAAATGGTTCGGCTTCTTGGAGGGATATTTTGACGTGTAATTTTAAAGATGGCCAGCTCGATCCCCAAGATATACCTTCAGCCTGCAGGTATGTATATTAGCTCAAATATCTAATATTATCTAAAATATATACAGTTAAACCTTAATAAGTAATATTCGATAAAATAATAATTTCGCTAAGATAATAATTTCCTATGATTCCGATATGAGTCAATGCACTAAAATAATATTCGATAAAGTAATAACCTCCTTAAATGAATATTTTTTCTCTATGCCAATGTTATTACTTTATTGAGATTTAACCATAATATCTCAAATATCTTTGAATATCTAATATTATAATTATAGTACTAAATGATTTGGATGGTAGTATTTTATTATATACACATGCCAATGTATAATTTTCAGCATGTACTATTAGTATTTTTCATAAGTTATATTAATTCTCTCTATATACGTATTTTTTGGGGATTTGAAATTTAGTTATATACGTATATAAATACTCTGTCCGTTTTATAAAAAGTGTCTTGTTTTCAATTTTTCTGCTTACAAAAGAAAATGAGCCTCACACCTTTATCAACTAAATCTAATTCAATAAAATTAATTAATCATATGGTCCCACACTTTTACTTCATAAATCAATTCTAAATAATTAATTAATTGTATGAGTCTCATATCTTTACAACAAAAATAAACTCTCCTAAATTACTGTACCGAAAAAAAAATGTCATTTTCTATGGGACGGAGGGAGTAAAAAAACATACTATTTGAGATTATTGTACAATTAAACTTGAAGGAAAGGAGTTTTTAATTTGTCCAACTATCTTCAAGAACACATTACAATTAAACCTCGATAAAGTAATAACCTTAGGACTGAGAAAAAATATTCATTTAACAAGGTTATTACTTTATCGAACATTATTTTAGTGTATTGACTCATATCGGGACCGGGAGAAATTATTATCTTAGCGAGATTATTATTTTATCGAATATTACTTTATCGAGGTTTAACTGTATTTTTCTAAAAAAATCGAGCTAATTTTACGCATTTTTAGAAAAAAAAAAGAGATATATTCTCGCATTTTTCCCATTTATATACGTGTACGACCCAATTTTCAATCCGTAATAAATGTAATATTTCAGGAAGGAGATGTTGGATTATGCAAACTGCATGGCCGAGCTTCGGGAAATGATGGCGGAACTAATCTCCGAAGCCCTACGGCTTCCCACTCATTATTTAACAAACGTGGAGTGCATGAAGAGTCAAATCATGTCGTGTTTGTATTATCCAGCTTGCCCGGAGCCACACAAAACCCTAGGAACTCCGAAGCATTCCGACATGACATTTTTAACCTTACTCATGCAAGACAGCATCGGAGGGCTACAAATTCTTCACGATGATCAATGGTTCGATGTCCCTCCACTCCGTGGAGCCCTAATTGCCAATATTGGCGATCTCATGCAGGTACAGCCTCGAATTATATCGAACCAAAGATTTTAAGAAGTGTTGAATTGAGTTAAATAAATGAATTAGTAGGACGAAATCTACAATTTTGAGGAAAATGGTTGAAATATGTAATTTATGGGAGACACATAAAATCTGAGGTTTACGTGATTTAGGGCGACAGCTCCCACCTGGCCTCTTAATTTGGCTAGATAGACTCGAAATCGACAATTTCGAGAAAAAAGAGTTTAAATCTATAATTTTTAAGAGAATAAAATAAGAAAATTTTAAATTATATATATTTCAGAATTTTGTATGATTTAGAGCAGCTTCGGGCCCACCAGCCCAGTGGATCGGCCCTAGGTAAGAGTGCGGATCCAGGATTACAAGAGAGGGGCGAAACTTAAAAATTCGATAGAAAAGAGGGTAAAGTGTACATTCGGGAGGCGAAATACGAAATTTCTTAAAAATTACATATAAAAAATCGTGTTTCGACACGAGTTCGGGGGGGCGCCCCTGGATCCGCCAACTAAGACCAATAGATAGTCTTGTTTATGTTTTAATTTTTCTTATTTGGATGTGTAGATTATTACGAATGACAAGTTCATAAGCGTGGAGCACAGAGTTCGGTCGCAGCCGGTGGGGCCGAGGATTTCGGTGGCATCATTCTTTACTCCGAGCATGAGGGCTTCGGCGGAGCCGTTTGGTCCGATCAAAGAGCTTCTTTCCGACGAGAATCCGGCAATATACAGAGAGTTTCACTTCGTTGAATACTGCAAGAGTTACAAGACAAGAGGCGACCAAGTCTCCGCCTTGCAATATTACAAGATTTAATTTGACTACATGTTTGTTAGTGTTTGATCTTCCATTGTATTAATAAATTCATGAGTCATTTAAAAAGCTTTTTTTATAAGAATAATAATTACTTCAGAAAATTTGTTTCTTTTTAATGAAAAAAAAAAACTAATGGCACCCATTTAATTTAAACAAAAAATTTATACTTCCTCCATCCCACTAATCTTGTAACATTTGGATCTCGACACGGATTTTAAGATAGTGAGTGAAAGGTAAAGTATTTTGTGTAAATGTATAAAATAATACTGTAAAGTAAAAAATAGTGGGCCAACTTGTTTAAGTGAATATGATCCAATCATTTTCTTTATATTTTAAGTATGCTTCAAGATTAGTGGGACACTCAAAAATGAAATGTTAGAAATATTGGTGGTACGGAGGGAGTATTTATATGAACATCATACATAAAATTAAAAATAAAAAACCTATTATTCTTAAAAATTGAAACTTAAAAAAAATTATAATATAAACTTGTTGATAAAAATAGCAATATATTTTAATTAACATTCTGAAGTTAATATTTTTAAAATATATTATGTTTTTTAAATCCCGTCTGCCATGGATATTTTCATTAAAAAAATTAAATAAAAACTGGTTTTTAAATATACTACTCACTCGATCCACATTTATTTAGTAAATAAGATATTCTTTATTATTGGTAGTGTTCAAAATGGAAGTTTTCCTTATTACATATGAATATGATAACAGATTGGGCTTTAATTTTAAGATTCTACTTTATGCTAGTAACAATTTCAAAGATACTTCCTTTTTACATTGAAAACGATAAACCGGCTTTTTATTCAACAATTACATGATGGTATAAGAGATTAATGATGACTGAAATTTCATCAACAATTTATTCCGCTCCGAAACAAATTTAAGGCATCATCGATATAATCTCTTTACAACTTGCTCATGAAAAAGTTCAAGTTACACCACATTATCAACAATATCAACTCAGACATCAATTCCTCACCAAACATTTGTTTTGTTGTCACACCAGTCAAGATCCCATTTCTAGAAAAAGTTGGTGATCGTGTTTCCCATTTAGTAAAGCTAGCACCCATCTTTGAAATTTGAACCTCACTAAAGTTGGTGGAGAAAAAAAATATAAAAAAAAATCACATCAAGACTATTTTAAATCTCAAACAAAATAAAAATTTTAATTTCCCAATAAGTCTTCTTCTTTTTTTATAATAAAAAAAAAATCAAGTCTTCTTTTTATTATATAGTATATATAATAGACTAGTTCAATCACTCACAAGTCGCATATCTCCATGATAAACACATCAAAATTCTTCATCGCTGCAACCAAGAATTAAAAAAAAATACTGTATTCTTAAAAATGTTGCATTCAATTAAAATGATCTCAAATTTTATTTTTTAATTTTTTGATGTATATTATTTCAAATACTCTTAAATGTCTAAAATTATACTCCCTTCGTCCAAATTATCTTGTCCACTTTGATTGTGGCGCGATTTTTAATGAGAGTTGTTAGTTGTGTGTAGAGTGATGTAAAATTGTGGAGCAAAAATTGTGGGACAAAGGGAGTATAAAGTAATGGTCAACTGGAATATATTAGAATGTTAATTTAAATTAAAAAAGAGAAAGTGGACTAATGGTATAAGATGACAGTAAAGAAAAAAACTATACTAACGGAGTGGAACGAGGAAGTAATATTCTAGTTTTGATGTTAGTTGTCACGGATTATTTAATTAATTGAATTAGTCGCATAACATCAGCACCAAGACAAGAAGTTTGACCTTCTTGGACTTATCACACCTTCAAATTATAATTGTTAAATTTATTGTTTTCTTATTTCAGATGATAAGCTATTATATTATTAATATATAAAATACGTGTATGGCAAATGAAACAATTCTATTTTCATAAAAACTTCCAACTCCCAACTGCTTTTCCTTTCCTTTTTTTCAATCTTTTTTTTCCTCATAAGATTTATTTTTTTAAAAAAAAATTCTGTATCTACTAGAATGGGACAACATCTCATAAGATTTATTTTTTTCCTCATAAGATTTATTTTTTAAAATAAATCTCGTATCAGAAAGTTATGGGACAACATCTATAGGACGGAGGAAGTATTATTTAACAAACATAGAATGCATGAAGAGTCAAATATTGGCGTGCTTGTATTATCCGGAGGATTCGGACGTGACATTTTTAACCCTACTCTTGCAAGACAACATCGGAGGGCTACAAATTCTTCACGATGATCAATGGTTCGATGTCCCTCCTCTCCGCGGAGCCCTAATAGCCAATATTGGCGATCTTATGCAGGTAACCTTGAATTATCTCTAACAATAAATCTTAACATTGTAGTGTTGAATTGGGTTAAAACAAGGGGCGAATTCGGAATAAGAGAATTAGTGGGACGGAATTTACAATT
Organism: Lavandula angustifolia; assembly: GCA_028984105.1. Lineage (NCBI taxonomy): Eukaryota > Viridiplantae > Streptophyta > Magnoliopsida > Lamiales > Lamiaceae > Lavandula > Lavandula angustifolia. Next base: position 329,864 of record CM054812.1, read on the forward strand.
TGAATAAAAGGGTTTAAATCTTATTTATAGGAGAGATAAATATTAATTTTTCAAAAATTAGATATAAAATACGGAATTGTGCACGATATAGGTCTATAGATGTTCACCCAACCCCTTGATTTTACCCCTGGGTAAAACCAAAAGATAGTCTCGAGATCGACAATTTTGAGAGAAAGGGTTTAAATCTGCATCTTAGGATATAAAATAATATTTTTTCCTAAATTACACATAAAATCAAGGATTTTGCTAAAGATCAATAGGGATGGGATCACCTGTCCAATAAATCCCTATCCAATTGGTGTCTGATTTAAATGACGTAGTTTTGTATTAAAAAAATGCACTCTTTAATTATTTATTAAATCATTTTTTCAATCTTATCTTTTTAATTTATAATTTCTCAATACAAAACTACATCGTTTTGAATCGGATATCAATTGGACATGGATTTAATGGACAGGTAATCTCATCCCGGTCAATAGGTACTCTTGTTTATTTTTTTATTTTTTTTTAATTTGTATGTGTAGATTATTACGAATGACAAGTTCATAAGTGTCGAGCACAGAGTGCGGTCGAAGCCGGTGGGGCCGAGGATCTCCGTGGCATCTTTCTTTACTCCGAGCTTGAAATTTCTTTACTCCGAGCTTGAAAGCTTCGGTGGAGCCGTTTGGTCCGATCAAAGAACTTCTTTCCGACGAGAATCCGGCGACATACAAAGAGTTTCACTTCGTGGAATACTGCAAGACTTACAAGACAAGAGGGGACCAAGTCTTATCCTTGCAATATTACAAGATTTAATTTAATTACATGTTGTTACTGTTTGATCTTCCACGTTCATATCTCATTTAAAAAAGCTTTATTTTATAAGAATAAGAATGACTTTAAGGAGTTTTCATTTTAATTACAAGGTGTTTAATTTAAGAATTGCTTTGTTTTGCCACTCCGTCCATCTCGAGTTTAATTATTACATGTTCACTCTTTGATCTTGGCAATACAGTTAAACCTCGATAAAGTAATATTCGATAAAGTAATAATCTCGATGAGATAATAATTTCTTCCGGTCCCGATTTCGATAAAGTAATAACCTCGTTAAATGAATATTTTTTCTCGGTCCCAAAGTCATTACTTTATCGAGGTTTAACTATAATTAAGTTCATGTCAGCATTTAAAAAGCTTGATTTTACAAGAATAAGAATTATACTCTCTCTGTCCTATTAATACTGTTATGTATACCTAATTGGATGTCCCAATAGTACTGTTTTGTTTCAAAAAATGAAATAAAACAACACTACAAATCACAAAAAGTCATGTGGACCCACATCATTTACACACAAAAGTCAAGCTTCTTAAACTCCGTACCGAAACCCTACATGACAATATTAATTGAACGGATGGAGTACTTTTTTAAGGAGTTTAATTACAAGATTAAACCGGGCCTCGGCTCAATTAGTTGTTATGTATCATTTCAGAAGCCCAATTCATTTTTATGCTGGCCCGGCCCACCACATTGGACTCAAATTATTTGGGCCTGGTTATGACTTGTCCGGGCCTAATGTCTTTGATACCCGATCATCTTTCCGCTTGTCATAAAAAAAAAATAATATAAAGAAAAAATATTGATAAAAATTTATAGCGGAAACAATGCTGTTCCCACATGTAAAATATTTTTTTAATTAAACAAAAGGATTTTAAATGGCTTAGACAAACTAATATTCTTCTTAGTTTTGATGGTAATGTATCGCTGTCGCGGATTCTTTAATTAATTGAATTAATCGCATAATATTAGCACGAATACACGGAAGGTTGACCTTTTTGGCCTTCTCACACCTTCAAATTATAATTGTTACATTTATTGTTTTCTTATTTCAAATGATAAGCTATTATATTATTATATAGTAATTAATATATATACGTGTGTGACAAGTGAACAAATTTTGATGACATAAATTTTCATAAAAAATTCCAACTCCCAACTGCTCTTCCTTTCCCCCCCCCTTTTGTCCTCATTTGATTTAATTCTTTTTTTAATGTGTATCTACTAAATACTTCTATTAATTTATTCATATATATATATATATATATATTTTTTCTTCTTCCAAAAGAATTCCTATCCACCACTCTTCATTTAATCTTTAACTCTTATCTACCAATGTACACATATAAAGATATATATAGAGATGTAGGTTCTGTCTGAATAGTTTTTATCATGTGAATATTGCATTTTCAAGACGAATGTACTGCACTTTCAAAAATAAAGATACTGAATTATTATTTGTAAGATTACAAAAAAAAAGTTCCTTAAGTACAGTTTAATTATTTAAAAGTGCAGTATTTAAATTGCATTATTATCATCAATAAAATGCAGTATATATATATGTATGTATGTATATTTATGTATATTTGCCAATGGGTCCTGTGGGAAGACAGAGTTATGTAGGAAGGTAGGAAGTCTACATATTCCCTATATATTTTATGCATATTCCTTAATTTTTTTATGCTTACATTTTATATTTTTTACATTTTTGCCCTTATACATAAAACATATAAAGAATATGCAAAATGAATATTTCAGAGCATATTCAATCTAAACCATCAAAAAATGAAATGAAGGGTGCAAATTTCTTCTTATTTCTTATTTTAAGGAGGCTTCTCATATGATCCATTCCCTATTTTCCAATGCTAAGATATTTATAGATAAGTCCTATTTTGTACTATCAAGAATTTTGATGATTAGTTATCTCGAATTATGTAAGCTTAGAGCATGTTCCATGTATGAAATCGCGTGATTAAGGCATGAATTCTGCATGATCTTGATTTTTAATTATTATTTCAACCTCAAGAAAAGGAGGGTTTATAGCTGCATGTTGCTCTAAATTCCTACAATAAAATTATGTTGCTAAGTCAACTAGCAAGCTGTCTCTGATCAAGAACAGCAACAGCTTGAGACAATCATGTTCCCCACATGTTTCCCTTAACCTATAAACCACCAAATTCTTACAAACCCCCTTCACAACCAAATTCAAGCATCGCCTTAGCATGGAAGATGGTGAATACAACTACGATTGGGACAAAGAAGTGGAGACGTTCGAGCGATCGAAAGGCGGCGTGAAGGGGCTCGTAGATTCCGGGATCGCGAAAATCCCGCGATTCTTCGTTAGCCCGCCGGAGCCGGACGGATCCGGCCCTCCTCCCGACACCCTCATCCCGGTCATAGACTTCGAGGGCGTCGGAACTCGACGGGAAAAAGTCGTTGATGAGATTCGAACTGCGTCTCGGACGTGGGGATTCTTTCAGATGGTCAATCACGGAGTTCCCGCGACCGTGATGGAGGCCGTGTTGAATGCTACACGAAGCGTGCACGAACAACCGAAGGAAGCGAAGATGGAGTTGTATACGTCGGACGGTAGCCCTGATGTGCGATTCTACACGATCAACGGTCGGCTCGAGGAAGGAGATGCGGCGAGCTGGAGGGATGCGTTTTCGTGCAAGTTCACGGATGGTGTGCTCGATCCTCGAGCTATTCCTTCGATTTGCAGGTAATTCGGTTCAGTTCGGTTCGGTTAGATTCGACTATATAAATTTGTTATATACAAAATTATAGTCCCCTATCTATCCCTTTTCTTGATTATGCAAAAGTATAGTCCACCCTTTGTATAATTTAAGTTTGATAGTAACATTATTTTCTAATGTAATTTTACTTAATCAAATATATTTAAATACATTTCACTTAATTTCTTGAAAATTGAAGGCTAAAAAACGTCGGGGTAAAATAATTTTTGAAACTCATCTTTGTTGAAAATCTATTCCTATGTATTTTTAATATTTCAAAATAGTAGTAGACTTGCTATCTGTTTTATATGTTATGGATTTTAATCCAACTTATTTACTTGTTTATTTTGTAAATTCAATTGAACAAATTTGGATCCTCCCAAAATTTTCAAAATTCTGTTTTATATGTTATTTCATATGGATTTTAATCCAACTTATTTACATGTTTGACTTTGTAAATTCAATTGAACAAATCTGGATCCTCCCAAAATTCAAAATTCTGACTTCGTCACTGTAACATACATACACATATATGTAAATTGTAATTACTTCTGAATTCAAATTTCTTGGATTAGGAATGAGATAATGGATTACATGAAAGAATTGATCAAAGTGAGAGACGTTTTATCCGAACTCCTATCGGAGGCGTTGGGGGTGAGCAAAGACTTACTAGAGCAAATGAAATGCATGGAAAGTGAGTATCTAACATGCCTTTACTATCCGGCCTCGCCCGAGCCGAAGAAGAGCTCAGGCACGGTCGTGCACTCCGATCCAACGGTTCTCACGGTTTTGATCCAGGACAGTTGTGGCGGCCTCCAGATCAAACACGACGGATGTTGGATCGACGTGCCTCCCGTGCCAGGAGCCCTCATTGTCAACATTGGTGACTTTCTACAGGTAATTTTTTTTTTCAAAATACATTATAAAATTTTAATTTAATATCGTAAAATATTCGAGCCGTTGTCTCATTTACGGTTTTCGATAGCTTATGAGCAACGACAAATTCATGAGCGTGGAGCATCGAGTGCTCTCTAGGTCAAGAGGGAGCCGGGTATCGGTAGCGTGTTTCTTCTATCCCCGTGGCGATGAAATGGCTAATATTTACGGACCTATCGAAAAAGTCGTTTCCGAAAATGCCCCTGCTATCTATAAGCAAGTTAATTACATAGATTTCGTCACGCATTACCAGAAGAGGAGCGTACGAGGTGGGCATTCGGCCCTTGAAAATTACAAACTCCTCAAGAATTGATTAAGGTTGTTGGGAATAATTCTTTGATTCATTGGTTTGTATGTATTTATTTTGGTTGTGAAAAATATTGTGTAAATCTTTTTTCTTTTATCTTGTACGCTTAAATATTAGCTCTTTTTTTTTTTTTTTTTCATGGAACCCGCAGCCGTTACCTTCGGTGCGCACTGGGTAAACCACGCTCCTTGTGCAGTAGCCTGCAAACCACACAAGAGGGTTCAACCACCCTTAATGTGACAGGGTGACAGGCAACACCTAGCGGTCTTGGTGAGAATTGAACCCAGGACCTATCGGTCCCGGGCCACCCACCTCAACCGCTAGGCCATCCCATGGGGACAATATTAGCTCTTTTTAGTATTGTTTGTATTGGTATAAGTTAATGATTTACAATATTAAAGTTGGTTGCCACAAAACTTTTATGTTGACCAAGAAATAAGATCTCCTGTCCCAAAAACTTATTGCAATGTTGTGTTATTAGTATAACCATCGAGGGGCTTATGATACATAGGACTGGGAATCCGCTCGCATTTACTAGATTTTGGAATCAGATCACCTGTCTCAGAAACTATGTCACAATATTGTCCCATAAAATAAGCATCTAAATGCCTACTACACATATCGTAAAATTATACCGTAGTCATTTAGATGCTTTCTCTTATGGAACAGTATTGGAACAAGGTTTCTGGGACAGGCAATCTTGTGCCCTACATTTTGGACGGAGTATTACATAAGAAAGAGTTTTAGTAATAGTGGAATTGGGCTTTTTATAACAAAATCCAATGGACACAGACCGATTGTTTTGGGCCTCAAGAATTCAAGCCCATCCCAGTTTAACTACAGTCTGTCTACAGGTGGGCTAATTTTGAGGCTTTGACAAGGCTAAATCACACGTCATTTAATTTTTTTTAAAAAATACATAAATGATGAATCGAATTTATAAATTAAGGCGAAATTTTTAATCTAGAAACTGATTAAAATAATAAATTCACATTAAAGTTTTATTTTTATGGTATAGGGTCGTTTGTTTGAACTAGTCGATTGCAGACGAGTTTCGTCATTGACCACCGCACCCTTTACGCAACTTTATTTAAAAAGAATAAATAAATAGCCCATGCTATCCGTGTGGGAAAAAATATTACTCCCTCCGTTCCGCTTGAAATTGTCTCGTTTTTCTTTTCGATTTTTTTCATTCTATTTATTTTATTTCTTACAAAGGAAAATATTTACTACAGAAATTATATATTTTTTGTGGGACCATGATCTACACACAATTAGCTATTTATCTTAATTTATTTGTCGAAAAAAAATGAGAGACAAATCTTACGGGACGGAGGGAGTTTATTCTATAATTATTATTTTATATGTCACACTTAAGGGGTGTGTTTTCCTTTTTTTTTAAGCACTTCATTATTTTCTTTTAAAATAGTAATTTTAATTAAAATTTAAGAGTTTTTGAAATTAATATAAAAATTGATATTTGTGGTAAATTTTACCCTTGGTATTTTAAATATAAAAAGTATCTCAATAGATGTTTATAGATTTAAGCATTTTAGCAGCTTTAGAGAAGCCAACGCTGAAAATCTATTTAATAAATACTAAGAAAAACTCCTTATGGGAAATAAGGGTTTAAAATAAAATTTTCAAACATACCCTAATTAAATACTTCAAGGAGTATGATACATTTGAATATATAGGTCCCGTTTGGAAGAGTTTATAAACAACTTATTTAACTTATTTTACATAATAAGTCCTTTTACGCACGTTTGGAAAAACTTATCGAAATAACTTATTCTAAATAAGAAGTTACGTTTAACTTATGTCAATTTATAAATAACTTTTAAGGAGATTCACAAATATCAAATCTTGAAAATTACATTTTTTTTTTCCTATATAAATCATCATCATTTCATGTATCCAAAGTAGTTAAGATTGTTAGAATCATTTTAGGAAGTCAGACATACAGACAAGTTGGAGTAAAATATCATTTTAGTGAAGAATAAGTTGAATTTGCTCTCTAGAATATTTGGCAGAAAGCTATTCACCTGTATTGTTTGAGCAACATTCAATAAAAATTAAAGGTTCGCCTGAAGATAGATATATTATTTAGCTGCAACAAGTTGGCCAATAAATAGTTTAAAAAAAAAAGGATACTTCGAAATTCCCTTCCAAGAAATTAAAGAAAAACTGGTTCAGAATGACTTGGAAACAAACAAGTAATCTTTCTTATCAATTGTGAGCAGGATGTTTACAACAGTTTATAACCACCAATTCATTATGGAACAAAGACATAAATAAAAAAGAGGGGTAACCTGGGATTGCAGGGTATAAGTACCCAACTTTTCTAAAGGTATTAATTTGTAAAAAAAATTAAATAACAAGTTAATTAACGTTTATCTGGCTAGGCACCGTGCTGGCGCGGTGGATAATTTCTAGTAAATATATAAATGTGTATAGGATTTCGGAATCATGAATTTGTTAATTTTGGTCCCATTCGTTTTACAATTAGGGAGTGTTCATGTGCCGGTTCCGCCGAAATACCGAACCGACCGGGGTTTTGTTTATCGGAAAATTCAAACTAAAAATCGAATCGAATTGTACATTTTGGTCTTGGATTATAACTAAAAATTTCCGACCGGTTAGCCGGACCGTCCGAAAAACCGAAGAGTGCAACAAATTTTATTTTTTATTTTCCTGGCAAGTTTATGTAATTATGTCTATTTTCGTCTCAACTTTTATTATCCATCAATTTTTCGTATCATTATAACTTTCTAACTTTTAGAGTTCTAAAACTTCATGCGTTTAGAGTTCGATAATTTTGTCCATTTCCTTGTTGATGTAAGGATGATATGGTTTAGCTTTAGTATTTTTAGTTTTTCACTTTTTTTTTAATTAGAATTAATATTAATTTTATTATCTTCTAATTATTATTTTAAACTCGATTCTATTGGTTAAACCGAAAAAAATAACTAAACTGAACCAAAAACCAAATTTGACTGACCGAAAATTTTAAGCCGAAATCTTTCGGTTCGGCCGGCTTGACCGAACTGCAAACGACCTTATAATCAACAGAGTGCTTATACGGATTGAAATTGAACCAAAATAAATAAATTATCAAAATATTTGATCAAAATAACGAACTAAAATTGAATTTGAGAAAATTAAAAAGAGGGAGGGGGTCAAAATAAATTGGTAGTCAATACAATGGGCCAAAAATAATATTTTTTAACACATATATTCTAATCTTAATGCATCAACAATGGAAAAAATCGATACATCCAAGTATAGGAAGTAAATTGATAAATATATGATTATTGAGTGATACACCGGTCAATCCACGTTATCAGTATTTAATTAGGGTTCCGTTGAACGGATAGGAGATAGATCCAAAAATTAATTGAATTTAGTAATCAATTAGCAGTTTGATCGATGAGGAGTGATCCCATAAATCTATAACAATTGTATATTCTTTCCGTCTTAAATATATATATATATATATATAATATATATATAATATCCATTCCATATATATATATATATATATATATATTTTCACATATATAAAAAGATTTAATGATTAAAAAAGTAGATAAATATTAGTATTGACATTTGAGTAAATTAAAATAAATTATTAAAAAATTAATAATATAATTATATTTATTATTATTAAAATTTGATTAAAAAAAAGTCTTTTTATATTATTATATTAATTAGACCTAGTGAAATATTTATTTATACACAAAAAAAATTATTAATAGTTTTATAAATTTAGACTAGATGCAAAAAAGAATTAAATATATAAATTTGAGACAGCAGAACTATTAAAAAAGAATATCCCACCGATCATAAGAATATCCCACCGATCATAACATGTGTATTTTTTTATTAAATGGCTAGTTGAACATCATAGTCAAAATATTGCTTTTTTTTGTCTTAGTATGCAAGTTGATGTATCGCTACCTAATTCTTTAACTTATCGAATTAATTAACTAATTTGAACTTCGTTATTCATTGGTTTTCAGAATCCTTTTTCGTTGGAGTAATTTCTGAAGTTTCTTATTTAAAATGATAATCCATTTTATAGGAAAAAGTGTTACTTAATTTGTAAAGCATGCCATATTTGACTCATTAGCACATGGCTAAAGTAATTAAACCAAGCTTCGCTTTCAGAATAGTTAACAACTAATTTGATACAATCTCGATCCTAATGGTCTATTACATAAACTAAGGTAATTTGGATATATATATATATATATATATATATATATATATATATATTTCCATAATTTAATAATCAATAAATTCATTAATAGTCTTATTAATATAATATTTTTTTCTGATTTTGACTCGAGCCAAAATAAAAATCATCAAATTCAATAATATAATAACATAATAATTTTCAAAAACTCCAATAAAAATATATAATTCTGTCAAATTATAAATTAATATTTATTTAAAATTTAAATTTATCAATAACACTAAGACAGAATCCACCCGCACCCCCTTCCGTACCCCCTTTCTATCACACTGTCTCACTTTTTATGTATTAGTCACTTAATTCTTTCATAACCATCTTACAAGTGAAACAAGTCATTCGCATATTTAGGGTGTGTTTGCAAATACTTATTACAAGCATACTCTTTATTTGTTATTGTTTAAAGTTGAAAATAATTATTTTTAAGCAAAATCTTGTGGATTTTAGGATTAATTTAAGAAATTAAATGTTTTTGATAAATTCAAAAAATTACGGTGTTTTAAACATAAAAAAAATTGTTAATAGACATATAAATTTGGGACAGACGAAAAAAAAAAGTAGGCATATAAATTTGAGAACCACCAACAATGGCAGATACAAAGGGATCGGGTGGGTGCGACCGCTCCCCCGAACTTTCGTGAAGTGTCACGAGTTTCCGTTTATGTTTAGGAATATATGTCTTTATCCCACGTAAAATTATGAACCCCCCCCACCCCACCCCACCTAACCTAAAAAATATAATTTATCACTCTGCACTAAAATAAAAATAAAAAATTAGTGTGAATGTGTGACCACTAACTTTGCAAAATTTAAAAAATACATATTAAGTGTCACTAATTTTAGTAGGGTCTAAAATTTAGAGTTTTGAACATATTCTAATAGAGTTAATTATGTAATATACATATTTTTATAGTAAATAACTTTATTTGAAAATATAAAAAAGTAACAACATTCAAAATATGAAGGTAACAACATTCGAAATATGAAGAAACTCTATCAATATTTTGCCTTAATTTTCTTTAAAGTAAAGATATGAGATGACGGATTTTAAGTTACAAGATCAATATAGACATATACCCTATTTGTGAAAACAACTAAAATAAGTGATTTTGATATAAGTATTTATGTTATAAGTGTTTATGTCATATATTTAAATTGAGTAAGTTTGGATGCATTTAAATATAAACATTTATTGAGAAAAAAATAAGGCAATTTGACACAAATGGTCCCCAATGTTTGCTAGTTTAGATTAATTGGTCCCTAATCTTTTTTTTTAGTTTATTGGTCCCCAATGTTTTGATTTAAATAACTTCTCATATTATTAATTCCAAAATCATAATTCATTAAAAATCTACCATTTAAAACTGTATTTTATCCATAAAAATATTCAAAAAAATCTATTTTACTATGCATAAAAGTCTCTTTCATTATGAAAAAAAAGCACACATTAAAAGTGTATTCAATTATGCATAAAACTTTCGTTTATTATGCATAAATATCTCTTGCATTATGCATAATAGGAACTAATCATGTCCTTAGATTTTATTAATTTAATGGTCCAGATTTAAATTTTGTTTCCAGATATTTTTAAATATAACTTTAATTTGTTTATTTAATGAAGGGTAAAATTATAATTTTATATTTATGAATTTATGGTAATTTACACCATTCGGCAATTACTATGCGGTTATTGGCTTCTGTGTAATTTTATCATTTAACATTAATTAAATTCATTTCTTATTTCATGGATCATGAACCGTTTTCCACATTTAAAACCGTTTCCCTTATTTTTCTCTCTCCCTCATTTTTCCTCAACTATTCACGTTTCTCTCTCTCTTTTATACAATGGGTGAATATATCAATTTAAAGGTCATAGAAATATTAATAATTTATTATACAAGCTTCTATATTCATATTAGTTTTTGTTATAATTAATATTTTATGCATAAATATTAATTGGCTTATGCATATATTATTAGTATGTTATTACAAACTTTCAAATTAAAATTAGTAATATGCATATAGTAGTTGTCTATTATGCAAAAATATAAACTTAGTTATGCATATATTAGTAATTTGTCTTTACAAGTTTTATGCATATATTAGTTGTCTGTTATGCACAAATATGAACTTGTTATGCATATATTAATAATTTTTTTTTACAAATCCATCAATTTTATGTTTGCTTAACATGATTGTAGCAATATGCAAGAGAATATTATGCATAATGCAAGAGATATTTATGCATAATGAACGAAAGTTTTATGCATAATTGAATACACTTTTAATGTTTGATTTTTTGCATAATGAAAGAGACTTTTATGCATAGTAAAATAGATTTTTTGAATATATTTATGGATAAAATACAATTTGAAATGGTAGATTTTTTATGAATTATGATTTTAGAATTAATAATATGAGAAGTTATTTAAATCAATTCGTTTGTTGCTATATTTATCCACATTAATTAATATGTTAATTAAAAGTTAAATTAGATATTAAGAAACTTGCCTTAATTATAAATAATCTTTTAAATTAGATATTAAGAAACTTGCCATATCTATAAATCCATAAATATAAAAATTACAATCTTAACCTTCATTAAATAAACAAACTAAAATTATATTTAAAAATATATGAAAACAAAATAAATTTGCACATTAAATTAATGAAATCTAAGGCCATGATTAGTTCCTAGTTCTCACAAATAGAAGAGTTCTTACCAGACCCACACCATATATATATATATATATATATATATATATATATATATATATATATATATATATATATATACAACACGAGTGTTGCACGACAGTAGAACTTACATAATTTAATACTAGCTAAATTAATAATTTTATTATGATAATAATTTTCAAAAAACTCCAATATACGATATTGTTGTTATCATAAATTAATAATAATTTTAAATTATCAATAACACTAAGACACTTAACCCACCCACACCCCCTTCTATCAACCCCTGTCTATCACTCTATGTCTCACATTTTATGTATGAGTCACTTTAGTTCTTTCATAACGATCTTACAACAGATTCAAGTCATTAAAATATGTAATGTGTGATTGCAAATGCTTATTATAAGTACAATATATATCCTTATTTGTTGTTGCATAAAATTGAAAGTAATTACTTTTATTTTAGGATTAATGTTTAAAAATTAGATATTTTTGATAAATTCGAGAAATTATGATGTTTTAAACGCATAAAATATCTGAATAGGTGTTTATAGATTTAATCAATTTAGCTTGTTACTGCTTATAATTATGTCTCACATCGACTTTGTTAAGATTTTGACTCCTCTATATAAAATTGGATATCCCTTCCCGATACAAGACCTTCTAATGAGAATGTGGTTCAACTTATTGCATTTGCTTAATTTTAGAGAAACTAATGAAGAAAATAAGTTTTGCAAACTCTAAAAAATGACTCACGCGGTCAAAAAGTTTGTAATTTCTAAAAAAAAGCCGTTTAGATTTTAATTGGTAGAGTATAAATCCGCTAAGAAAGCAAAGTTATATAGGAAGCAATTAGAAGCAATATGCACACATTAATCTTATTATTGGATGGTTTATATTGAATATGTTTTATCCGTTATACATATTTCTTATATTTTTTATGTATAAGACAAATATGTAAAAGTTACATGGTTTATGCATATAAAAATATAAAATTATACAAATATATGAGATCTGCATATGTCCAATTTCTTATATTACTATGTCTTCCTCGGATTCGTACGCTATATATATTGCTAATAATTGTGTAATTGTTTATTTTAAACTGAGGAATAGTCAACGGCAGCCCGCTAATATATATATATATATATATATATATATATATATATATATAAATATATATATTAAAACAAGATTAATCTGCCATCTATATATATACACATATGGATAATTGAATCCATGCATCCGATCCACTAGATACCTACTAATTAATAAACACATTCATCCTCTTCACTACTTACTGTAATCAAACAATGGCGGATTCGATCAACGTCGGAGATTTCGATTGGGCTAAAGAAGTCCAAAAATTCCACGAAACTAAAATCGGCGTCAAGGGTTTAGTAGATACCGGCATAACCAAGATCCCGAAACTCTTCGAGCACCCGCCGAAGAGCTTGGAGAACAAGCCGCCGCTCAGCCCACTCGAGCTGCCCACGATCGACTTCGGAGGGGTGGACGGAGACGGGAGGCGGCGGGAGGTGGTGGTGGAGGAGATCCGCCGTGCGGAGAAGGAGTGGGGGTTCTTCCGCATCGTCAACCACACGATCCCGTTGGCCACGATGGACGCCATGCTGGCGGCGGCGAGGCGGTTCCACGAGCTGCCCAACGACGAGAAGGCGCCGCTCTACACCACCGACCGGAGGAAGAGTGTCAGGCTCAACAGCCATTTACCGACGAGAGAAAACGACGCCGCTTGCTGGAGGGACCTCTTGAGCTTTAACTTCCTCGACGACCGGGTCGACCCGGACGAGATACCGTCGGCATGCAGGTATCATTTATGAAGTGGCTCGCGCGGGGATGCGATATGTTGTCCCCAAAATCTCGTTTCCTAATCGTGTCTATATAGTTTTAGAGAATAAAGGGTAAAATGGTAAAATGATTAATTGAGTTACTATCAAATTACGTAGTTTTGACTGAAACATCGTTGCAATATGGTTGTTTTGTGGAGGGACAGCGGTACTAGTATCAAAAAAAGTGGTTGGAGGTATGTTAAAGTAGCGGAGTCCACTTATTTAAATTGATTATCGTCCGTAAATTGCTTTCATTTTTCGAAATAGACCAACAATAGCGGGACACTCTGATAAGAAACACAAACAAAAAATTAATAATGGGATATACAAAGAGTATAATATAATACTCCAATAGTTTTATTAACTTTGAAATAATAGTGGAATTTATAGCGCGAATATAACTAGGTCTAGATTGAAGGTTACGTGTTGAATTCTACAAGGACTATAGTATCACGCTTCTATACTCCCTTATATGCCATACTCTATAAATATGTTGACATGTGACATCAATGGTCAACCATAATTGATTTTGATGTTGTTATTAAGTAAAATTTATGCCACATGTCAAATATTTGTGGAGGTGACAAAAAAGGGAGTATGAATAATGTGGTACACAAAAGTCTATTAAGTTTAATTCTTTAGTTATTTACTTCTTACCATTTTAATTTCGTGAAAAATTTAAAAGCTCCTAAATTTGGTATTGTTATTATATGTATAAATAAGTTATTAGTATTATTATTATGAAAATAAGTGTAATTTATGCGGATAGATTTCGTGTTATGTCTATACAAAATTTGGTAGTGAAATTTGGACGTTTGGTAGTTGACATAAGCTTGGGTCTATGTCTAGACTTGCCTGCTCGGCCCCAAGAATACTTTGACAACACTATGGCGGATCCAAATTCAAAATTAGATAAAATCAAGAATTTTAGGGTACGGAATTTCCAAAAATATACATTTAATTATTTTTTAGTGAAATTTAAACACGTGGATTTCACAGGAAGAAGTTGAGGAGTACATGAAATACATGATCGAACTAAGGGAAATGATGTCGGAGTTGTTGTCGGAGGCGTTGGGCCTCCGCAGTGATTACCTTTCGAGCATAGAGTGCATGAACAGTCAAGTGTTGGCGTGTTTGTATTACCCAAAATGCCCCGAGCCTAATAAAACCTTAGGAACCGTGAAGCATACCGACTTGAGTTTTCTAACCTTGCTTATGCATGATGACGTGGCGGGGCTCCAAATCTTGCATGAAAATCAATGGGTCGACGTCCCTCCTGTTCGTGGGACCCTCATTGCCAATATAGGCGATCTCTTGCAGGTAAGTAAATTAGTTTAATTACTATCTCCCTTGATTCATATCGTCTTATATACTATATTTAGTTGCTACAGCGATACTGTCAGGGACGTATATAGGAATTTTATGAAGAAGTGGCATAATATAAAGAAAAAGTAGCAATTTCGATAAATATGAAAATATAATTTTTACAACTGGCCACGACGGTTTGCCATCATCAGAACTACGAACCATGCATAATTCTTATATAATTTATGCATAATCGTTATATGTTTTGTGAAAAAATCTATAATTTTACAGTTTTACCCTTCTACATAAAAATATGTATAATGTAAAATTATATTTTTTTTACATAAAATATATAACGATTATGCATAAATTATATAAGGATTATGCATGGTTCGCAGTTCTCACGTCAAATGCAGGTTCTCACATGATCCACTCCCTATAATTTAATATATTAATATTAGATATTTTATAAATTTTGGGGTAAAATAGATAGTTCACACTCATATATAAGGGGTGGCAATTGTCACTCCTTGCTCCTTAATACATCCATCCTTGGATACTTTCTATTTTTCATAAAAGAAAATAAAATTATTTTACAAATCACAAAAAATCATTTGGGCCCGCATCATTTATACATAAAAGTCAAGTTTTTTAAACTCAGTGCCAAAACCCTGCATGACAGTATGAATAGGACGGAAGTGTTGCCTCCGCCATCGGGGCCTAGGGTATCGGTTTCAATTTTCTTTATTCCGAGCATGAAGGCGCTGGGGAAGCCCGTTTGCTCCGATCGAAGAGCTTGTTTCCGACGAGGATCCGGCCAAGTATAGAGAGTTCATGTTCGAAGAATTCCGCAATGTTTACATGACTGTATTCCAAGATGATACCTCGGCCTTCTCGCATTTCAAGATTTAGCTTATAGCTTCAAATTACATGTCATTTTAGTTTCTGTTGAACGAGTGTGGGGTTTATGCTTTTCTAGTTTCTGTTGAATGAGTGTGGGGTTTATGCTTTTCTCTAAGTCTATTAATAAATGTTGCTTATTTGTGATTACATGATTGCTTTTCTCTAAGTCTGTTACTCCCTCCGTCCCATAAAAAGTGTCATGTTTTCCTTTCCGAGGTATCCCATAGAAAATATCATGTTTCTAAGAAAGGAAGTGGATCCCGTACCTTTACCAACTCAAATCAATTCAAAATCATTAATTAATTGCATGTGTCCTACCTCTTTACCTCACAAATAAATTATCAATAATTAATTAATTACATGGGCCCCACATCTTTACTCACTAAAATCAACTCTCCTAAAACTTCATGTCCCATAAAAACAAGACATTTCCTATGGGACGGAGGAATAATAAATGTTGGTTATTTGTGATTATATGAAAGTAAAATATTCCCACAATCATAGAGTGCTATCTAGGTCAAGAGGGAGTTGGGTATCGGTTGCGTGTTTCTTCTATCCCCGTGGGTGGCGATGAAATGGCCAATATTTACAGACCTATCGAGCAAGTAGTTTCCGAAAATGCCCCTACTATCTATAAGCTATTAAATTACATAGATTTCGTCACGCATTACCATAAGAGGAGCTTACGAGGTCCTCATTCGGCTCTTGAAATTACAAAGTCCTCAAGAATTGGTGTTTAGTTAGTACTCCCTCTGTCTCACAACTGTTGCTTCCTTTTTCAAAATAGTAATTATTACAAATATTTTATTTAAGAGTTTCACATTTTTACACACAACAAATCATTATTCTTAAAACCGGTGTCGAAAAGTTTTGGAGCAAGAACTGTTGGATGGAGGGAGTATACTTTTCATTAAATCACATGGTGCTCGAAAAATATTGATACAATTTTAAAGTTTAGGGATGTGCCATGTGGTTCTGCAATTACTATCATCTTTCCTAAAATGACATAATTAACATTTAAACCTAAAATGAAGTGAGGCCCCTTCCTTACTCACTACTCGATCTCACCCCCTTCTCTCAAAAACCTCTCTCCCATGATTCTGTTCTTCTCCTTACTCAGAAATTTATGATTTTTAAAATTTTGAAAACTCTAGATTTTTTTTTCAATTACAACATGAAAAAATAAAATCGATTGTCTCAACTATGCCTTGCAAAATTTTGGATGAAATATCATTTCTTCCCATCGAAAAACTGCGTTTATTTCTTAATACGATTAAAACTCATAAAATACACACATAAAGAAAGTTTATTAATCTCCGTGGCGAAAAAAAAAGATACAATAATAACGGGACGGAGTATTACATGAGAAAGAGTTTTAGTAAAAGTGGAATTGGGCTTTTTATAACAAAATCCAATTGACACTAGACCGATTGTTTTGGGCCTCGAGAATTCAAGCCCATCCCAGTTTAACTACAGTCTACAGGTGGGCTAATTTTGAGGCTTTGACAAGGCTAAATCACACGTCATTTAAAATTTTAAAAAATACATAAATGATTAATCGAATTTATAAATTAAGGCGAAATTATTATTAATCTAGAAACTGATTAAAATAATAATTTCACATTAAAGTTTTATTTTTCTGCTATTAGGGTCGTTTGTTTGAACTAGTCGATTGCAGACGAGTTTCGTCGTTGACCACCGCACCCTCTACGCAACTTTATTTAAAAAGAATAAATAAATAGCCCATGCTACCATGTGGGAAAAAATATTACTCCCACCATTTCATTTGAATTTGTCTCGTTTTTATTTCTGAATTTTTTTATTTGACTTTGTTTTATTTCTTAAAAAGGTAAATATTTACTACACAAATTATATATTTTTTTGTGGGGTCACTATCTACACACAACTAACTATTTATCTTAATTTATGTGCCGAAAAGAAATGAGAGACAAATCTTACAGGAGGGAGACAGTTTATTATATATTTATTATTTTATATGTCACACGTGTAAGGGGTGTGTTTTCCTTTTTTTTTAAGCACTTCATTATTTTCTTTTAAAATAGTAATTTTAATTAAAATTAAAGAGTTTTTGGAATTAATATAAAAATTGATATTTGTGGTAAATTTCACCATTGGTATTTTAAATACAAAAAATATCTCAATAGATGTTTATAGATTTAAGCAGTTTAGCAGCTTTAGAGAAGCCAATGCTGAAAATCGATTTAATAAATACTAAGAAAAACTCCTTATGTGAAATAAGGATTTAAAATAAAATTTTCAAACATACCCCAATTAAATACTTCAAGGAGTATGATACATTTGAATATATAGGCCCCGTTTGAAAGAGTTTATAAACAACTTATTTAGCTTATTCTATATAATAAGTCCTTTTACGCACGTTTGGAAAAACTTATCGAAATAACTTATTCTAAATAATAAGTTACTTTTAACTTATGACATTTATAAGTAACTTTTAAGGAGATTTACAAATATCAAATCTTGAAAAATACATTTCTTTTGCCTATATAAATCATCATCATTGCATGTATCCAAATACAATTAACTTATTAAATTTAAATATTTATACTAAATTCTTTTCTTATAAATTCTTAATTAACGTATTTTTCCAAACGGGGCCATAGTATATAAAATCTTTCAATTTTCAAACTTTTATGAATTTTCAGCATATCGAAATATGTTGGCTTCTCATTTGTCATTATCCAAATAAATAAATCACAGTGGGACCAGGTTTGTTATGATTTTCACTATTTAATTCCTTAATTGATCTTCTAGTGTAAGATATTATTAATTAATGTAAATAGGGACGGAGGAGTATTATATTCTTTGTTCGGCGTGCTTGCACGATGCTAGATAACGTGCTTGCAATATTATATATATATATATATATATATATATATATATATATATAAATCTTTAATTTCAAACTTATGATTTTTCCAGATATCGAAATATTCTAATTTGTCAGTATCCAAATAAATTATTCACAGTGTGGCCAGGGTTTGTTACGATTTTTGCTATTTAATTCCTCGATTGATCCTCTAGTGTAAGATTTATATTTATTTTATTCACATAAAGAAGAATGAGGATATTAATTAATGTAAATAATTGATTGGCTGGTCAAATATGGCCTGATCAGTAACTGCTTATATTTGGTCAAGTAATGACAGAGTTGCAAATTTTTGACATTGCCCTCCATCTTCTATATTTTATATTTCAAGGGAGGCCGATTTATTCCATTTGAATTTTCGATTCGACAATTTCGTGTCTCACTGATATTCCACTAATATTTTAATTATAAATTTCAAAATGTCTATGATAATCCCGAATTCAAATCATATACTCATTTGAGTTTACAGTTGAAGACACAATTATGAAAACAATTTTCTAACAACCATGTGGAATAGTAGTCAAAATAGTTACCCGTTTACTTAAAAATAAATAATACTCCTAATATATAATGTTATTTAATCAAAAAATATATTTTAATAAAAAGCGTCAAAGTACCACAAATCGTATTTCTATTAAAAAAATATTTATATATTCTTAAATAATAATGTACGAAAATATTTCTCATGAAATTTAACTATATACATGCATCGCAATTGTTAGGAGCATGAATGGACATGGTTTTTTTTATGTATAATGTTTGAAATACACTAAAATACATGAGACTATAGTTTTACTAACTTTAATAAGTCTAATTAATATGATAATATAGAAAAAAAAGACTATTTTATCAAACTTTTATAATATCAAACACAATTACATCATTAAGTTTTTAGTAATTTACTTTAATTTACTCAAATTCGAATATCAACATTTATCTAACTTTCAGTTGGGATCACATGTCTCAATTACCGAATCAACATTTATTCTAACATTTATAGTATTTCCTCCGTCCCGCTATTAGCGCCTCATATTTTTTTGGTGCACGGTAATTAAAAGGGTATATGATAAAGTATGAGAGAGGAAAAACAAAATTTGCTAAATTTGGACTGAGTCACTTCTATTGAGACATACTCCCTCCGTCCTTATTTTATATGCCCATTTGTTTTTTCACATAGATTAAGAAAAAATTTAATGATACAAAAGTTAGATAAATGTTGGTATTGAAATTTGAATAAATTAAAGTAAATTACTAAAAAAGTTAGTGTCATTATTGTATTTGCTATTATAAAAGTTGGATAAAATAGTCTTTTTATATGTTATCATATTAATTAGATCTATTGAAGTTGGCGAAAGATTTAGTTAAATAAAAATATTGCTAATATGCATATATATTTGGGACAGATGAAAAATGAAAGTAGACATATATATTTGAGACGGAGGGAATATAAAAAAGTGTGCTACTTTTAGCGGACGGAGGGAGTAACTTTTATTATTATATTTTTTTCTTAATCCGTATGAAAAATCGGGACGGAAGGAGTAATAAATATTCCTACTAGATACATGTGTATATATATATATATATATAAATATATATATAGAGTGGTTCCGTGTGAACGCTTTATCGTGTGAACGTGTGAACACGCACTTTAAAGACAAACGTATTGCACTTTCAAGGGAAATATACGCACTTTAATACGTTGCATCGACTATAAGGACAACGTCGCACTTTAAGTATTGCACTTTAAAATGCAATATATTTGCCTTTAAAGTGCAGAGCATTTGTCTTAAAGTGCAGTCACACGTTCACACGATAAAAGTTGTTCACATTTAACCCCCTATATATATATATATATATATATATATAGCTCCGATTGATACCCCATCATCCCTCCAAGCTCAAACTAAACAAATTAAATTCTACTTCAAAACTAACTCCAAAATCTCAAGAAAATGGAGGCTTCGAATGGAAACTACGATTGGGCCAAAGAACTCAAAGCTCTCGACGAAACCAAAGCCGGCGTTAAAGGTTTAGTCGACTCCGGCATAACCAAGATCCCGAAACTCTTCGAGCATCCGAAGAAGAGTCTGGAGAGCCATCCGCCGCTCGACTCCGCCGCGCCGCTCGATCTCCCCACGATCGACTTCCTCAAGCTCCGCGAGGGGCGGCGGAGCGAGGTGGTGGAGGAGGTCCGGAAGGCGGCGGGGGAGTGGGGTTTCTTCCGCATCGTCAATCACACGATCCCGGTGGAGACGATGGACGCCATGGTGGCGGCGGTAAGGCGGTTCCACGAGCTGCCGGACGCCGAGAAGGCGCCGTTCTACTCCGCCGACCGGAGGAGGAGAGTCAAGTTCAACAGCAACTTGCCGGCGAGTCAAAACGACATCGCTTGCTGGAGGGATATCTTGAGCTGCTCTTTCAACGACGACCACCTCGATCCCGCCGAGATACCGTCGGAATGCAGGCATGTTTTTAATAAAATAATATTTTATCTGTTCCACTAAAAATGATTCTTTTTTCTCTTTCGAATCGGCCTACTAAAATTGAATAAGTCTAAAAAAGAAAATATTTTATGAACCAAATTTAACTATCAAAAAAATCCAACAATCTATATAATATAATACCACTTTTTTATATTCGCACTAAAAAGAAACGGTCTACAAATACTAGAAAGGAGACAATATTTACGAGATCAAAAAAATTGTCTAATAGGGTCAAAATCTAGTTCCGATCTCAAAATGAGAATGAGATCATTTGTTCAATAAATCAGTGTTCAATTAGTGTCCGATTCAAAACTAAATAGTTTTGAATTAAAAACTGCACTCTTTAATTATTTATTTTTTGCTCTCTCTTTACTGCTTTACGATTATAATCGGATACCAATTGGATATGGATTTATTAGACACGTGATCTCATGCCTTCAAAATGAGTTAGAAATGGAGTTGAATTACTAGTATATAATAAATAAATAAAAAAAAACAAAGTAAATTAAAACCATAAATTTTGTCCAATTAGATCATTTTTTTTTTATTCATGGAACTTGCAACTTGCAGCCGCTACCTTTGGTGCATACTGGGTAAACCACGCTCCTTGTGCAGTAGTCTGCAAACCACACAGGAGGGTTCAACCACCCTTAATGTGACAAGGTGACATGCAAATCACATAACGGTCTTGGTGGGAATTGAACCCAGGATCTGTCGATCCCGGGCCATCCACCTCAACCGCATAATTTAAAAAAAAAAAAAACAAAGTAAATTAAAACCATAAATTTTGTCTAATTGGATCAAATATTTTGTGGACAAGCGAGAGAAACTTGTACGGTAAGGTCAAAATTTCGTGTAGCTCTCTTAAGTGGATCGAACAAATGGTGTATACCAATTGAATCCGCTCATATAGTCGTCGTTTCCCCTCTAACGTTTAATTTTTTTACTGGGATTTGAATTTATGACTCAACTCGTTTCTAATAAAAACGGGTTTTGCAGGGAGGAAGTGCAAGAATACGCAAAATACATGATCGAGCTAAGGGAAATCATGGCGGAGTTGTTGTCGGAGGCGTTAGGGCTCCGCAGCGACTATCTTTCGAGCATAGAGTGCATGAAAAGTCAAGCGTTGGCGTGTTTGTATTACCCAAAATGCCCCGAGCCTAAGAGAACCTTAGGAAACTCGAAGCATTCCGACACGACTTTTCTGACCTTGCTAATGCAAGACGACATCGGAGGGCTCCAGATTCTGCACGATAATCAATGGGTCGACGTCCCTCCGATTCATGGGGCCCTTATTGCCAATATGGGCGATCTCATGCAGGTGCGTAACGAGTGGATCCAGAATTTATAATTTGATCAACGAGATTTAAATTTATAAATTTGGGGCATAAAATGCGAAATTTTCAAAATATGCAATTAGTGATGAAATTCTTACCAACATTTAATCTAAACTTTTTGTTTTGAATGGTAGATTATTAGCAACGACAAATTCATAAGCGTGGAGCACAGAGTGTTAGCACAGAATGTCGGGCCTCGAATATCAGTTGCGAGTTTCTTTATCCCGAGCATGAAGGCAATGCCGGAGCCGTTTGCTCCGATTAAAGAGCTTCTATCCGACGAGAATCCGGCCGAGTATAAGGAGTTCAAGTTTACAGAGTACGTGGATTTTTACCGGACTAAATTCCTAGACAATACCGCAGCCTTGCCGTATTACAAGATCCGATGAAACCACCCTTCTTCGTCAATTTCTTATTTCATTTCATCAATACATGTGTAATTGGAATAAATGTGGTTCAAACTGAAAATCACATATGTTGGCTTTTGATTGATGTTAGGCCAATTGATGTTTAAAAAATCAGATTTTTTCTTTCTCCAGACAGTTTGAATGTAGGGGTGTAAGTAGTTCCGCTTCGAACTGCAAAATTGATAGAACCAAACCAGACCAAATTGAAAAATGTGGTTCAATTTGATTTCGTGGTTTGGTTCGATTTATTATTTTAGGAACCATATACAATCAGTTTGGGTCGCACTTCCAAAGATTTTTGAACAGTTCAAATCGGATCGTACCAATATCCTATCTATTTTATTTTTATTTTATATTTCATTTTCTTACATGAAAATATTAGGGGATTTAAATATTAAATTTAAGCCAAAATTAATCATAATCTACACGAGGGAAGAGAAACAAGTAGGTGCGCAAATTTCCATAAGTTCGGAATGAGTAGCATTCCTATAACTATAAGTTCTTTTATTATTAATGATTTAAAAAATAAATAAATAAAGTGAATCGAACCGAACCAAACAATTTTTAAGCGGTTCGATTTGGTTCTACATTTCAAACCAAACCAAACCACTTTTATTTGCTTCTATTCCTAAAATGCATGATAAACATAATCGAATCAGACCGTTACGCCCCCTAATTGAATGTACGTGGGGCTTTTTATAGTCGGACGGATTGAACCCTAAACCTATTGAACTCTCATAAGAGCGAGAAATAAATCAACCAAGACTATGATTTATCAACACTACACACAACGAATGTGATATTTATGCAGCAAAAGGAAAACTACAACAGCTGGGAAAACAAATACCAAAAGACACTCACAACAAACACTCAAAATACAAAGAAAAAACTATGAACCTGCTAATGAATACAGAAAGAAGCCTCCACAATAAACCACAGTAGTAACACAGCTTCCGTCGGATTATGGGAGATCGAAGAAGTCGTTAACGTTCGTTAAGAATCAGTCATGGCTTCCAAATTAATCAGAGATTTTAGGCTGTAAAACCTGCATTAGTGACCATAAAACATCCATCCGGTGCATGCTTCTGTTATTCTGCGTATGGAGAAAGCAAACACGTTAGAAATGTCGTAAAAACATAAGCTAAATGTACACCAAGTCTCTGCTAGTGTAAACTGAGGTCTGATAAAAACACATGTTTTTTAGATTTTTTTTCTTTCTTTTCCGTGATTTGATTAAACTCGGTTTAGTTTAGGTCTGTATCGCACTTGGAGAAAGATCAGATGCGTACCTCAACGACAAAGCACATCCACGCCTTATTTCCGTAGGCTTCTGATACGCCTTTCAGAATAGTTAGACCCAAGCTTCGGATAGTTTCTGCTATCTCGAGAAACTGGTCGCACTCTTTGCACATCATCTACATCATCAAGAAAGCAGGAAAGTTTGGAGATTAGAACATAACGGACGTCCCTTTTATGCCTTGAATAGAGTCGGGCAACTCCTTTTCGAAAATCTAAGAATTTATTCTTCGAAAGAATATGCTTCTTACCTGAACCAGCATTTGTCCGTTCATATTTATATTTTCAACTATTATCGGGCATACTTTTTGGTTGTTTCCAACCTCCACAGCCCAGCTCGAGCCCTGCTCACATCGTGAGAATTTCCTCATACCTGTGTCCTTGTCAAGCAACTGAAAAATCACATTTTTTCCAATTAAAATTTTTCCAATAAAATTCTAAATGTCATAATCTAGCAGGTATTATGTACTCCCTCCGTCTCATTATTTATGTCCCTTGGGAACGGGCACCGAAATTAAGATAGTAGGCAGTGAAAAATCACATTTATGTCCACTTGTAAAGATTGATTGTGGTCCACTCATTTATTTCCTTATTTGGTATGGGACATAAATAATGGGAGAACCAAAAAAGACAAGTGGGACAGCAATAATGAGACGGAGGGAGTAGTTCCTATGTGTTTGAATCCAATAAAAGAATTCCGTTCCATATAGGGGTAATTGCGAAAAGTGATGGGAGTCACGAAAAGAGGAGAATTTCCACCAAGAGGAACAAATGGACCGTTGGTTTTGAAATTGAAATTGTTACCTTCGACGTGGAGCATTTATGTAGCTTTTCTGCATGCTTGGTAACACTTTGCATAAAGATCATATGCTTAATTGTCCGTTCCAGAAGTGAATCAATACTGCACTGCAAAATTCAGAAGTTTCAGCAGATAACAAATTAGAAAACCCAAAAGAATCATCAGAAGGAGGAATAAACATGGTGTCGGCATCACCTTTGATCCATTCGGAACGAGCTCTCGCAATTCCTTTATCCGATCTTGGATCAACTGTCGATCCCTGGGTCTCGGCCTACAACTTTCACCCGGTCTAGCTCTCTTTTTAGATGCCTTTAGTGGTCCCCGAGACCTCTCCACGTGTTCACTGCCTCGACTAGAGCTGGTCGGAGAGACGCCGCTGAATTTTACCGAGTTGAAGCTAGTTGAAGTATCACGGTCAAATGAAAATCCCGTCGAACTCATAGTACCTACGCTATTGCACGGTGTTCTTTCAGCAGTCAAGAGAGATTCCCCAGTCTCTCGGCATGACATCTCACTTTCCATGTAATCCTCCTTATGACTAGCTTTCGCCACCACTGCATCCAAAAGGTGTGTATCGGAGTTCTCAAGCAGTAGACTGCAACTGCCCATTCCCTCGGAAATCTCGACAGCCATATCTGAACCGATTTTTTCTTCCTCCCAGATACAACCATTTTGTTTCTGGAAAGAAGGTCCCAATGCCTCAAACAGTTCATAGCCAGCACAAAAACTGAAAGGTGAAATCTGCATCTCGACACAGTTAGACTTGATTGGTAGTTCTGGGTTCACAAAATGTTGATGCATTTGCAGGCTGGGAAGTTTTGGAATATTAATATCAGCATGATCTAGGAAAGCAGAAGACTCGAGATTGTGTGAAGGATGATTCGATGTGACAAGTTTAGAACCTTCAGTCGATTGAGTAGCATCCCATGAACTAGCCTTTTCAATCCTGACATTCTTGATGTTCGTAATTTCTGGTGACTTCCCTGAATCCCTAACATCATTCGTTTCTCCAACACATTTTGTATCATTAACAAATTTCATCTCTTCTTCTTGTTGTTGCCTCGTAAGAATATTCTCAGAGGGGAGTAAAATATCATTCTCAGATGTCGAGCACTCGGCAATTTCACGCAACTTTGTTTTGAGATGCTTATTTGGAAAGCATCTACTTGGAGGCAAAATATGAGGATTATTTACAGGCTCCCGAAGAGGTGAACGTAACTGAGACCACAAATTCGCACCATCCTCTTGAACAGAATCTTTTAGTTTAGTTAGGCAGTGGTGAAAAGCTGAGTCTGAAGCTCTTGTGCATGTATCTGACTGATAAAGAAGGCAATACAAAGATATGGTGAGAAGATTAATGTTGTATAGATATGAAACTAACTCTGTGTGGCACATCTGTGTGTGTTTGTTGGGGGAGGGGAGAGAGAAGGAAAGTAGATTCACCAAAGAAGTATTCTCTAATGGGCTCGGGATACAATCAGCTATGTAGTCGTGCAGACAAAAGAACACATTTCTGATATGGTCAACCAGCTTCAAATCCTCCGTAATCTGATTCCCTCAAAGATGAAATACTAGGCATAAGTATAGGTTTCAGAGTTTTCCTTGATACAAATAATTTTGAACAAGTGCTGACTTTTATGAGTTTATCAAGGGAAAAATACAATGATACCTGATAATACTCAAAAGCAAAAGTCAAAATATTTGGGAAGTTAAGGTACAGTTAACGTACTTTATGAAAAGAGCCTAGTTGTACAACACCATGTGGAATGACAGCCACAACTGCGATGGTCTGCAAGCAAGAAATCTCGTAATATCAGTTTTCATGGATAAAATGCAAAAAGCATCCACAAAAGTGCAGCTTCAGAAACCCTTGTTCTAGAGTTGGAGGACTGAAAACTCAGAAGACATAAAGCATAAGAAATGTGGAGTTTTAGTGGCGTTAGTAGCAAATCCATGGGGGCAAGTAGGGGCTGCTGCTTTTCCAAAAACTTTGACAAATATCAGAACATCGAAGTTTAGATATTCATAATAAGTAACATGTGTGCATTCCTCCTTTTACTTCTAAACTTGATATATCGTCGTATATAATATATTCAAGCAGTTGCCCACATAAAAATTAACCTATGAACTCCATGCTGACGTTCGTAACTATATAACTCTGATATACATTTTGCATCTGTGATTCTTAATAGGTGCTATTCTACTCGCTCTCCGCATACTTAATAACCACAGTAAGAACCTCTTAAAATAAAAAGAAATTGGAGATTAACTCACCTTAATGCCAGCTGAGAACTGAGTTTGCCATGCACCATAATACTGGATAACAGAAAGTCGCATCAGAAAGAGTGGTAAGTGGTAACAGGACTAAGAATGTTGCAGTAAGAAATAGACACTACTTGCTCCTCATCTAGCTTCTATTGGTACATATTCATTTTAATGCTGCTACATACCATACACAGCTCCTCTAGAAGGAATGTCCATTCTCGACTAACCACAAAATAGGGAAGTTCAAAAAACATTTCAATTAAAGTTGTCCTCGTTCTGTTTAATAAACGGATAGTTAACCTATAGACTCTCATGGAAGTCAACTTCTTAAAAGCACTTCATTCTTATACTTGAGGTACAACAAATAATGAAATACCGGAGAGGCAGTTTTAATTCCATACATAGCAATATAATTCCACTATTTATACCTCAGAGGACGAGGATGAATCAACATGATGCTGATCTGAAAATATCCATGAATGCTTCCCAGAAAAAGCCACATGCCCAACAACACTGCTAGGCCAAAAGATTTAAAAATAAATATTGAACAAGGACATAAGTAAGTATATGTCTGTATGTCTATACCCATGTGTGTATCATATCATGTGCTTAATATAAAATTTATCTAGAGAAGTAGATCTACCAGGCAAAAGAGAGATAAGAAGCAGTAAACTGTAAGCTTCATACCCTTCACCAAGAGAATATACTTGATATGACATCTTAGCAACGGCTAATCCCAAAGGATCATGTGGATGATGACCTTCATTCAGGCTCCCTGCTAACTTTTTGTCTTGGTATTGGTTTCCGTCGTAATAGGCGTCCTCCCAAGTTAACATCCTGCATTAGTTTGGTTTCATGGAAACGGTGAAAATAAATTATACGACTGAAAAAGTAAGCAGCATATTTTAAATGAAATGTCCACCCCTCCCCAAAAGATATGTATCTTTCAGAAATCAATTACTACACTCATACATTGATGGTCTATCTTGTTAGTCAAAATAAGCTAGAAAATGACAGCATTTAAAAGTGAGACATAGCGATCATATTGACTTTCGATAAGAACATATTTATCACGAGGTAGGGTTAATATATCTGAAGCAATCAACAGCAAACACTACACACAAAGAATTATCGATTTTGGAAATTCTTGGCGGCTATTTGAAAAAAAGAAATAGACATTGTTCTGATATCAAAACACAAGCGTTAAAATTTTCATAAACAACTAGTAGGAGAGAACTAGATTATCACAAGAAACACTTCAAGATGATTACACACAAAATACACTAATACACAACCACGAGGATAATAACTTAATAAGGCACTCACATCCTTGCTCGATGCTTGAGCTTCCAGAAAACCGCATATTTCCAACCAGTGTTGAGACACAAGCTCCTCAGCGCTTGCTGCAATCGGCATCCCATATTTCCTTCTCCCATCCAATAAAACTCCTACTAACACACAATTCTAATCCGGAAAGAAATCCGAAAAAATCCCTACAGCCACCCCCCCTTGTTAACGTGTATTTCCAATTCTTAGCTCCCCCTGTAAGACCCTCTTCCAGCTTGTTTCCTTCTCAACCGTCTCTTTATAGGAGGTCCCACCGTTGGCAAGAACAAAATATCATCCCTCCCCATCTTCTCTCCCACTCCCACACACTACTCAAACCCAAACTCGAAACCTTCGTCGATCAAATTACAAACTAGCAACAGGAACAACCAAGCAGAACCGCGAAATTCTCATGCTACAATTCACCATCTCCATACTCAAAACAGTATCTCGTTCCACAATCTAACAATCACAAAACTATACAAACTACAATCGAACTAAACTCTGTTATCGTATATCATAAACGACAATTATGCAGAACAGCAGAAGGCAAAACGAAATTGTTTCAGATTTCTCTTAACAGTAAACTGCTTCTGATGAGTACCTTCGGCGCTCCGAATAGAATCTCCGCATTACAGCTGAAATTGCCGCCATTTTCGCCGCGAATTCACAGAAACAACGGTTAGAAACGCCATTTTTTTTTTTCTGGAAGAGAAATTTGGAATCAGCTCGAAACGGTTTTTCCCTTTGAACTCAAAGAACTACACTTCTTATATAGCAGAAAAAATAAAATAAAATAAATAAATAAATAAATTCGAACATTTTGTCGAATGTGTAGTGCTGCCCTCTAAACTACGCCTGAGTCTGGATTTTCTGCCCCAGTGTCTCCCACCAATAAGATGGAGACATGTGTGATTTTATTGTAAAGAAGGTGGCCCATCAATGCACGTGTGGCGCCGCGTGGCCCACCAAAAATTGGGCGCAACATGCGCATAACCACTTTTTCGCCCTTTCGCCGCATATTCGTCAAATGACCATTCTACCCTCGGTTTGTCTTTTTTTATCTGTTGCTCCCTTTTATTTTTTCTTTTTATTTTTGCTTGTTTTAATTTAGCTAAATGATTTTGGCATTTCTCCCTTTCTATATAATTGACGCCTTAAAAAAACTTCATCGTATTGAGTCGGAGCTAGGGGTTTAAATGGTTCCGCTCCGAACCTCGAAATCAATAGAACCGAATTAAATTGGAAAATGTGGTTCGGTTTGATTCTGTGGCTTAGTTCGGTCTATTCTTTTATGAATTGTTTACAAACGGTACGATTCGCGGTTCCAAAAGTTTTTTAGCGGTTAGAACCGAATCAGTGTCCTATCTATTTTATTTTTTATTTCTTTCTTATATGATCATATTGTGAGATTTAGATACTAGATTTAAGGCAAGATTGATTATAATCTACACAAGGAAAGAGAAACGAACAACTACTCAATATTTATGAGTTTGAAACGAGTTACACCCCTGTAATTATGAGTTATTTCATTATTTAGGATCTAAAAAAAATTATGAGTGACACTTCAAAATCGAACCAAATCGACCCCTTCTATGCATTTGATTGGTTCTTAATATACATAAAAAATCGAACCGAACCAAACCGTTACACTCATAGTCAGAGCATTCTGACACGATACGAACTTTTATTTTGTGTCTGAATTTTGATAATCAAATACGCCTATATTTTCTAAAGTAATTATTGCTCGGTTATATATTTATTTCATAAGTGCATCTTTTTTATTATTTAATTATTTGTATTTAAATTTCATTGTTATTTTATTTATTTATCATATTGAATTTCACGAATATCATTGAATGTTGGATTTGTCACATAATTCTTACTAATATCGATATTAATTTACATCTTTTGTATGATTTACAAATTATTACACAGACTTTCATGAATCTTTATAATTCTATAGTATGTATAAATTTAACATGCATAATTGCATAAGATATTAACATTATTACTGATTTTTTTTTTTAAAGTAAGATGTGAGTGGAGGTGAATGAAATCAGAAAATTATAATTGTGATTCCTTTATAGTTATAGTCCATTTATATGGCAAACAAAATGATTTGTGTAGCAAGAAAATGCTTCTTATCTTCCCATCATCTACCAATCTTCCTATTATTAAACTATCAACTTATATACCCTTTTCAACAATCATTTTGACTACTAAAGTTTGTCACCTCTCTTTACCCCATTTTCCCCTTCTCCTTTTCTTTTTTTGGATGACGAGGGTAACCCGCAGTCGCTACCGAAGTGTGCACTAGATAAACCCCGCTCCTGTGTTTTAGTCTGCAAACAACACAGGAGGGTTCAACCACTCTAGGCTAACCATAGGTGACAGACTCACACATAGCGATCTTGGTGAGTTTTGAATCCATGACCTTCCGGCCACAGACTACCCACCTTAACCGTTATGTCATCCCAAGGGGACAACCTCCCTTCCCCTTTTCATTTTATATCTTGTTTTAGTACTGTCAAATTTTATTTTCTAAAATTATAATTAGTGGAGGATTTAGAATTAAGAATTTGACGGGTTAAATATGTAATTTTTGAATTAGAAATTTACAGTTAAACCTCGATAAAATAATAACCTTGAGATCGAAAAAAATATTCATTTAACGATGTTATTACTTTATCGAACATTATTTTAGTGCATTGACCCATATCGGGACCGAAAGAAATTATTATCTTAACGATATTATTAATTTATCGAATATTACTTTATCGATGTTTAACTCTATGAGTACATTTCAATAAATTTCACTTCTTACCGTTGCTTAAATTCTATTTATGTGCAAAATTAACTTTATTTTATGTTATATGTAGAATCCTCCATCTATAAAGTTAAATTTAATACCAATAATTTAAAAAAAAAGCCAAAAAAAAGGCATCATTGTTATCTCTTATCTGTAACATGTGATTATTATTACTGATCATCTCTAATCATTTTCATTGTATTTTTTTTGACTTAATAATATCAAGGCTTCTATATTTTAAGAGAAATAGCTTTTTACGAGTGGATATATATTAGTTAATTACACCATCATATATTAAATTCGATAATAAAATGTATAGTTGATTGCATTTTAAGAAACAATCATACCAATAATTATATTTATTATGCCATTAATTATAAACTCAAAATCTAAATGCTAGAAATTAATTCCAGCAGTTAATACAATGATAATATAAAGATGCATCCTATATAAAATATTTTTATCATGAATACAAAGAGACAAAGGACAATGATTCTTCAAGCCCTTTTTCCCCTAACAAATATTAGAAAAAAATAACATAATCGAGTGCTAATTGAGTAAATTCATTATTATGTATTTTCATTCTCATTACAATAGATAGTGCAGACATTACAAAAAAAAAATGTAAATTGCTGTGACAAAAATAAAAAGGATCCCCTTTTCAAACTTGGATTTGAAGGCCCCATCTTTTCTAGATTTGATAATTTCTTCCCCATCTTTAAAAAGAGATGTTAAATTATCTATTAGTAAAATAGATCGAAATCACTTGTTCTCTCGATATGATCTAATAGTATAATGAGTTGTCGTGTGATAAAAAAAAAGTATAAGTTTAAATCTCATTAATGTCTTTACATGCTGAGTCTATCATTTATAATTAAACTAATACGACTTACACAATAGTGAAATTTATTTAGTACATACTTCAAACAATAACGATGAATTTCGTATTCTTAAAAGAAAGAATTGAAAAATACAGTTAAACCTCGATAAAATAATAATCTTATGACCGAGAAAAAAATATTCATTTAACGAGGTTATTACTTTATCGAACATTATTTTAATGTATTGATCCATATCGTAGCGAGATTATTATTTTATTGAAATTTAACTGTAGAACAAAGTGAAGGATCCAAAACAATCATCCTAAATAGATCTCGTAGCTTAGCTTTTAACTAACATGCTATCAAAGATTGTGACTTGGTAGTCTAAATGGTAATTGATTAATTGTTTGATTTATGCCTCTAAGTCAATTTGGCCAGGCGTAATAATTGGTGTCCACTTTTAAATTTGTTACAATTGATGGTATGTTTGATAGTGGCACATAATTTGACTACGAAGGATGTCAAATATAGTTAAATTATAGTAATACAAAAAGTAACATAGTTTCTTTTTATGTGAGAGAAAAAACTCAAACTCAAATACAGTTAAACATCGATAAAGTAATATTCGATAAAATAATAATCTCATTAAGATAATAATTTATTCCGGTCCCGATATAGGTCAATGCATTAAAATAATGTTGGATAAAGTAATAACCTCGTTAAATGAATATTTTTTCTCAGTCCTAAGGTTATTACTTTATCGAGGTTTGACTGTACTTAAGATTAGCACCGATAATGTAACGCCCCGACCCCCACGAAGGATCACAGAGGTCGAGCCGCTACGGAGGAATTTTATAAAACACGTTTTCATACCATCTTTTGAAAACTGGAATATTTTTCTATTTTAAAAACACGTCATTTAATGCAACTCACACGCAGGAGATCAGATTTATTTTTATGCGATTAACAGGTACAGAAGCATATTAACTCTCAAAACATACAAATCATAATTATCCATATACAATATACTAAGAATGCAAAATGATAATGGTAGAAACCCCCCCTCTCCTCAGCTCTTTTCCGCCGCCCTTGCTGCTCAACCTGAAAACGTTTGAAAACAATTTGGGCTGAGCACTAGTGTACTCAGTGGGTAGAGCGGTTTGAAAATATTTAAAACAGTTTATCCATGCATGAGGTATGACTTGGAGGGTTTTAAAAAGGAAACTGCTCCAAGCATACAAAACATTTATCATTGGGTGCGCACATCTATTTCACATTTAACCGTTACTCCTTACGGTGAGAGCCCTAGCCCCTAGAATCGTAGTTCAAGGGGTCTCACTTAATTACTTGGGAACCCTGGCCCCTAAAGTCGTAACTCAGGGGGTCCCACTTACTTTCCCGGGAACCCTGGCCCCTAAAGTCGTAACTCAGGGGGTCCCGTATCTTGGTTAGCACTTAGTGGGGATCAGTCCACTAGTAACTAACTACGTGTACACAATCATTGATTAATGTTTTAGATTAATCAAGGATCTCGATCGATCTCAGGAGCATTAAACAGTATAAATGCACAAAAACTTTCATGGATAAACAGTAATTTACAGAGCTCATTAACTCAAAATAACTTTTACGAAAATATTACTCACCTCGAATTTTTACTGAATTGATTTATGCGAAATCTTGTCACCAAGGCTATAGCTCTTCCACGATAGGTCCTACAATAATATCCTAAGTTTTAATGTCTTGATCTAGCAGAAAGTGTACAATTCATGATCTATAAGCGACACCTAATAGTTATTAGGTTAAGACAATGTCGTAGCTTTATTATGTTAAACTTGTGCAGAGGGTCTATTTTGCAAGAATTCCACAGATCAAGGTTTCATACCAAAAATTCTAGTATTCTATATACACTTTCCTTAATGAGTCTAGTTTACACAGAAATTGGTTTCATAACAAAATAATAATCCATCTAGGAGTTATTATCAAAATAGTACTCACTGTTCAAACAGGGACAATTTCTGCCCTACTATAGTTTAGCTAACAATTGTGGGGCCAAACGTACTCTAAAAATTCTGAGATTCAACAAAAGATTAGGGGACATGCATGCAAATATCATATCAAAATTTCACTCACGATTGATAAGCGACGGATTCAGAAAATACAGAGAAATTTTCACCAAAATCCCCTGTATCGAAAGCATGTCTCCGATTGACAAATGAAAGTTTATAATAAACTGATTTTACATGCATGGTTTAAAAATACAAAATAAATATTTTCAAAAGTACCTACGTGTAAAGAACATTTAGAAAAATGAATCAAGTTAAAATCATTTTTGTGGAGTGAGATATAAATGTTTTACTCAGCTCTATCCCGCATGCATGATTTTTCGGCAGTATGCATTAACAAATTTATTTAAAATATAAAAACATGTCCAAAAATTACCAAATTTTACAGAGATCTTACCAACATCCTAAAGTGTGTCTCTATAATTTTTATGGAATTTTTAAAGCAACGACAGATTGAGTAATTGTCCTAGAAACTCATGGAAGAATCAAAAACCATCAAAGTGCATTCTGCCTAGAAATTCGGCCACTCTAATAGGATTCTTAAATGAGATCTTCCTACCCTATTTGGACCTTATGCTAGATCTATCATGACTTTATGTGTTTACACTAGAAAACACCATGCATGTAACATGCAATGCATCACTAAACATATTTTGAATTGTGAGGAACATAATAGACAATTTAAACAAGGAGAACTACTTCTTATGCTAAGATTTCCACATGCATTCAAGAATCTTTGGAAGATCTAAAAGAATATTGCCTAGATTATGTAGACAACCTATTGCATGTAGGAATAAAGGATGTGGGATACCTGGACTCACGATTATAACAACTTGGTTGTGTGGACACGAGAGAAACTAGATGTGGATCTTACGAAAATTTCTTTGAGTATTGGAGAGGAAATGAAGAAAATCATGATCATGAGTTATTTATGTAGCTGGCTGATTTCTACTAATGATAATACCTAGCAACTAGCTTAGACAATTACCACATAGATTCTCTTGCATGATGCACACGTGGAGAGAAGGCAACATTTATATCCAACCTACACCACCATGGTAGATATGAAGTCACATCTATGAATTTTATATTATTTGAGTTGAAATCCTCCCCACAAATCAACAAGGTAGGAAAAGTAGTAAGTATCCTATCATATCAACAAATTTACGAGCTCATCAACTAAGATAATTCATCCGTACTATATGTCAAACACTTATTAATACGACGCGGTAAGACTCTTCTAAATGTATCCGCCTAATCAAGCATAAATATTAAATTCTTAATCTATGATTTTATTTAATTGTCGCAAAATCGCTCTTAAGATTTAAATATTAATCTCAGAATACATAAATTTTACGGGTCATTACAGATAAACCTCAATATTGTGCTGATCCTTTATTATTTAGCTGAAATTCTGCTCTCTACACGATCTTTAAAACGCTCCTCAAAATATACGACTTTTCAATTTGTTAAAAATTATACACTGGCGAAGCCTCGGGCGACGTGGTGTTTTAGTTTTTAGTTGGAAGAGAGATTTTTCTAAATAAGAAATTATATAGTTTTTGTCACATGAAAAGAGAGAAGTTTGAGTTAACAAAAATGTTTAAATTATATTATATGCTTAGCATTTAATAGAGAGTGTGAATACATGAGTAATTAACATGAGTTAGAATTATAAGATAAATCAAAAATATTTTGTAAAAATTATCATTTACTTTAGGGTTGTAATCGAAACGAATCGAATTAAATATCACTATATTCTATTTATATTTGTATTCGTATTCAATATTATTGGAATATTAAACTTGGTTCGTATTTGATTGGTACTGATATTCAAATTATTCGGTTCAAATACTCGGTTCTTCTATTCACACTCTCTATTAAATATTAAGCATATAATAAAATTTAATTATTATTTTTATTAAAGTTCAAAAGTAATGTGCAAAAATTAGACGAAACTAAAACTTCGTGTATTTATAGGTGACAATAACTATAGAGTTTCTTACATGGAAAAAATTCTCTACCAACTAAACAGGTAAAAACCACATCGTCCGCCCCGTCAGACTCAATTTCGCCAGAATTTTTCACTTGTTTGCAATTTTTAACAAATTGAAAAAGTTCTAAAGTTTAAGGAGCATTTTAAAGATCGTGTAAAATTAAATTTTGATCAAACTTCATGTATTTAGAGGCTAATATCCCATCTATATTTGTATCTAAATATTAATCAAATCAAATATTTATTTTCAAACGTATATCAAAATTTTAAATATGAATATGGAATCGAATACACGAGATGTAAAATGGCCCATTTAGCTCAATTGAAGAAGCCCAATCGAGACCAAGGCTTTTGAATTGAATTACTCTTCGAACTTCATTTTCACGCGCCAACTGCCGTTGTCTCGATTTCAGTTTACGGCCCGGCCGAATTCGCAGAACCCTAAAACCCTAAGATTTGATCAGAACAGAAACAGGGAGCCGAAAAATGGAAGTAGAACTGGGGGCTATGGAGGAAGAGAGAGAGCAGAGCAACCGCGTTATCTGTCAGCTGTCGGACGCCGAAGGTACGCCGCTGGGAGCGCCGATTTTCCTACCGGGAACCGCCGGACCGAAGGAGCTACAGCAGCTCGTCAATAAACTCCTCAACAATGTAATTCGTTTCATTATTCAACTCTCAAAGTAGACTTCGTTCGATTTTGTTTTCGATTATTTGTTGATAGGAAAGTAATTTGATGTTGTTCGTTTGGTTCTTCTCAGGAAGAAAAGTTGCCTTATGCTTTTTATGTGTCGGACCATGAGCTTGTGGTGCAGCTTGGTTTATACCTTGAGAAGAATAAAGGCAATGATATGATTAATATCCTGCTATTGCTTTTTATCAGTTTATTTCTTCATTGCTTTTGTTTTTTCTCCTATAGCAATCACAAATTGCTGAGATTTTGAGTAATGTTGATGCAGTTTCGGTTGAGAAGGTCATTACAATAATTTACCAGCCGCAGGCAGTTTTTAGAATACGCCCGGTGACTCGATGTTCTTCAACTATTGCTGGTGAGATAATTTGTTTTATTCATGTGCTCATGCCAATTACAAGTGGAATTGATCAGACCACTGTGTTAGATTGATTGGAAATGATAACTAGCTCAGCATTCTGATTTCTCCACCTGGTGGGGGATGGGCTTTGCTCTATTACAATTTTAAACTGCGTTGGGTTGAAGTTTATTTACCTTTGGGCAATTCGTTGTAGGTCATACTGAAGCCGTGCTTTCTGTTGCATTTAGTCCTGATGGACGCCACTTGGCTAGTGGATCGGGTGATACAACGGTTCGATTGTGGGATTTGAATACGCAGACACCGTTGTTTACATGTCAAGGTCAGATTTGTTCTTTTGTATGGTCTAGCTGCTAGTTTCTCTTCCAGATTATTGAATCAGATTACTGTAGTTCATGATACTTGATCATTTATCTCTACTATTCCTGAATTATTTCAGTATATTTTTATGACTAACCAAATCCGTATAACTTTGATTTTGTTTATTATAATTGTATATGCATAAAGTCACTTGGGTGTGGGGGCATATCGAAGGTTTTAACTGTTGTACTGTAGTTACTCAGATGGTTATAATGCCTCTTTGATTAGTTTTGATTACCCATAGTACAACTACAATCTGACCTTTACAAGTAAACTATGATAATATGTGAATGGGCTCTTCTCTTGGTCGTTATGCAAGCCCTTTCATCGGAAATCAGAATCCAAATGTATGTGATTAACCCGAGCCGGTAGCGTCATTGATGCTAATATTCATTTTCTCAAGATATTGTGTCACTATCTCAATCCTTTTACATTTGAAGTTTTTATATGATTAAGCAATGATATATCATTATTATGGCATTAACACCCCCGAACCTTCTTCCTCTCTTCAGGACACAAGAACTGGGTTCTTTGTATCGCATGGTCACCAGATGGTAAACATCTTATTAGTGGTAGCAAGGCTGGAGAACTGATTTGCTGGGATCCCAAGACTGGCAAAGCATTGGGCAATCCACTTAATGTAAGCACAACAACTAGTTCTTATCTTGATTGATGTTCCTTGTTGTTGATATGATTGTATTATGGTTTACCTTATGAAAATATTGTCTGCATTCTGTACACTGTCTTGGAATCATTTTATAATAGAGTGTAGATAAAAAGTCATGATTTGTTCTCATCATTGCAAATGCACATAGGAAAATTGCATTGCTTTGAGGCAAACAGCATTTCAATGCGAATTTAATATCTTTAATTGCAACAAAGTATAATTTGGATGAAAGAAGTATGCAAACTTATCATAGTGTTCCCATTTTAACTAGTCTTCTTCTAATATCATTGGTGTCAATGACAAAGTTTGTCTTTTAACATCATGATTAGTTTATTTCTGGAGTTTTGGACCAAATGAAATCACAACTTTTACTCCAGATTTTGGTACAAACCATGAATGTTGGTTCTGTTATTGATGGCAGCCTTACCAGAATACCGTCATAGACAAGATCCTTTTCTGTTGTATTAAGGATGTTATGTCTTTTCTCGTGTTGGAAAATGTAGAGCTAAAGTCATAGTTTGTGTTCCAGGGGCACAAGAAATGGATCACTGGAATTTCATGGGAACCATTGCATCTTAGTGCTCCCTGCCGCCGCTTTGTCAGTGCAAGTAAAGATGGTGATGCAAGGATATGGGATGTTTCTTTGAGAAAATGTGTAATGTCCCTTACTGGACATACACTCGCCGTAACTTGTGTAAAATGGGGTGGTGATGGAATCATATATACTGGGTATGCTTTTCATTTAATAAAAATTACCTGCAAAATAGAAATTTATTATAAAATCTGGTTGAGCTTTTTTTTTATTGGGAATTTGGGGTCCAGATTGTCAGGTTATCTTAAATGTTGCAACTGGGTAAAAGATATTAGGATGTATATTTCTTTCCTTAGATGTGAGTCTAGTTTGATCTCTCTATTAGCGTGTTGATTGCATTGACACTACAAAAACCGATCAGTGGATTTGGGAGATTATGCATTATGCACATTTTCTGCCAGTGGAGGTTTGAAAATAGCTTCACGAGCTGTTCATTATTAGTTTAATTTCATCACAAACGCTTCAGACATTGGGACTGATTTTTAACTCAGTATGCAAAATTTTATTTTATACTTTTTTTTTTCCTGATATGAAGTTACTTGGAGGAGTTACAGTTAGATTCTTGTGTTGTTAAATCATTGTTTAGAAGATGAATCTGCTTCTCATTTGCAGATCTCAGGATTGCACAATTAAAATGTGGAATTCTTCAGAAGGAAAACTAATACGAGAACTGAAGGTATTCTCCTATATGCTGACTCAACTGTAATTTCTCATCTGCATCTCATTCTATTTTTAGTGCATCTATTTCATCTCTCCAGATTTTCCCGTACTCAGTTGATCAGATGTAGATGTTTGGCATTGTGTAGGGTCACGGGCATTGGGTGAATTCATTGGCATTGAGTACCGAGTATGTTCTCCGAACTGGTGCCTTTGATCACACTGGTAAACAGTATTCATCTCCGGAGGAAATGAAGCAGGTTGCTTTAGAAAGGTATAATAAGATGAGGGGCGGTGCTCCTGAAAGATTGGTGTCGGGTTCAGACGATTTTACCATGTTTCTGTGGGAACCCGAGGCTAGCAAAACCCCAAAAACACGTATGACAGGTCATCAACAGGTATGCAATCTTGCTTCCATTTCACTTTCT
Source organism: Lavandula angustifolia (assembly GCA_028984105.1). Lineage (NCBI taxonomy): Eukaryota > Viridiplantae > Streptophyta > Magnoliopsida > Lamiales > Lamiaceae > Lavandula > Lavandula angustifolia. The sequence continues at coordinate 369,926 of CM054812.1, forward strand.
TATGAAATGCTCTATTCATGTTAGCTCTGTACTTGGTAATCACGTAACTCAATTCAAATGTGCATATAGTTGATTCTGCCATGACCAATGATTTGTTTTTGTATAGTCTTGGCAATTCGATTTGTATAAAATGCATAGTTTAACGGACATTTGGAATGGTCGTCCCGCACTTGGATCCGCCCCTGGTTAATGGGGTTCAGTTCTTGCTCCATGTTGGTCATTGTGGTTAGAAATGAATTGGAGAATCTTCGATGATGACAAATAATCTTTGTAGGTGGTCGTTGGGTAGAGTAAAGTAGTTGCTTCGTGTATTTCAAATCGCCAAGACCTTTAGGCCTCTTGTGTGCTATACTCCTCCTTTCCATTATAAGTGGCTCACTTCTTTTCGGCTCGAAAATTAAGAAAGATGTGTTTTGTGGTGTATATTGTTTGACTTTTTGGTGGTTAAATCTTGTCCACACATTCTTCGTTTTTTTGGGAATGAGCCACTTATAATGGAATGGAGGGAGTATATAGTTAGAGTCCGATTGTGTACTTTCGTTTTGTTAGCAAAACAAATTATTTACTCTTCCTCCATTCTGCAGCTTGTAAATCATGTCTACTTCTCTCCTGATGGGCTGTGGATAGCCAGTGCCTCCTTCGATAAATCAGTCAAATTATGGAACGGAGTCACCGGAAGCTTCGTCGCCGCCTTCCGCGGTCATGTGGGGCCGGTTTATCAAATAAGGTTGATACTATTTTCTCATATACTCCCTCCGTCCCAATTATCTTGTCCACTTTGGTTGTGGCACGAGTTTTAAAGAGCGTTGTTAGTTTTGTGTCGTTGTGGGTCCCATAAAAAAATTAATGTGTAACAATTTGCTAAAAGAAAAACCGGACGATATATTTGGGACCGGCCCGAAACCGAAAACTGGACAAGATATTGGGACGGAGGGAGTAGTAAGTTAATACATCTAGTAGCTAGAAATCTAACGCACATGATCATCTGACCCAATTTTGGGCGGACCACTCAGTGGCCTACCAATCACGCGGTGCCACGTGTGTATTGGTGGGCCATGTAGTTAATATTATAGTATTTGTTTAACTTTAAAAATACACGTGGCACCGCGTGATTGGTGGACCACCGAGTGGTTCTCACAAAATGGGCCAGAAGATCCGGATTGGAAATCTAACCATCAAGTTTTGCCTGCAGCTGGTCAGCAGACAGTAGATTGCTATTGAGTGGAAGCAAAGACTCAACTCTTAAGGTAAGTCTTTTGTTAAGAGGTTTGATTCTACCAATTTTTCTGCATTTGGTTATTGATGTGAAAGCCTTTATACAGGTTTGGGATATTCGAACGCAGAAGTTGAAACAAGATCTTCCCGGACATGCCGATGAAGTAAGCCCTCTTGTCCGCCGCCCTAATAAGCACGCCTTAGATGAACGACATGTGGCACTTGCAAAATTATTATAATCTTTTTTCGATTGCAGGTGTTTGCGGTCGATTGGAGCCCGGACGGTGAGAAAGTAGCATCGGGTGGTAAGGATAGAGTTTTGAAGTTATGGATGGGCTAAACGTTAACACACAGGCACCTTGTATCCGTCACTGATTGTATTGAGATTATTATTTATTATACTAAGTTTTTTTTAGAATGATTTTGCACTTCTAATTTTTTTTTTTCACGAGGAAAATCCACTACTAGAAGTCACTTTTCACTCATTCCACCTAAACAACTCTCTCTCTCTTTCACTCTAAATTTCTCTCTCGCAATTTCTAAATGATCAAAATCCATTTTAACAGTACAATATGTGTAGATATTGCAATAATAACGACAATTATCACTTAAAAATAACTTTATTATAAACATATATTTATGCTTTCTAAACTTGCGTTTTGACATTATATGTTAAAGTGTTTGGATTAGAGTTAAACCTCAATAAAGTAATAACCTTGGACCGAGAAAAAATATTCATTTAACGAGGTTATTACTTTATTAAGCATTATTTTAGTGCATTGACCCATATTGGGACCGGAAGAAATTATTATCTTAGCGAGATTATTACTTAATTCAATATTACTTTATCGAGATTTAGCTGTAGTTTATCGACATTGTATATTAAATTGGGGTTTCTCAAACACTTCAGAAAATCTCAACATACCGTGTCGTGTACGTGTCGAACACTTCAATACGATACGATGCTTCAATTTTCATGTCATATATGTTTAACTATACGTTATACTTAATTCTAATTATAATTAAAAATACAAAATTAATTTATTTTACACTCCAAATGCCATCATGTTCAATCTCCGTGTTGTATCCTAAGCTTTTAGAAAATCCCATATTCCGTAATAGCATCATGTCGTATTTAGTGTTGCGTGTCCATGCAACATAGCTCAAACCTAATTTGGTGGGCTTCAATTTATCTAAATTTGGATACCAATCTCAATTTAAATTCAATTTCAAATTACGAACTAAAAAACCCTCTACGTATATTAATAAAGAAGTGAATATCCTAATTTTATTTTAGGAGTTCAAGAATCATACGTCGGTCCCTTTTTTCATGTGAATTATTAAAAAATTAATGTTTTTTATATAGATTATAAGAAACATAAGCAAAAAACGTGAACGAAGGAGTTCCATGGGATGACCTAGCGGTCGAGGTGGGTGGCCCGTGACCGATAGGTCCTGGGTTCAATTCCCACCAAGACCATTAGTTGTTGTCTGTCACCCTGTCACATTAAGGGTGGTTGAACCCTCCTGTGTGGTTTGCAGGCTACTGCACAAGGAGCGCGTGGTTAGTTTACCCAGTGCGCACCGAAGGTAGCGGCTGCGGGTTCCATGAATTTAAAAAAAAAAAAAAAAGTGAACGAAGTAATTAAAAAAAATTTATACGTTGCCACACGCAATCACAACCCTTCTTCAATCCGTTCCCCTCCGCACTCCGACCGAATCGGGGAAAAAAGTATATATCTTTTTCTAATTATTCTTCCGGCCCAGCTGAAATACAGCTTTATATCCTCAAGAAACTTGAATTTGCAGAGAGAGAGAGATTTATAAGGTAATATTCCGCTGCGTAAGTCTACTTCCGTAGGTAATAACTTGTCTCTGTCATCTGGGTTTTCAAGAACTCCGCAGCAATATTTCTTGCTTGACTTGTTTATGATGATTGTATTACTTCATCCGATTTTCTATAGAATATCGTTGCGTTCGACTAATTAGGATTCTGGGTTTTCTTGGGAATTTTGTGTAGTTTAGTCGTGAGGTATACTAGATTACTAAATTAAAGAAAGAATTAATTGATTTTTGTTCTGGGTTTTTGATAGGAGTGTTTGCATCAATATTTGGTTAAGGTTTCGTAGTTCTGATGATTGGAGGAGCAGATTTTTAGTTTTAATTTAGTTTAGTTCGAGTTTAATTGAGTATTCACCTGCAATTCGTTTATTGTTGGCTATTGGGAGCCCTAAAGTGACCTTCTTTTGTTTGAATGATATTGCCTTCTTGCTGATTCTTATGGTGATTGATTAGGGATTATCAGGAAAAGCTGTAGCTTGAATTTGATTCTCTACTTGTTCGTCTACGATTTGCTAAATTCAGTTTTTCTCTTGAATTATTGGAACGTGATTAAAAATCCCAAGGCGATTGTGTTGACACGTAGTGGATACAAATTTGATAAATACTTATGTATGAAGGCTTCTGATATAAAAAACTCTTGCAGATTAGTTTCTGTTTTTATCAGCGTTGGTTTACTTAACCAAGTCAAGAATTGTGCCGTTGATGGTGATTTGTATTGTGGAATAGTAATAACCTCGCTTAGATAATAATTTCTTTCGGTCCCGGTTTGGGTTAATAGACTAAATAATGTTCGATAAAGTAATAATCTCGTTAAACGAATATTTTTTCCCTATTCCAATGTTATTACTTTAAAAAGGTTTAAATGTATATGTCGTGTATATTAGGTCGTATCGTACTTACTGATTCTACTGTTCAAATTTCAGGATCATTACACGAAGCACGGAGTTTCGTTTCCCATCACTTAAACTCCTTCCCGAAGTAGCCAATTTAGATAAACTGGGATTGCTGCAAGGAAGTTTATGGTTTTCAAGGTCCGTAACTTTCACTTACGATATTAATTATAATCGATGAAAAATATCCTAGTATAGTATTGTCATTATATATTTTGTCTCTCCGCATATGATAATTAAAGCTCATTCTTGCCTTGTTTGGAGATAATCGTTTTGTATTCGTAGTTATGTACGCCTAGAATCAAACTGGCTAATCCGAAAATGTACCTTCGTATTTGCAATACATTTTTCCTTTAGGTTCATTATTGGTAAAAGTTACTTTGTCTTTTGAAATTACCCTTCTCTTCTGACCATCTAAATAGCTTAAATACATGTATACACCTTACCTATAAGTCGTGCAATATGAGAGAAAAGTCTATTGGGAGAACTATACCTTTTTCGAGTTAGAAAAAAGGTTCTGCGTGTTTTTCTATTCGAACATCATCTAGAAAGTGCTGATAATCTTGTGCATTCATCTTATCTTTCGCTGAGAGAGTTTCTGCATCTTTAACTAATACTCCCTCCGTCCCGGTTTTTGTGAACCCTTTATTTTCGGCTCGGGAATTATGAAAGTGGTGTTATGTGGCTTAGGTTGTTTGCTTTTTTTTTTATATAGTTAAATTTGGTCCGGACAATCTTTTTTTTTTTTTTTTTTTATAATAATGAGCCACTTTTAGTGCTACGTGGCCAAAGAGGAAAACGAGCCACGTTTGTCATATGTGATAGAATTTTTTTCTTTCCTTATGATATGCTTTGTTCAATTTTTAATTTAGTGAATTAACTTGGTTCTCTTTTCGTCTTTTCATCAGAATGATCTGATTACGGCACACTGTTTCTGCATACAATCAGTGTGTATGAGTGATGTTCAGTGGGCAAAAAGGATTCCACGCTCTCAACATTTTTAAGTGGAAACACCATACTACCTCTTCGTTAAATACCGTCTTGCTTAACGATGTATCGCACGAAATTGAATTGTCCGACTATCATCGAGCTCCGAGTCCCGGTAGCGAAAGCCCATCCGGGCTTCTCGACGGCGAGACTTTGAATGCCGAGCCAATTGATGATTTGGATTTGTTCTTCGAGAGGATTTATAGCTACTACTGTGAGAAAGGCCTTTGGTGTATTATTATCAAGTGGATGTTTGAGCTTCTGAGCTTGGCTTTCACGATTTGTTTCTCTGGGTTTTTTCTGCTCTTTGTTGATTGGAATGGACTCCGCAATGCAAAATGTGGGATGGATGCAGTGGAATCCGGAATCAAGCCGTGCGATCTCTCTGAGGAGGCCTTGCATAAGCATCCGTTGACTCCGTTTACTCTTTCGAAGGCTATAATTGTGGGATATCTCGGCATATTTTCGATCTACTGTATATTCTGCTTCTTGAGGTTCTTCGCGCAGTTAAAGGAGACTCTTAAGATCCGTTGGTTTTATTATAACAGGTATGACTATTTATCACATGGTTCCTTATAAATATACTCCCTCCGTCCCATTATTTCCGACTCTTTTCTTTTCGGCATAAGAATTAAGAAAGTAGATGATAAAGTATGAGAGAGAGGATAGATGATAAAGTAGGAGAGAGAATATGAGTGAAATAATGAGAGAGTAAATGATAAAGTATGAGAGAGAAAATGAGTGAGATATTGATAGAACATATAAAGTAGGAGAGAGAATATGAAAAAGTAGGAGAGTTAATTATTTTTTTGCCAAATTGGGACCGAGTCAGAAATAATGGGACGTCCCAATAAGGAAAGCGGGTCAGAAATAATGGGACGGAGAGAGTATATCACATGGTACTTTATACTCCCTCAGTCCCAATAGTACCGTCTTGTATTTCTATTTGGGCCATCCTAATAATAATGTCTTGTTTCCCGAAAAGAAAATTATATAACACTTAAAATCCCTAAAAGTCAAGTGGGCCCGGCCAACATTAGTTTACACACAAAAGTCAAGCTTCTTAATCTCCGCGCCGAAAAGAAACAAGACAGTGTTTTTGGGACGGAGGGAGTAAGTTATAAGATTGAAAGCCATGTAAACTCTTATACTATCATGTTATCTCTACCTTTTAAACCGTTCAAAATTAACTTCTTGAAATGGGATTGTGTGCTTAAATCTGTACGATCATAATCTGAGTTGATGCCTTTTGCAGTCTTCACGTGACGGACAGAGAAATACAGACAATGCCATGGTCGTTGATTCTCGAAAAAGTTGTTCAAGTGCAACGCACGCAACAGCTATGCGTTGTCAAGGATCTCTCGATTCACGACGTCGTGATGAGGTTGATGAGGAAGGAGAATTACTTGATCGGCATGCTTAATAAAGGAGTGCTTGCATTTCCCATATCGAAGTGGGTCCCCGGTTCGTGTGCAACTGGAAATGTTGGCACGGATGGCGTCCGTCTTCGTCTTGTACTACCGAAGACTCTAGAATGGACCTTGAATTGGTGCATACTGCAAGGCATGTTCGACAGGTAAATTCCAAACTCCTTAATACTGGATATCATAAGGCTCACACACGAAGTTTTCATACTCTTTAAAAATTTCGTGCGTATTAATTCACCCGTTTGATATGTATGATAGTCTTCACACTTCCTCCTTTCATTGTCGAACCACGAAAAATAGGGGGGAAATGTAGAATAATTTTGAACCTAGCAAAGTTAATACCCGTATGAGAATTATTAAAAAAAATAAAAAATACTCTCTCCGTCCCATTGATCTTGCAACGTTGCCTAAAATAGAAAAAAACGAGCGGACCACAATCACCTGAACAAGTGGACCCCACTATTTTTTACTTTACACCACTACTTTACACCTTTGCAAGCACTATCTTAAAATCCGTGCCGGAAGACAATGTTGCAAGATCAATGGGACGGAGGGAGAGTAGAAAAATAAACGGAGGCATGGATGTCGAGTGTCTTTGATTAGCCAAAAAGTCCGTGATTGTTCTACGTACTTCATATGCTTACACTAGTTCTTTCTATATCCGTCTTCGTTTTCTGCAGAAACTTCCGCGTAAGACGAGATTTTGTCTCGGACCCGAATACTTTACGGAAAAGGCTTATGATTGTTGGCTTTACTCTGCTCCTCCTCTCTCCGTTCCTCGTTATCTTCATGCTGGTATACCTCTTCTTGAGACACGCCGAACAGTTCTATAATCATCCAAGTACAGCGTCGTCGAGGAGATGGTCAAATCTCTCCAAGTGGATGCTCAGAGAATTCAACGAGGTATCGCTATAAACTCTACCGAACTTTTCTTATTGTCGGTTTTTCTTCTTCGTTCTTATTGCCATGGCTTCTCTATTGTTCGAGGGCACTGACTCTGGGAATCAATTTTTCGTCACCAGGTCGATCATTTGTTTAAGCACCGGATTAACAGCAGCATAGTACACGCTTCCGATTACCTAAAACAATTCCCGTCGCCGATCTTGACCATCGTCGCGAAGTTCATCTCGTTCGTTTCCGGTGGCTTCGCTGCCGTGCTTATAATTATTGCGTTCTTGGAGGAATCTCTCCTCGAAGGCCACGTAATTCTCTCAACTCTTACTCGATTATCGACTAAACATAGTTAATTCCTTAACTAATGGTCGGTCTTGTAATCTTGCAGATATTCGGGCGGAATTTATTCTGGTACGCTGCCGTTTTCGGAACTATAACTGCTATAAGCCGGGCTGCGATGATGGACGAGATTCTCGTCCTCGATCCGCAGGGGGCGATGTCCCTCGTTGTCCAACATACACACTATATGCCTAAAAGATGGCGTGTGAAAGAGAAAACCGAGACTGTACGGCTCGAGTTTGAGACTCTTTTTCAGGTGACCGACTATATTTATTCAAGGTTTTCGAAGAACTCATGATCGACTCTATAGTAAATAGCTTCCTTAGGTTTTAAATAGCGAATCGACGTCTCTAACCCTACTATTATCACCATTATTATTAGTAAAACTATTCTAATATGCGAATCTTACTCGCAACGTGCTTGGTTTTCGATTCGGCCCTTTTGTAGCTTATCTTATATTTGAATGTGATTAGTTCCTACTTTTAGGTTATTGATTGTTTCTTAAATAACTTCACGAACACTCGATTCTGATATATGTCAGATCACGTGATTGGTATATCGATGTTTTTATCGATAATTTTTAGGGTTCATTATGATACAAGTAATTTTTGTTGGCACAGTACACTGGAATGATGCTACTGGAGGAGATGGCGTCGATCTTTCTCACGCCGTACCTACTCGTGTTTGTTGTCCCTAAGGTTTGTAATTCAACGTATCCTCGTGTGTATTCGTTGAAGTAACGGTGGTTCGATTTTGCAGCGAGTGGACGATATTTTGAGGTTCATCACGGACTTCACCGTGGATGTTGAGGGCGTCGGCCATGTTTGCAGGTACGTGTTCAATCATTTACGCCTCTCGTATTTGTTTGTTTTTGGTGGTGGTGTGAAGAGTGAACTCATCGATGTGTCGATTTTTTCGTTGCCAGCTTTAGTCTCTTCGATTTTAGAAACCACGGAAACAAACGATACGGTTCGCCATATAACTCGACTCCCGAGCAGCGGAGCTCCCAGGGGAAAATGGAGAAGTCGTTCTTGAGGTACATTCTTTTAAATTAGAGACGGATTTAGCGATGGACTAATTTTTGTGGGCGTCGATTAGCGATGGAGTCTTTTTACCATTATTTACCGACGGAATACGGATGGATATTCTTTGATCTCCGTGCTGTGCAGCTTTCAGATCGCGTACCCTTCGTGGGACGCTAACGACGACGGGAAGCAGTTTCTTGCGTCTCTGAAGACGTTCCGAGACCAAAAATTGAGGGGCCACGCGGCGGCCGTTTCCCGGGATCCGAGTTTCCGAGGCTTTGAACGGAATGCCTTCCTCCCGCCCTCCGGCAACATCGGGAGCTCGATGTGGCTCATCGACGGCGAGCAACAAAATCTACCGTATATTCTCGAGTGGTACTACACATCCCACAACCACGACGATTCGAGAGATACGCCCCCGTCCAGGCACTACGAACACGACGAAGAAGAAAATGAGCACGAGGACGACGACGATCCTGGTCTCGATCTATGGATGCCGCCGCACAATTACGACCGCAATCCGTTCGAGGCCCGTTCGCGTAGCCATCTCGAAGCTTCGGCCTCCGCTCCCCTCTTCCAAGAAAGCGTCCTGCACCATGGCTCGACACGGCCCGAGCGGAGTCACTGGTGGGCGAGGACGCGGGGCCAGGGTCCGGGCCCGGAGACGAGCTTTCTCGAGCCGCCAAACTTCTACGGGCAAGGCTCTCATCACGACAGCCACTCCGAGAGGAGCGCGGACGAGCATCACGTCGACTTGAGGAGCTCGAGGGGAGCATCGCGGGCGTTCTACATAGACGATTTGGACGCCGGGAACTTCGATCTCCACTTCGTCGATATATATAAGAGGTCGTCGGAGGCCGGGCTCCGACGACCCTGCTGATCTCGTGTGATTATGGGAAGGTGACTTTTCTAAATCTTTCTCAGTCTATGAAAAAAGGTTCTAAAATTCTTTTGGTGTATATAAATGTGTACATAAATTGAATATTTCTCAAGTTGTTGGTATTCCGCTTCTTTTATACTCCTTCCGTTTCGATATTCTTGTTTTAGTTTCATTTTTCGATTATCCGTTATTCTTATTTTCGTTCGGAAAAGAATAATAATTTGTGAACTATAATCAGTTTAAATAGTGGATCTCATTAATTTAATGCACTTTTCACCCGCTTTTTAAAATTTTCTAACGAACATAACTAAGACAAAAATAGTGAAATGGAATAGAGAATTTATTTTCTTATAATTGGATTTGGTTTAGATGTTGTGAAAGTCAAACATGTGATTGATGTTGGAAACATGAGAAGACTAATTGTCTCTTTGAAATCATTTTGGACTATTTTTTATGCTGATTAGAATATAATATAATTCATGTAACTACAATAAAATAATAATACTGGAACCGAAAAAATATTCATTCAACGAGATTATTACTTTATCGAATATTATTTTAGTGCATTGACCCATATCGAGACCGGAAAAAATTATTATCTTAACGAGATTATTACTTTATCGAATATTATTTTATCGAGGTTTAATTGTACATCTTAATCTACTTGTTCACACTACATCGATTACACATGCTTTCTGTTTTTCTGTTATTTCTTATTGATATAAAATTATATTTAATGTCGGGACGGACAAGTGGACATGAAATATCCGTGATAATTTGACGTAATAGACTTCAATATCGGACTTAATGTTTTTGGATATCCATATAAAATTATGATTTAAAAGAGAAAAAAAAAAGTATTTGCCCTCTCCAATGTGTTTTTCCTACAATCTTAACTAAAAAAAAAAAAACCACAAAAAATGATAATACTAATTATGTTGTCATTCACTCAAAGGGGAAGAACTGCACTTCTTGAACTTCTACCTTGTCCGAAAGAAAAAATCGAACTCCGCCTTCTGCTCCCGCCCTCTTCGTTACTCTGCGTTTCTCTATTCCGCCGCATAATCTCCTGCACCGTCTCGTATACGCACCGGTCCGCTGCTGAGTCCATCGAGAACGATCTCCGTATCGGTTGTACGGAGAATTGCTCATCTTTTTCTCTCAAATTTATCCCTTCATCTCCCATGATTGAAGTATGATGGGACTTTCTACTAATCTTGGACTTAATCTTGTTATGTTCAAACTTCCTCGATGAACGGGTTGGGAATCGGGTCGAATCGGATCTTCCGCTCCGCCCGTTATCCGAGAAGATAGCCCCATCCTCCCCTCTAACGAGAATCTCCACAAACTCTTGATTAGGGCTTGTGAGTTGAGGGGAGGAGTTGGGTGCCACTATCTCGGGCGGGGACCGGTACCGGTCCCTGCCTGAGATCGCTGACCGGCAAAGCGGGCAGTTCGGGCAGCTCTGCAGCCACACATCAATGCAGTCCAGATGGAAGGCATGGCTGCATTTGGGCAGAAGCCTCAACACATCACTTTCTTGAAACTCGTTCAAACAAACCACGCATTTCGATGATACTCCTTGATCGGACTTGCTATACTGAAAGGTGGGAATTTGTCGGATGAGCACCTCGTCGAGGCCCCGTGTTAGGGTCTGCCACGTGGCGGGCGAGTAGGAGGCCGGCGGGTCGTCGTTGAGTTGGGTCCGGGTTAGGCCGGAGAAGCGCCGTAACGGGTCGGATAGGTGCCACCGGAAGCACGACTTGGTGACGAAGATGTAGTAGCTGACGAGTAGGAAGGCGGTGGCCGTGATGCCGAGCACCGCGACGGCTAGCATTGGGAAGCCATTTTCGGAGACCGGCGGCGGAGGTTGGCCGGAGAAGGGCTGGTGGGCGGTGATGGGAGGAAGGGAGTGAGGGTCAATCTTCATCAAGAACTATAGGGTTAGATAAAGAAAGTAAAGATCTTGAATGATGATGTTAGCTTGTAATAATAAGGTCCACTTCCAAATGGGAACGTGCGGATTCAGAATTAATAATTAAGGGGCGAAATCTAATATTTCAAACTACAAAATTACCTAAAATTTCAAAAAATACAACTTTTTTTTTACTTAAGATATAAATTAAAAACACTCAAAAATCAACAAAAATAAAATAAAATCGGATAAACACACAATTTGAGAGTGGTAGTAACACAAGCACCTCTAAATCAAGCATATATGCAAATGGGATGAGATAAAGCTCAAGAGAGAGAAAAGCTCTAGAGAGAGAGAGAGAGTTATGGGGAAACAAAAAGTCAAATGTAATAGAAAAATGGGGGTAATGTGGGGGAGTAGAGAGTTTTGAGGAAGACTAATGAGCATGTGCTTGAAGATGCTTAGACATAGACATGGGAGTTTGACTCCAAGAAATATAGCTGTGTTTGACAGTGGATTTCTAGAAATGAGACACTCCCACATTTCAAGATTTGAAAAAACATTAAAAAATTATGAAACATTGTCCTTACAACATGCTTTCCCACATATTTTTTGTCCAAATCTTGCCTAATTCATATGTGCTCACTACAAACATTTATTTGTACTCTAGCTCTATGTCTCTATCTCTTGGATATTTTTTTAAATTTTTTTATAGAATAACACAATTATTATTTAATATGCATTAAATAAATTTTATTTTTATATAATACTCCTTCCATCTTACTCCTAATTCCTTTTTTTGGTTGTTCCATTTCATTAGTTCACTTTTTAAAAAAAATTAAAATAATATTTTAATATGTTATAGTGGACCTGCTAATTTATACTTCATCTATTCCACAATTATTGTTTAACTTTTTTTTTTCCGCATTGTCCAACATTATTGCTCCATTTTTAAAAATAATAAATTATCACCAACACTTTATTTGAGAGCCCACATCTTTACACATAACTACACAATTTTATACACAGTCAATAATTCTGCTTACAAACTGTGCCGGAAAATTTTGGAGCAAGAATTGTGGGACGGAGGGAATACTACTACATACACAACAAAGAATTTCCTTAATCTGCATGCCGAAAAAGAATGAGACTAATGGAATAGGACATAGGAAGTAGTTTGTAAACATCACAGGAGCTATGTAAACTGCAGTAGAGTCTCAAATTAAGATTAAGGCAAACTTTGAATTGAGCGTGCAGACATAATGTGAATAATGTTAGTTTGGTGAAGAACATAGGAATGAATTAATTGGAGTGTGAATGAAATAATAATAATAATAATTATAGGTTTGGATGTGAAAAGGGAAAAGGTAAGCAAAATGCATGAGTGTGCAAACACCAGCGTGGGTAACCTCATCATCCTCTTTTTATGCTTTTGCACAACCGTAGAAATATATTTCCAATTAATCAGGATATATATATAGGGAGTGGATTATGTGAGAATCTGCATTTAACGTGAGAACTGCAAATCATGCATAATTCTTATATAATTTATACATAATCGTTATATATTTTATGCAAAAAAATATAATTTTGTATTATACATATTTTTATATAGAAGGACAAAAGTGTAAAATTATAGATTTTTTGCATAAAATATATAACGATCATGCATAAATTATAAAAGAATTATGCATAGCCCACGTTAATGAAATTTCACTAGATCCACACCATATATATATATATATATATATATATATATATATACAAAATTAAAAATTAATTGCGGATTTCTTTAGTCAGATTTTTGGGCCAATATTTAATGCGGAGCGACGACACTTAGCAAGGGATATTGACATGTGGCTATTTCTCATTAAATCAAGTGGGTCATATTTAACACATGTCAATGCCCTTGTGGTGTGGTACACACAAAGGTATATGAAAGTGGTACACACAAACTTTTGTGTATTTAATGAGGATATATATACAAGGTTTCAAAAAAAGACCCGTTTCGAATGAATAAAAAAGCAGTTCACACATTAGGGTGGTTTAACTCTCATGTGTGGTTTGCAGGCTATTCTATAAGAGCGAGATTTATCCTGTGCGTATCAAAAGTAGGGGCTGCGGGTTTCTCGTCATTAAAAGCAGTTCACTAATAAACACGTTACCCATACATATACTGTCTGGCCATCAATTTAAATATAGTTTCATACCATGCTTTCTTTGCATACATACTCCACGATAGAAATCAAAAGTCAACGTTATAGTCATGAAAAAGAGGAAAGTCAACGTTATAAACTGATCTCATATGAATTACTAATATATAATTATTGACACTTTAAAAAATATATTATATCCGTACCATTAATAGTGCAATTAAAAGTGTTATATAATTATTATTTTTTTTGGGTTTTCCCATTAAAAGTGTACTATTTCTAAAAAGGTAAAAAATAATTGGACAGTAATTAACCACTCAAAAAGTCAATTAAAACACACCATAAAACATTATTTTCTTAATAATCGTGCTATAAAAAAATAAGACAATACTAATAGGATGGATGAAATATATACTTAGAAAATAAATATCCAATATTATAAACAAATAAATCAAAAATGATCTTCCGTCCATTGCAAGAGTTCTATTTTAAAAAGTAATTTGGAATTAAATTGTGTATCTTTCCTGATTTCGGATAAGAATTAACAATCTTGAAACAATATTCCCCTAATAACATTTGTATGAAAATATTGATTAATTAAAGTTGCCAAAATCTCGGATAAAAATCAACAATCTTGAATTAAATAATATTTGCCCTAATAAAATTTGTATGAAAAATATTGATTAATCCAATTTGCCAAAATCTTCATTACATGGATGGCAAGATGTCCCCCATTTACATGGAAACACAAAACACACGCAAGTGTGTATATATATATAGGGAAAAGATCAAATGAGAACCAACTCCCATATGAGAACTAAGAACCAATCTTAACCATTTATATTCTTTGATCTATGGTTATTTATAAAGCTATCATTCAATGCTTTTTTATTTATTACTCCCTCCGTCCCGTTATTTGTGGCTCAATTGGTTTCGGCACGGGAATTAAGAGAGTAGATGATAAAGTATGAGAGAGAGAGTAGATGATAAAGTATGAGAGAGAAGATGAGTAAGATAATGAGAGAGTATGAGAGAAAGATGATAAAGTAGGAGAGATGATGTAATAAAGTAGGAGAGAGAAGATGATAGAGTAGGAGTAATTTTTTACCAAATTAGGAAAGTGGGCACAAATAATGGGACACCCCTTTCGGGAAAGTGAGCCACAAATAGCGGGACGGAGGGAGTAAACAATAAGAGAAGGTTATTGTTGTAATTTATTTTACATTTCATAATTAATGTGTTTTATATACATGGAAATATTTCATTTTCGTTTCCTTATGCTTCATTTCACATTATTAATTTTGATTCACTATAATTGGACGGTTCGAAACTTTTTCATTAATTAATATCATAATTACTCAATTCAAGAAGATTAACATATTTTGTTCCATGATCTCATGTATTTATCAATACCTTTAATGTGATCATTAATGTTTTCATATCATCAAATACATTAATACTTTAATTTATTACCTTATATAACTATTCGTCCGAGAATTAATCAATTAATTTTAGGAAATGACAATATATATTAAATATAATAGATGAAACAAAATGAAACAAAATGTAATTACTAATTCATCAAAATTACGTGTTTAGTAGCATCTAAGAAGTATAATTCTTCATTAATAAATATAGATGTTATAAGAATGTTTGTTTTAAACAAATATATCAACCTTAATAAACTTATGCATCAAACTCTTCATACATATGCATCAAATTTGATAAATTTATGCATAAAAAAGTAGGTACATATTCATTTATATGAATGCATCAAAATATTCGAATTTATGCATCAAACACTTTATACATATGCACTAAACAATTATTATTTATGTATTATTTTCATTATTGGCGGAGAAGAAGATATATTTATAAACAATTATTATCTATGCATCTCACTCTGATATTAATGCATGTTTGATGCATCAAACATATAAACTAATGCATCGAATTTTTTTGGATGCATTGAATTATTACGTATAATGCATCGATTTTTTTTTTATGCATTGTATTATTACGTATAATGCATATAATTAATAATTACATAATTTATTTTTTATTTTAGAATCTAGGAAACTTAAAACAAATACAAGGAAATTGTATATGCATCAAAACTATATTTTAATGCATCACTATTTTAAGAAACATAAAATTATGTCAATACGATTTTCCTCTTAATGATTTCAATTGATTATACTTTCCAATTTTAAAATATCTTGTAGTATATGCATTGACAAAATTATCCATTTTAAATTATAAAGCATTAAAATATTAGGAAATTATGTTCAAATCTGACCTTATATCAAATGAAGATCTACGATCCATAATGGTTCTTAGTTCTCATATATGAGTTGGTTCTCACGGGAACCCTACTCTCTATATATATAAATTAAAATCCCGAAATGCATTTATGATGTGCTGAGGGAAGACATGGGCCATAAGCTCTGCATTTATGAAATCAAATTAATTCATAAAAAAGTAGGGGCATTTTGGACAAATTGACTATTTAATGAAAATTCTCTCCATCCCTAATATATGTCTACTTTCCTTTTTCGTCTGTCCCAAATTTATATTCCTATTCATATTTTTTTGTGTCTAACTAAATCTTTCACTAACTTTAATACGTCTAATTAATGTGAGAATTTAAAAATAGACTACTTTATCCAACTTTTCTAATAACAAATACAATTATGTTTTTAATTTTTTAGTAATTTACTTTAATTTACTCATATTTCAATACCAATATTTATCTAACTTTCATATCATTAAATATTTTCTTAATATGTGTGGAAAAGCAAATAGACATATATATTCGGGACGGAGGGAGTATAAGTTTAACATTGTGTTACTTATGTGTTTTTTTAAAGTGAATTTGGCTAATTTGATGTATTAACACTATAATTAATACCTGAAGTTGGGTTCCAATATTGACTACAAAGGCATTAGGCACAAACTCAATTCCCATCCAATTCCCATCTCTCATGACTTGAATTAATTGCCTTGGACAGTTTGTAATAATATTGTTATGAGGTTGTGATCCAAATGACTAATAAGTCCTTGGCTCAAACTCGGGTCGAATTTGAGGCGAATAATTAAATAACACTAAAGTTTTGAAACTGTAGAAGCCCACAGGGTCCAATTTGTAGGCCCATTATGTAGCAGTCCAAGCCCAATTGTTCATGTTGCTATTGTCTCATTAAAGAATTGAGGGGGGAAAAAGGAAAAGGTTTTTTTATAAAATTGTATAAAATTAGTATATATATTCAAGAAAATAAACCACTAATCTGAATCTCACTGACATGTAGACTGTAATGTAGTTGGTAGTCTCACTTCTGCATGAGTGACTGATCTAGAGTTGATCTAGTATTTAATCCTCGTTATGGTAAATTTAATAATACAGTTAAACCTCGATAAAGTAATAACCTTGGGACCGAGAAAAATATTCATTTAACGAGGTTATTACTTTATCGAACATTATTTTAGTGCATTGACTCACACCGGGACCGAAAGAAATTATTATCTTAGCGAGATCATTACTTTATCGAATATTACTTTATCGAGGTTTACATGTAATAATAATAATCCGATTCCAAATATTATATTCTTTATAATGATTAGTAATTTCAATTAATTAAAAACTAATAAAATGAAATTAAAAGGAAACTATACTTTTAATTAACAATTTAAATTCCAATATGAATATTCTCTTTTAGCTTTACACTTTACAGATTTGTTTGAGATGGGAATGAAATAAAAGATTTTGTGATCTTGTAAGATTTATATATTTATTAATAAAAAAGTCATTTTTGTATTTGTTTATTTTGAGAAGAATGACGTTGTTTGGAGCTTATATTTATCTTTATGTTTTGGTGATAAAGAAATAAGAGCGTGTGGACTGTGGAGTCAATTTCACGTCCCAAAAATTGGAATTAAATAAAAAAAGATTGAGGACTAGACTTCTTCCAACGACTCTGCCTTATTACAAATACTTGCGACAAACACTAAAAGTTAGAGCAACAAATTAATAATGATAATGATTATTATGATAATTAAAAAAATAACCTTTTGAAAGAATTTAATTTTGTTTCAAATTCAAGAAAAAGAGATGCGATGTCGAGTTTGATATGGGATTTTACGCGGATGAATTTTTGTCTTCTATAATCATATTCCCTTCTATGTCACCTCCACATCGTGATATAGATTCTAATTAAATAATAAAATCAAAAATCAACTATAATGAATCATATGTATCACATGTGTAACACATTTATGAAGTGTGACATCGAAATCTTTGTGGTTTTTACGGTGCTATTATACAAGAAATTTGGTCCGTTTCAAATTGCTTCACCATTAATCCCGTGTTTAATGTGTTATTGTACTTGCAAACATATTATTATTTTACAATTAATCAAACTTCGATTGCTATATTGTCTTAACGAGTTTAATATTGGAGTATTTCGCAGATGATTAGTCTAAGTATATTATATATGCAGCTTCTTAAGTATGCCATTATGTTGTAAATATGTCAAGATAAATGTACGATTGACTAGAAAATAAATATATATCATGTGAGAATCTGCATTTAATGTGAGAACTGTGAATCATACATAACCCTTACATAATTTATGCATAATCATTATATATTTTATGCAAAAAAATATAATTGTACATTATACATATTTTTATGTAGAAGGGCAAACGTGTAAAATTATAGATTTTTTTGCATAATATATATAACAATTATGCATAAATTATATAAGAATTATGCATAGGTTCTCACCAGATCCGCACCATATATATATATATATATGCAGCACTTCAAAATGAATTATGACAGTAAAATATTACCTGCATCTCTTTAATTTCATTATATGCTCCACACGTATACATACATGCAGCACTCAAATTAACCAATATTTGGGATCAAGTTCACATATTAATCAAATGCTACAATACATGTCTAATAGAGGCGGATTTAGGGGTGCGTGTGGTGATACCGCCAAACAAGCCGTGTCCGTACAATCCCGAATTTATATGTTCATTTTCTGAAAATTTGCTAATAGCCTCCATTCCTCCCCGCATCCGAAATTGCAGATTTCACCTTGTTATATAATTTCCTTAGTCACTAGCTACAATACATGTCAAGTGCATCTCGAACACGAGTGGAAAGAGGGAATGTGATGGGAGCTACTATAATTAATTTCAAGAAGTTATACCAATGTAGTGATTGCAGATTAACTCGTCTAAAATAGAAAAAATAAAATAAAATAACACAACTACATAGCCATCAAAATGCTAAATTCTTGATTAACTAACCTGGCATTATTTGTCTTGAGATTGAGATTTCATGTCTGAAAAAATTGAATAATCCCTAACATATATATATATATATATATATATATATATATTGTTTTTTCATCAAATTAAATAAATATATGAGAGGAATAAGTGAGAATCATACTGATGGAAAGCCTCAGCCGGCGCAATTTGAGACCAGATTGCGACACGTTCGAATAATCAGAAAAAGTTAATCATCAAGTTGAAATAATCAAAGGGTAATACATAACCCTAATTTGGGAATTAGGGTTTAGATTCGATCTTACCAGAATTAACATCCCTTTATTACAATCCCACCAACATCATATACAATCAAGAATCATAGCCAAGTCGGAGCTCCAAATCCAATTCCTTCTCTTGATTCTTCTCCCCATCTTCAACCAACCCTAATCTCATCCTCCAATCATGGCCCACCGCCTCCGTCCGATGCGGGCCGTACCGGTCAGAGCCGTAGTTACTCTCGTACAAGGTTGAATTACTCGAAGCCGGAGATGGGAAATAAGTAGCATAGTCCAAGTGGGGCTGGTGATGATGTTGAGGATCGGAGAGGCGGCGAAACCCTAACCCTAACGACGGAATCTTCTCGTAGAATCTCGGACCCGAGTAGCTCTCTTCATGCTTGGTGGATGAATTGGAATTTGAATTTAGGTTTGTTTCTCGCTCTATCTTTTCTATGGATGTTCATGTGGCCTCCTAGGGCTTGTGCCGTGTTGAAGCCCCTCTTGCAAAACACGCACTCGTAGGATCGGCCCACGCCTAGATCGGAGTTTTCTTGATCGGAGTGGTCCATGATTTCTTCACTTGAGTTTGTGGATTCTTCAATATGGTAGGTGGATTCCATTGGAGAGGTTTGGAGAGAGAGAGAGAGAGGAGGAGAGAGATGGAGGGTAGGGCTATATATGTAAGAAAAAAAGGAGGAATTTGGGATGGAAGAGACAAGAAGAGGGTTTGAAGGGGAAGAGATTTATTACATAGTCTAAGGTTTTGAATTGTCTTAAAGAGACTCTTCCTTCTTAAGGGGAATAAGGCCGGCCGTGTAATAGATTATTCTTTTTGTTATGCAAATCAATCAAACACATACAAACATCATTGTCTATTCATTCATTAATATTCTCTCTCTTTCTGTTTTCTTGGTTTTTTCTTCTTTTGATATGGACTATGTTGATTGTATTTTCGAAATCAAGGCGCGGAGGGGATAACGTCGCCCCTAAATCGTGCAAAATCTTGAATTTCAAGCGTATTTTTAAAAAAAATATTATTATTTAATATATTATTATTTTGTGCAAAATCTTGAATTTTAAGCGTGTTTTAAAAAATTATTATTTGATATATCATTACCATCGATTAATTATTATTTTATAATTTCCTTGTATAATAAGATCCTGCCGCGACGGCTTTTAGTTAAGATTATGATTTAAAAAAAAAAATCTATGATCTCAGATGCATCAAAATCAATTGAATTAAATTTGTCATGGTTGTCGGGTAGATTATGGGGAAAAAGTTGATTGAGAAAACCCCCTTTCACCTGCTACAAATGGTTAAATTATTTAATTATTTATACTTCATATAAAATGGTGTATAAATACATTATACCGTTATATGATCATGACATTAATTATAGTGTTATCTTAATTATATGTTAATAATTACTCCCTCCGTCCAGCCCGACTTGTCTTGTATTGCTTTCCAAACCGTCCACCCGACTTGTTTTGTTTCCTAAAAAGGAAAATAATCACCACACAAACTCCTACTTTTTCTTTCTTGGGGTGGTAAGGAGGGTGGCGGGACCGAAGGTCATGGGTTCAATTCCACCAACACCACTATGTGATTAGTCTCTGTACACACATCACCATCCAACTCCGTGGCTACACAAAAGCACCAATTCATTAAAGGGGCTGCGCGTCCACAAAAAATAAAAAAACCCAATCGTTTTTCCGTGCGAAAAGAAAAAAGACAAATCGGGCGGGACGGAGGGAGTAATACTTAAGTCTATAGTATGAAATCTAAGATTGCTAGTCCTTTGGGTTTAGTGTATTGTTGTCTATTTATCGGAGCTATGAATAAAATTATACGGCTGCTAAATGAAGGATACATTAGTAAGTGGAGTAAGAATTCAATACTGCACACCTGCAGGCCAAGAATAGTATAACAACAGTATGTTTTTTAATATTCTGAATCAATTATAACAAATGTTAGTATTAGTTAAGGGCATCTATACATAATTTATATTGATACTGATCTATGCATATAATGTAGACCGAGATTTAGAATGGAACACATTGAAAAATAATAATAATAATAATAATAATAATAATAATAATAATAATAATAATAATAAATAATAATAATAATATAAATAATAATAAATAATTAATTTATTATTGTAATAGGGGATTTTATTAGCTGAGCCTCCCTTACATATACAATATACTTATGTTGTCCTGTTATTCTTGTTTTAGTAGTTTCGGTGCGGAGTTTAAGAAAATAGATGGAAAATGTACTGGAGTTTACTATTTAATTGATTGTGGTTCACAAATTATTTTTCTTTTTTCGAGCGAAGAAAAAAATAATGAAACCACTAAAAGGAGAAAACTAAGACAAGAATAATGGACGGAGTATAATAAAATTATATGAGACTATAGTACAAGGTTTCCTAGTAAGGAGGGAGACAAAATATGTCTGAAGTAGTTAGCAAGAAGTGATGCATAGAGTGACAAAAATCACTTTATTTGGTAAAATATAGTGCTTTCTTATGTAAATAAGTTTGTTACATATAAATGTTGACATGGTCTAATTTTATTTATTTATTTATTATAATTATTAAATCACCCTTAATATGACAGACACACATAGCGTTTCTAGTGGGATTTGAACCCATGACTTATGGGTCCCGAACCCACCCACCATCACCGCTACGCCATCCCATGGGAACGACATGGTCTAATTAATATTTTAGTCAGTAATTATGATTTTGTTTGGGGAGAATTGTTTCTTCAATTAATACAATCACAAGATTGAAATTGAATTGGCTCTTTAGGACATGGTCTAATTTCTTTTATATGCATCTGCACATGTATAAGAATGAAGCATTACTCCATTTTAAAATAAAATAAAATAATTAATACACCTTCAAAATATGATATCAAAGTGAAATGATATTACCAAACAAATACTTTATATTAGGGATATTAGCTTCTAAATACATGAAACAAATACTTTATATTAGGGATATTAGCTTCTAAATACATGAAGTATGGTTAAATTTTGATTTTGCACACGATTTTTAAGACGCTTTTAAAAATACACGACTTTTCAATTCATTAATTGCAAACCGGTGTAAATTCTGGCGAAATTGAGACTGACGGGGCGCACGATGTGACATTTTTACTGCTTAGTTGGCATATAGATTTTTCCAAGTAAGAAATTCTACAGTTATTGTCACATGTAAATACACGTAAGAAATTCTACAGTTATTGTCACATGTAAATACACGAAATTTGAGTTTCATCTAATTTTGCACATGACTTTCGAACTTTAATATATTTACATTTAAATTTTATTATATGCTTAATATTTAATAGAGTGTGAATCGAAGAACCGAGTATTCAAATCGGACCAAATAATTTGAATATTAGTAAAGAATCGAATACCGTTCAAGTTTAATATTCCAATATATTGAATTCGAATATCAATAGAATATAGTAATATTTAATTAGATTCGTTTCGTTTACAATCCTACAGTATATGATAAATTTTAGAAAAATATTTTACATCTATATCTATTAAATACTAAGCATATAATACAATTTAAACATATTTTTATTAAAGTTCAAAAGTCATGTGTAAAATTAGGTTAAACTCAAAATTCGTTAACAAAATAATTTCCTACTTGAAAAAATCTATCTTCTAACTAAGCACTAAAACGCCACGTCCGCTCCATCAGATCCGATCTCACCGGAGTTTCTCGTTGGTGTGCAATTTTTAACAAATTGAAAAATTGTGTATTTTGAGGGCGTTTTAACGGCCGGGTGCAAAACCAAACTTCGTGTATTTACATGCTAATATCCCTTTATATTATAGCAAAGAATCAGGAATTACACAATCAAAAATTGATATCAAATTGAAATGAGATCACCAAATAAATATAAATATATTGTAATTAAAAATAATGAATATATCTTTCTGGGATTATTACATCAATATATGAATTCCCATGTTCAATATAAAACTCAATATACATACTCACCTGCAGACTTTTATTCTTCAAGATTATCTCCATTTTTCATTCTCTCACTATGCTTCCTCACTCCTCTATCTATACATCGGAGAGAAATTGGATTGCATTTCCTACAAACATTACAAAATCTAGTTTCAGACAATATTTCTGTCCCAACACCCAAATTCAAAAACACATGGTAAGAAGATAAAAAATGTAACTGCTTCATAAGGCCATTTCTGCACACCTTCACAGTGTTGTGTATAATTTCAGATGAAAGATTACAAAAGGATAGGCGTAAATTTCGTAAAATCGACATGTAAACGATACGGTCGACTTACAGTTTGTCATCTTCGCATTTCTCCAAACGAGGATGCATCTACCGGTGCAGATCTAGATCAAAGCACAATCATCAACTTGGTTTTCAGTTAGTTTGAGGGAGTAAGAAGCTGAAGCCAGAATTTTCGCGAATAAGATTTGGCGGTTCTATGTCCGATATATCAAGAGCATCCATTGATTTCGACATATCATCCACAGAGAAGGGAATGCTGCATAAACACAATTTAAATAGAGATCATCAGAGTAAAAAGATCCAAGAAAGTGAGATTTTAACGGTTTTCTTGCTCGACCTTGAATCATCATCCAGTAGGAAAGAGCTACTAACGGCATTGTTCGAATCCTCAGTCATTAACACCCTCATGCTGGATATTACCTGAGGAGAAAAACTCAGTAAAGACGGAAATACCCCCCAGTTGGTTACATTATAAGAGTAAGACAATCGCTTACATCTGGGGATAAGCTATGTGTTCCGTACTTGTCGTCCCAGTACATAGTACTGATTCTGTACAGCTGTTGTATACTCAGGACCTGTTAAAGATAACGAAACTCATCAAGATTAAGCACGTGTTTCAGACGAAAGATTTGTGAGAATTATGTATTTTAGACCGGCTTACTGGACAAAGATCATGACTTATTTCGTCGAGATTCTTCTTTGGCTTTTGATGTATGACCTGAACAGTTATACAGCAGTTACAAAATATGCAAGAAAGAAATTTGTGATTATCATAAGTCATAACTAACACACTTAGAGAGGAAAAGCAATTACCAAGAATCCGATAGCTTGCCGTATATGCTTGAGCTCATCCCAAGCCGTACCAGCATACTGAAATATAAGCAAGTTCGAAGGCTAAAAGGAGTGTTTTCTTGTCAAAAACAAGAAGAGACTTCGTTTCAGTTCGGTTTAAAGTAAAAACACAAGAATTCCACTTCGTATGGTTTAATGCAACAGGAGAATCGAAACGGAAGTCTATTATAGAGATTTGCTGGTAGTGTATACCTCATCAGTTGCCTTGTAACACCAGTGCTCCAATTCAGCCAATCCGGCCTTGACATATTCACCGTTACTAAATGAACAGCATTCTCGTCTCAACAGAAGACTGAAAGATATAACAATTAGTTCAATGATGATGGAACTTTATAGTATGTAAAATCAAGGTGATTTTGCTGTACCTGTTGAACAACTGCACATTGATGAAAGAAAATACTTGAGTGAACACTTTCCGAACTAAGAACGGAGGTACCTGAAGATGTTTTACGATATCTCCTGTCAAAAGCTCTAATTTTGGAAAGTAATCTACTTAAAACTTCGATCAGAAAGCAAAGAGAATTTATCTAATTTTCAAGCAAACCTTAGGCTGCATGGAACATTAACTAACTAAAACCATATTAACTTAATATATTGCGGTTTTTGTGATCTCAATTCATATGACGATTCTTTAATAGACCTATAGAAGGAAACAGAGTGAAGGAAGGCATGGTTACATGATTTGTTTTCAGTATATTCAGAAAATTTCCGAGGCTGTTCACGATTCCTTGCCAATGGGCGATTAAGATTTCCTGAGCTTGAGAATTTGCTAGATTACGCGCTGTTCCTTTAATTAAGTTTGCTTTGGATATTCTCGGAGCCTGCACCCGATCACAACGTGAACATGAGGTAATGATGAATGACGAATGAAACTTACATTTAAGAATTACCTGAATACACAGTCCTAGTTGTGGAGAGATCTCTTTCTTCAAGTTGTCGCGAATCATTCCATAGATTTTCTCGACGTAAGCAGTCAGCTGCTGCTTGAAGAGTAAAGCAGGGTATTTAGCCTCCACTTTTTGTGCGGCGCCTGTTGCATCATCAGCGAGTAATGAAAGATTAACGCCCGGAGGTGTGCTGCGGAAACTCTGGAACAAATGATCAACAGTTAGAAAAAGCATTGTGGACTTCACTTGAGCATTATAATGGAATGAAATTGTACCTGTGCCATTCTCCCAAACAAAGTAGCCGATGGGGCCCGCCTAGGAGCCGCTCCACCTGCTCCTCCTGCTTTGACTGTGCGTTGAAGCAGTAGCAGTAAAGTCGAAGCATTCGATAGCCAATATCCCAAGATATCATTGTTGTCTTGAGTCTTCAATTGAAAAATCACTGTAAGAGTCATAAAGTGCTAATAAACTAATAGTATAAACATATCGGATCCAAAAACCGAACCTCAATTGCATTGCCAATGGTTTGTATTAACCGGTCAAATATGCTTGTCCTTTCAACCTCAAATGAATGCCACTGCCGAAGGCATTTGTAGATGATGCAGGCAGCAATAGGCCTGCCTTTGGAGAAGCCCAAATGCTGAGCAATGCAACGGATAAGGAGATCTTGATACTCTTGTTGCTTCTCGTTTAGAGACTTTTGAGGCCTGTCCTCCATCTCTGATTGTTCTCTTGAGATCATTGAAGGACTGTGGTAATCCTTTAAGATATCAAATGATTTTAACGTTAGAGAATGGTGTTTGCAGCATAGTATTACTCCCAAAGTAGATTACTTACAATTGATGTTTTCGTGCTCTCCGCCCTCTGACAGATATCAAACAAAATAAGAGCATATATCAGTGAAAACACTAAATTGGCAGGAATATTGGCAAAACAGTCATGGTTTAAATTCACCTGCATAATTGATCTTGAGTTTCTTGAAAGCATTTTATTATTCTGTGCCATGGCCAAGGCCTGCTGGCGAAGAACTTTATTTTCTGATTCTACATTAGTCAGCTTTTCTTCAAGCCTACAGAAATTTCAAATCCAGATTCTACATTACTATTCATGTATCCGGAAAGCCTTGAATAACTCGATTGTCCCTTTCAAGCATGAAATCAATGATAGTTTTGAACAAACAAAGTCAGTCCAAGTAATTTAGAACATACTCTACCTGCTTATAGTTTCCTGAAGGTTTGATACTCTTTTCTCAGTCTCTTCTACTTTCCGACTCTTTCCCTCAACTGAACTCTGAGCATCACTATACTTCCTTTCAGTGTCATCAGCTCGTTGCTTTTCAGCTTTCAACTCATCCTGCGAACCGTAACATTATATCAAGAAACAGAATTCAATGAGACTAATTCACACTTGGATGAACATTACCTTCAGTTTTTCCATTTCTGCAGTGAGAGCCTCAATCTTCGCTGTGTCCTCAACAGGAACCGGCTTTTCGTGAACAACTGCAGAGGCTTCTTCAAGTGCTTTCTGAGCTGCATTGAGAGCCTCGCGTTCACGGGCAAGTTTTTCATTTGCTTCGTCCAGTTTGTTTTGCATTGCTTCCAAGGACTGCTGCAACTTCACTGAGTCTTGGGATTTCCCTTCTTCTAACTCTTGCTGGAATAAGATTTCAATTTAATATAAGCCACTACTAATGTGAATCTGTTCATTTGTAGACATATAGACATAAAATTATGTGTATACATTTTTCTATATTTACCCAAAGCGAATGAGTAAGCAAGGAGTATATTTACCCTCCGACGTTTTTCCAGCTGAAGACGCAGTGTAAGGTCTTCCACCTGCTTTTCAAGCTTATCCTTCGCTTCTTTAAGAGCACCGGTCTCTCTAGCAGCCTGCAAATTTGAAGCTTCTATCAAAAGTGTGTAGGTAAATAAAGGACAAACTGCGTAGGTAAAATATATGAAACCAATGCATACCATTTTAAGTTTCCGAAGCTCTTTCCTGGATACTCTTCCTCTCCATCTGCACTGGGCTACAATCGACGCCCTTATCAGTCTCTTGTAGTATGAAAAATCTCTATGACTACGCCAGCGTGCCTGAAAATATTACTTCCTATTATGATGTGACATCAATAAACCTTAAGAACTTTTGTTAGTGAAATGCGTATATCACCTGTATAGTAGTTGCTCCTTTATTTTGGTTCTTGTATCTAAACTGCCGTTGTGCAGCCATTGCTCGTACCCCTGCTTGCACTATAACAACCGAGTCCTTTAGTCTCGTATAGTTCTTTCTGGTCAAGTGCCCTCTCATTTTTGTCTGGATTCTGACACTAGCTGCCCCTCTTTTCAAGTCATCAAATTGTTTGCAAGCAAGTCTTCCTGATACAGATGGAAAGATAAATGTCATTCAAGATAAGATGGAGATATCTAAGCATCAAGAAGCTAAAACCGGGAGAAAGGTATTGACCGAACCTCTAGAAACAGATTGCATGCAAACTGCTGCCTTCTGCAAAGCTTTAAAGTACTTCCGTGCAATGTAAGTTCTGATCCGTCTTTGAATTGTCTTTGCAGCATTACCAAGTATAAGTGCTCTTCGGGCATCCAAATCAGCCATCTGACCAGCTCGGAGGAAGACCTTCGTCTTTCCAGTCTGCATACAAGATGCAAAAATAAATGAAAGTGAATCTCAAGCATATAATTTACAAAAGAAAGGGCAAGATTAGAACATGAGGCCTTCTGCCCTCTTAAGGAAACTTTTCCTATATTGTGTATTTATACAATTTCTCGTATGTATGATGTTACATTGAGTAGTGACTTAAGATAAGAGCATGTTACACTTGAAAGTCAAGAACGAAATAAGTTTTTATCCGAAGCAAGACTAAAAGTTAAAATTACCTGAGCTCCAGTCATTCCCATTTTCTCCAAAATCTTTTTGCAGGCTAATTTTTCATCAATACTGCTCAACAATCGGGTACTTCAGGATATAATTAGAGTTTACCATAGAAAATTTTGACAAATTTTACTTACATTCCTTCCAAGACCTCCGGAGCAAGAATACCAAAACGATGAAGAAATTCATAAAATGTCTTACGAGTAGGGTAGCCAGCACAACTAATTCTAATTGCCTCCAACACACCCTGTGAAGCAAAGGAGGCATGAAAAAACTTGGTTTTCATAAAACAGAAAACGAACTATTCAAGAATCTAAAGAGATAGGTAGCCTACTCACACCACAGCGTAGTTGCTGCATGATATTGACGTTTTCAAAAATAGCTGGCTTGAGAAGATTATTAGGCTTTACACATCTGATGTAGTGAGGTTCCGTAGAGTTCAGTGTCTCCATCAGTTGTTGGAGTTGCAGCTGTAGCAATTAAGATAGTCATCAGCTTAGAAAAGAATATCACAAGCTCGGTATTGCAAAATGATAGATGTGTTGAAAATGACGAGCAAGAACACAAGATATACCTTAAAGCGAGACCCTATAGACGAAAACTTGGAGGACTTATTTGAAGATTTGTTTGTTTCTTCAGGAACTGGAGGAAATAGCCCTGCTACAAATGAGCATTTAGAAGCACTCAGCAGCTCTTGATGTTCAGAAACAACGTAGTCTTTGTTTTTATCCAAAAACAGATCGGATTGGTACAGAACCTGTAGGAATAAAATAGGATAACATGTTCATTATAGTACAAAATCAAAAAGGTTACAGCAAATCATTACTTCGAGAATTAGATCCAAGCTACCTCTCCAGCATAATGAGCAATTGTAAAATCTGTGCGGGACAGTTTCGGTTTGATGAAGCGTTTGTGGGACTTAAATGTCTGGAAAAGCTTTTGAGAAAAAGTTTCATGTGTCGACTTTGGAAACATACTGAAACGACAAAAAGGAGAAACTTAACAAGGTGAGTAGAGTAAAAAAGATAATTCTTTCAGGGTACGTTACAAAGAGATAGGTAAAACTTTACCAAGCCTCATCAAGAAGAGCAATGATCCCTCCCGGTTTCTGCAAAGGACAGTAAAAGCCTTATTTGTAAAACTACTAACTTCAATAGCATATATAGTGATATAAATACTAATTCCGCTAGAAGCCTAACTAGAGGATACATCAAAATCTGGATAAGCATCTCACGTTGATAATGCATAATATATAGTAAGTATTTCCCCATGCCAGCAGACAAGAACAAGAACTAAAAATAACAAAAAACAGAAAAATATTATTTTATTAAGCAACCTTTTCAATAAGATCGAGGACGTCTTGGTTATCAACAAATTCGATGTAGCTCCAATCAATCTCTTCCTTTGTGTATTCCTCCTGCTCCATCTTAAAAACATGCTGAAAACGAATTTGATAGAAAATCAGTGAAGGATATGAGTGACATAAATTCATATTGGTAAATGCATAACGAGTTACCTGATTGAAATGTTGTTGTAGCTTTTCATTGGTAAAATTAATGCAAAACTGTTCAAAACTGATGGTAGAAGATTATGAGTCATCGATATAAGATCATCTTGACAGTGTTCAATGAATGCTTACCTGTTAGTTTTAAAGCTTTCAAAACCGTATATGTCAAGAACACCAATGAGGACATCAGAATTTGGATCTTGCCCGATAGAGTTATTAATTTTGTCGACCAACCTGTCAATTTTCAGACCTTGCAAGTTACTAAACAAGGGAACAAAAGAAAATGTTTAGAGAAGTCAAAGAAAGCATCATACCAATCAAACAAGCGGGAATACATCGTCTTTGCAAACCCGTCCCTGCTAACTGCAGCTCCCTCAGGATCAAGACTTCTCTTAATAACTTCTTCCGGAGTTACCATCACACGCTTCAGTAATGCATCTTGCAGTAGAGTAAGATCACACCTGATAAGGACAAGAAATTTTTAAGGTAGAAGCCATTAACTGCTAAGAAATACGACTATTCTAAAATAGGACTTTACATGAGAAGCTCTGCTACAGTCTCGAGATGGAATTTTGATTTTTCATCCTTCAGAACTGACGAGTCAACTTCCTTCCCCTTAGTGAATTGTACGTTACCGAGATGAAGAATAGATGCCACTACTCTGAAAATTGCATCCTGAAAGATGGTGGGAATTATAAGCATAAGAAAAGAAAAGGGTGACTAAAAGAGCACGGAAAGGAGTAATAAGATTGAACCTGCTCCTTCTTACTTATTCCAACAATGTCCATGGCCCTCCTTGTAGCCAAAAAATCATGAGCATCACTTATTCCCACAAGTTCATAACAGTTAGATTGATTAAGATAGTGAAATGTTTTTGGATGACCAAGCTTATATTTCTCGACATCCTGATAAAACATACAACTACTCAGATGAATAAGATGTATAGTTTTAATAAGCTCAAAACATAGTATAAAATTAGATTACCTCTTGTGGTGCAGCACAAAGAAGGTAGAAACAGTGATAATTGCGTTCGGGGTCTGAGATTTGGCAGACCCGTGATCTCTCCAGAAGGTATGTTCTAATGGCTGCCCCTGATATCCTTCCATGCTTATCAAACTGAATTTCAACGAACTTTCCAAAACGACTACACCATTACAAAAACTTAATTAGCATTCAGTTTGGTGTAGACCGCAACTTAACATTTTACCAAAAATCTCCATATACAATTTGATAATATTTCACCTTGAATTGTTGTTTCTGACAGTTTTTGCATTTCCAAACGCTTCAAGTACGGGATTGGACTGCATCAAATCACTCAGAGAACTTCAAATTTTTTCAAGACATAAGTAAAAATGATTGCAGAATAATGGGCGGAGCATTACTCTCCCAATGATTTTCAAGATTATAGATGTAATATTAGTAAACACCATATTTTACCTCAAGAACTTGTTGTTCGACTGTACGCCCTTCAGTTCCTTTACGGCCTCCCAAATAGGCAAGGTATCGCATAAGCATCTTAGTGGTTTCCGTCTTACCAGCACCACTTTCACCACTTACCAAAATCGAGTTGCTTTTTTTTTCATTTACCATTGCCCTAAATGACAGGATTTATTTCATGAAAAAACCGAACAGACAGAAGAAAGAAAGAAGGATAACTTATTTGAATTATTATGTTATGAAAAAAAAAACAAATAGACAGGAGAGAGAAGAAGACAGGCAAGAATAAAAGCAAGAATCAAGAAACGAACGAATGAATTAAGGAGCATTGTCTATCACCTATAAGACATGTCAGCAATAGCAAATACATGAGGACTCAGTTCACCAAATGGTGCTCCCTTGTATTGCTCCATCATGTGGCCATCGTAAATGTGAGGAAGCCTTTGAAATGGATTGATTGCAATAAGAATGCTTCCGGTATAAGTCTGCCATAATCCAAGAGTAGGATTGTAATTATCGTCATCTTTTCACTAAGAATCTCGAACAAGTAAGCATTTGAAGTTAATATTGCAATTATCTTACATAAATTTCATTTAGCTGGTATCTTGCTGCCAAGTTCTGCAAGACTCCGGGCTCGTGCAAATAAGATAGTTTGGTCATATCATCAACCCCACCAGGTGGTGCATCTTCATCTTTAGGGTATATGCTTGTTAATTTCACAACAACCTAATAATTCAAAATAAGAAAAGACACACATACCTTCATGAATAATAAACACTAGCAAAACATACTCAAACTAGCATTGACAGATAACTACACATTACAAGAAGAACATCTATGCTCCTTTATTAGCGAATTATTAGTATAAATGAGTGATAATCTACCTTCTTCCCATTAGATGCATCTGCCTCAACTTCAGCTCCGTTTATCTTTGAGACTACGGCATCAATCCAAGCAACGTCCGGGTCTTCAACCCAAACATGAGAGCCTACAGTGATATTAACCTGGGTACCCTGCATATCAAATTATACTTTTAACAAAATTTTGAACTCAGAATTGAGACAGGGTAAACAAATAATCGACCGTACACTGCATATTCTAAAACAAAATCAACGAATCATGATTACACATAAAACCAAACCAAATTCGTATAATGTCTCTCACCATCTTAACTCAAGAAACAAAAATTCCGACTAAATGAGCTCTGATCGAACAAGAAACCCTAGCATTCGTATCCAATAACAGCCCAAATCTCGGTACCAATTCATGAACGCGATTCCGACCAAACCACGCCACACACAAAAAACGCGAGAATCGTAAGCGCCTCCGCCGGAATCTTGAAGAAGAGCGAGTGTAGGAGGAAGAAGAAGGAACTGAATTTGAGAAATTGGTCGTCTTAGATTCTCGTAAACGGTTTGTTCTGCAATTGCGAGTGCAGAGAGTGACGTTTGGATGGAGGAAGGGTGAATAGGTTTGACGAGGGGAGAGAGCCATTGTTTCGAGAGTCCTACGCTGCCGGATCTGTGAAGTGTGTTTTCTCTCTCTGCGTTTTTGGCGGGTACATGTAACTCGTCATATAATATTAAACGGTTATTCAATTATTCGAAAGTGTGGTTATTTATTTATATATATAATAAAAATAATATATATAGTCGTTGCTTGGTTTGTAGAAGGCGCTTTTTGGGGCAAAGTGTAAATTATTTTTATAGTTTTAAAAAATGCACGGAGATATGTATAGTTAAACCTCGATAAAGTAATAATCTTGTGATTGAAAAAAAATATTTATTTAACGAGGTTATTACTTTTTCGAACATTATTTTAGTGCATTAACTCATATCGGGACTAAAAGAAATTATTATTTTAACGAGATTATTACTTTATCGAATATTACTTTATGGAGGTTTAATTGTAGTATAATTGGTATTCTCACTTCAACGTAAGTGGTTGGTCTAAAGTCGATCTAATGTTCGATTGAAATTCAATTTTCGATTAGTCAAATATCCTTATGGTTTCTTACGGGTATAAATATTCCCTTATGATTTCAATCAGGTGTAATTATCTACGTGGTTTTCAAAGTGGTGCAATTCACCTCCCTATTCTCAAATACGATGGAAAAATTAATACGCTTACTTTTCACAAATTAAATTGTTAAATTAGTTGATAAAGAACGCTAATGAGGTTAATAAAGAACTTCGGGTATCTTAAGTGATGTGGAAATATTTTTAAGTATAGCAGCAATTACAGTGTTTTTTAATAATAATTTAAAAATTGACAACTTTACCTCATCTTTGTTTGTTTGAAGAAATGAAGAAATCGACTGTAGCATAATGGTAACTAGATGTTTTTCTGCTTTATTTGGTCTGGGGTTTTCCAATGAAAAATGAAGAAAAAAAAAAGAATTAATTCCTTGTAATGTAAGGGCATTTTTGTCTATATACTTGAAAATTGAGTGAACTACATTTGTGAATCCGAGGAAAATTGTATGCAACAGGTTATAAACCATAAGGGAATAAACTGCATAGTTTTAAATTATATGAGAATAAACTAGGCCTGAAAATCGGGGCGACTACGGATTAACCGCACCCGAAAATCGATTATCCTATAACGTGTATTACATTAACCGCACCCGTACCCGATGGTTAATCGGTTACCCGATACCCAATCGGGGTACGGTACAGTATTAACAAGATAACTATATTTATCTTTCCAATTATTATGATTTAATCAAAAAATAACACAATAGTTAACTGGGTCAATTTTTTAATAAGAAATATCGTAAAGTCACATATATACCATCCATTCCAAATTTTCAATATAGTGAATATAACTAATTGATTTATTAAAAATTAAAATTTGAGATATTTAAAATAAAAATAAAAATTGACTTAATGAGATAATACGGTTATCATATATACCGTATTAACCGAACGGGTATACCGCTATCCAAAAACGCTACAAACTTTATAACCGACCATGATCCGATTACCCAAAAATTGGGTATTTGGTTACCCAATACATGATTGGGTACTGTACGGTATATTATTACCCGATACCCATTTTCCGATTTCCAGCCCTAGAATAAACTACACCTTTACAAAACTATAGGGCCCGTTTGGTTGGCAAGGATTCTGCCTCATGAAAGTAATCTGATTCAAAAATTTTAAAATCAAGTGTTTGGTAGTATATGAAAAGTAATTTGGTTCAATTTTTGCAAAATACTAGGAAAGCAATGAGAATCCTAGAAATAAGAAAAATGGTGTAATAATTGTGGATTTTTTTCTTTGTTTAGAATAGGTATTCTTTTTCCTTGGTACAAGGAAAGTAATTTACTATTATTATTATTATTATTATTATTATTATTATTATTATTATTATTATTATTATTAAAAAGTTATTATTGAATAATAATATTTTTAATTTATAGTTAATATATTTTTATAAATTAATCAAATATTTTAATTTATTTATGTTTTTATCATTTTTAATTTATGAACAATAATAAAAATTTAATAATAACTATTTTTCTTAAATATTGTTTTTATTATTCTAAAAAATATTATTATTAAAATAAGTGAGTACTTTAATAAGTTTATTATTATTATTATTATTATTATTATTAAAGATGTTATTAATATTAAAAAAATGTTTTTCACTAATATTTATTATTATTATTATTATTATTATTATTAAAAAAGATGTTATTGATATTAAAAAATATATTTTTAACTAATATATATATATATAATCACTGAAATTGATAATTTTTTATTATATAATTTATAATAAAATATTTAAGATATTTAGTTAAAAATATATTTTTTAATATCAATAACATCTTTTTTAATATATGAAATAATAATATGACAATTAACAAATAATTGATGATAAAATATATTTTATTCATATTATTAGTGATATGATTTTATATTTCTTAGTATCAACCATATAAGTGCAAGTAATCTGCTCTCTTTATAATCATATTCCACGGAATCTAATTCCTCAGTAATTTTAGTTTTCTTAATTATTTTCCTCGCAATCATATTCCACATAATCATATTCTCCGACGACATTATTTTCCTGACAATCAAACGGGGCTAGGGGTAAAATTCATCTTACTAGCTATAAAAAGGTAAATAAGCTGTAGACAAGGTAAGAGAAATTGTAAAAAGGAAAGACAGCTGTATTTTTCAATTATCATGAACTCAACGCGCAATTGAGAGAATGCATTAATGACAATTTATTTTTGTATTTTTCGGCCGTATATTATATTTTTTTAGTAGAACGCGACATTGTGACATCGGATACAATAAATTGTATGAAGTATAAGACAAGAAACAACATTCGACGCAACAAAATATGCATGAATAGAAGACTTGTTAAAACTTTTAACATAAACATTCAAATAAACTAGATTGTCCCATCGACATGACTTATTATTAGAATACATAAATCTTATGGTCAAAATTCATAAAATTGAGTTTTATCAATATTTATAAATCG
The DNA here is from genome assembly GCA_028984105.1 of Lavandula angustifolia. NCBI lineage: Eukaryota > Viridiplantae > Streptophyta > Magnoliopsida > Lamiales > Lamiaceae > Lavandula > Lavandula angustifolia. The sequence goes on from CM054812.1 coordinate 405,410, forward strand.
AGTCTGTTGCAAATAATAATTAAATTAAAATAGTTTTTTTTATCGGGATTAGATCACTTATTCCAAAAGGTATGTCCCAACGTTGTTCCATAAAATAGGGCATCAAGATAATTATTGTACAAATTATACTATAATCATCTAGATACCCATAAAAACATTGGAATAGAGTTTCTAGAACAAGTGATCTCGTGTCATTTTTATCATATACAGTTAAATCTTGATAAAGTAAATAGTCTTGGGACCGAGAAAAAATATTCATTTAACGAGTTATTACTTTATTGAACATTATTTTAGTGCATTGACCCATATCGGGACCGGAATAAATTATTATCTTAGCGAGATTATTACTTTATCAAATTTTACTTTATCGAGGTTTAACTGTAGTAGTTTATAAACCAGTACATAAATGAAATTCATTCGATATAGACCATATAGCAATTACGCTTAATATCGATTCTTAATCCTAAATCCGTCCCTATTGAATTAAACTAAAACAACATTTTCCCCTATCACGACCAATTCAATTCGTTATCCCCCTCCAAATCCCCAACAGTCAACGGTCAAAGCTTTGTGCATGCATGGAAATTCCAAGTCCACCATTTTATATGTTGGACATGCACTATAAATACACACAATCACAACTTCATAAATCCTCACATTTCCAAATTCCAAATATTACAATTTCCCTCTCAAATAAATTAATTTAAGTTTGTGAATTAACAAGATGAGGTCCATATGCTTAGCTACGGCTGTACTAGTTTTTCTGCTCATCGTACAACCCTACCAAGCCACTCGGATTCTTGATGAAGAGGAGGAGCAATGGATGAAGAGAGGCCAGAATCTCCTGCTGCCGTCCTTCCCACGTGGCAGCTCCACCGGGCCGCCGGCGCCTAGCGGCTGCACGTGGGTCGGCCACGGCGGAGGGAAGCCATGCACCGCCTCCATCAGCCAACGGAACTTCGCCGGTCATTCGTCGGCCGCCGCCGTGGCGTATCCTAAGAGAATGGTTCAGTTTGGTGTGGCCTCGGAGAATAAGTGAAGAGAAAATATACTCGAGCTTATTTTTTAGTTTGGTTGAAGATGAAGGACCAAGTTGCAATTTCTTCTTTCTTTCATTCTTTTTATGTAGGAGTTGTGGGAGTTGATTTTTTAATTTGTATTTTAGGAGATACTAATAAATGTTGAAAGAAAAGGACAAAGATTGTAAAATAAAATAAAATTATTCATTTAAAAATAGATTTCGTCCCTTTTAATTTTTATTATTGAATCTCTCTCCTATAATACTTCAAAAATACATTCAAATATAGAAAAGTGGTATACCACTTCTATATTGCATCTTGAATTGAAAAGTAATAAGAGGAACACGCGGTTGAAAATGGAAAATAGTTAAACAAAAATGAATTAATTTAAATAAATTTGACGGATTATATAAATTACAAAGTATAGACTATAGACATGAGAGAATGGTTCTACTAGTAACTACTAATGTGGACAACGAATATAGAAACAAATAGACAACTTTCAAATAAAAGAAAATTACTCCCTCGTAGTGTCTCATTTATTTTTAGCATGATTATTATTTTTTATTTTTATATATATTGTCTGATTTTTTGAGTGATTGATTCTTTTGCACATATTTTTTTTTATATTTTTTAAAAATGAAACACTTTTAATAGAACAGGGAAATGAAATACTACTAATGGAACGGAGGGTATTTTATAATTGATGGACGATTAAATTAACAAAATTAAATAAATTTATTAACAGATACTCCCTCCATACTGTTATTACTGTCCCCTTTGATTTTGGCACGGAGATTAAAAAATATTTTTTTTAAATTATGACGAGGAACCCGCAGCCGCTACCTCTGGTGCGCACATGGTAAACCTTGCTCCTGTGCAATAGCCTGCAAACCACACAGGAGAGTTAAACAACCCTTAATGTGACAGAGTGACAGGCACACACATAGCGTTTTCAATGGAATTTGAACCCATGACCTATCGGTTCCGGACCACCCAGCTTCACCACTACGCCATCCCATGGGGAAAAATATTAAGAAACTTTATTTAAGTGTGTATTTTATGAGTTTTAATTATATTAATAAATAAGCGCAATTTTCGAGAAGTGGTTGATGGAAGAAATAGTAATTTATCCAAATTTTTGCAGGGCATAATTGCGACAATCGATTTTTTTTTCCTGTTTTTTTTTTATATTGTATTTTAGGAAATAATCTTAAATTTTCAAAAAGTTAAAATCATAAATTTTCGAATACGGAGTGGAACGAAAATCATGTGAGAGATAGATTTTTGGAGAGAGAGAATGATACTGTGGGGATGAGTATTAATTAGGAGAGATGTACTTCATTTTTTGTTTAAGAATAATTTTTGCTATTTTATGAAAAAAGACAGTAATAGCAAGACAATCAAATAATAAAAGCAGGATAGTAATAGCGGGACGGAGGGAGTATTTATTACATTTATGGGTAGCATATTAATGGTTCTAAATTAGACCAAGAATAAAATCAAGTGAATGATCCAACGGATTAAGGGGGTGTTTGGAGTAGCTGAAGTTTATTGATAAGTGCTGAAAGCTGCTAAAAGCAGCTTATTTGAAAATCAGTTAGTGTTTGGAAATAAGTGCTGAAAGCTGCTGAAAGTGGGGAAAATAGTGTTTGGGAATACTGCTGATAGAAGTAGTTTATTGTTACTTTTTAAAAGAAATATTTGTTTTGCCCTTCGTATTACTAATTATTATTTATAATAAATAATAAAATTCAGAAATAATTGTTATTCAATATTTATTTTTTGTTTACAATTTCAATCTAATATTATAAAATACTAAATTAATCTAAGTATTATATATATTATAAAATTATATCATAATAAATATAGTATACAATTATATGTTAAATACTATTTATTTGTATAAATTCATCATACAAACAAAATACATAAAAATTCCTCCATAAATTTTATGAAGAATTTAGAGAGAGAGAGAGAGAGAGAAGAGAAGAGACGCGGCGGATGTGATAAAAATGTATTCTCACAAAGTATTAGGGTTAGGATAGTTTTGGAATTAGATAAAATTATTAGGGGTAGTTTGGTCCAAAAAAAACATAAGCTATATAAGTTTGAAAAGCTAGAAAGTGGGGTGGAGCGACTTGGTGATTCTCTATTTTCGACCCAATTTTAGAAAATCTCAACTTTAAGTGGGAATCCCAAACACCCCCACACCAGCTTAAAGCTGAAGCAACTTACAAAAAGTTGTTCCAAATACCCACTAAGTGGGTGTTTGGAGTAGCTGAAGCTTATCGATAAGTGCTGAAAGTTGTTGGAAGCTGCTGAAAGTGGTTGAAAGCTATTGATTTTGATAATTTGTAAGTGTTTGCAAAAAGTGCTGAAAGTCAAAAATTAATATTTGAAAGTATTAATAAAGTGGTATCTTATAAAATGAAAATGTTATTATTTCTAACTTATTAAACAAATTTAGAATTTTTACATAAATAAAATTTAAAATTTATTTCCACTCATATAAAATAAAATAAAAATTAGAAAAAAAATTAAGTATAATTAATATTATTAATTAAAATTAAGAATAAAAAAGATTATAAATTATATTAATAAAACAAATATTTACTTATTTTTTATTAAATGACAAATAAAAATTATACATATAAATAAGCAATATCGATTATTAATTAAAAAAATAGTTATAAAATTATAATATAATGTATTAATTAAAAAGGTTAAAAATTATAAAAGCTATAAGCTATCAGCTTCAGCTGGCCGATACCAGCTTATGAAAATTCTCTATCTTGAACCCAAACAGCTTTCAGCATCTCTGTAAGCTGGATTTCCCAAACACCAAATTCATTTCCCGTGACAGCTTTCAGTTATAAGCTGATTCAGATAAGCTATCCCAAACACCCCCTTAAGGGGGTGTTTGGAGTAGCTGAAGTTTATTGATAAGTGCTGAAAGCTGCTAAAAGCAGCTTATTTGAAAATCAGTTAGTGTTTGGAAATAAGTGCTGAAAGCTGCTGAAAGTGGGGAAAATAGTGTTTGGGAATACTGCTGATAGAAGTAGTTTATTGTTACTTTTTAAAAGAAATATTTGTTTTGCCCTTCGTATTACTAATTATTATTTATAATAAATAATAAAATTCAGAAATAATTGTTATTCAATATTTATTTTTTGTTTACAATTTCAATCTAATATTATAAAATACTAAATTAATCTAAGTATTATATATATTATAAAATTATATCATAATAAATATAGTATACAATTATATGTTAAATACTATTTATTTGTATAAATTCATCATACAAACAAAATACATAAAAATTCCTCCATAAATTTTATGAAGAATTTAGAGAGAGAGAGAGAGAAGAGAAGAGACGCGGCGGATGTGATAAAAATGTATTCTCACAAAGTATTAGGGTTAGGATAGTTTTGGAATTAGATAAAATTATTAGGGGTAGTTTGGTCCGAAAAAAACATAAGCTATAAGCTGAAAGCTAGAAGCTGGGGTGGAGCAGCTTCAGCTGATTCTCTATTTTCGACCCAATTTTAGAAAATCTCAACTTTAAGCTGGGAATCCCAAACACCCCCACACCAGCTTAAAGCTGAAGCAACTTACAAAAAGTTGTTCCAAATACCCACTAAGTGGGTGTTTGGAGTAGCTGAAGCTTATCGATAAGTGCTGAAAGTTGTTGGAAGCTGCTGAAAGTGGTTGAAAGCTATTGATTTTGATAATTTGTAAGTGTTTGCAAAAAGTGCTGAAAGTCAAAAATTAATATTTGAAAGTATTAATAAAGTGGTATCTTATAAAATGAAAATGTTATTATTTCTAACTTATTAAACAAATTTAGAATTTTTACATAAATAAAATTTAAAATTTATTTCCACTCATATAAAATAAAATAAAAATTAGAAAAAAAATTAAGTATAATTAATATTATTAATTAAAATTAAGAATAAAAAAGATTATAAATTATATTAATAAAACAAATATTTACTTATTTTTTATTAAATGACAAATAAAAATTATACATATAAATAAGCAATATCGATTATTAATTAAAAAAATAGTTATAAAATTATAATATAATGTATTAATTAAAAAGGTTAAAAATTATAAAAGCTATAAGCTATCAGCTTCAGCTGGCCGATACCAGCTTATGAAAATTCTCTATCTTGAACCCAAACAGCTTTCAGCATCTCTGTAAGCTGGATTTCCCAAACACCAAATTCATTTCCCGTGACAGCTTTCAGTTATAAGCTGATTCAGATAAGCTATCCCAAACACCCCCTTAGACAGATGTGTACGCTAAGGAACGATTCAATCATGTCGGATGATACGTGTCCAAAAACTAAGCCAATTTTCAATTATTAAACCTCGGTTTTCAATTCAATAAAAAAGACTATATGGAAAAATGCAACTATTTTAGAAATATATATATTTTGCATAAAAAGAAAATTGAATTCTACTATCAGGAATTATAAAAAAAAAATGTGACTTGACTTTTACAAATTCAACCAAACTAATACAAAAAACTGGAATATTGACTGGCAAGAATTCAAAGAATTAGAAAATAGTAATTCTAGTTAGTATCTTAATTCTTTGACCATTTAATTGAATTAGAAAAATTCAAGTCATGTTTTGACTATTTCTCGCAACATACTACCTTCGTTCCGTTTGACTTGTCTCTTTTTTCTTTTTTGGACTGTCCCGTTTGACTAATCACTACACAAATCTCACTTTTCTTTGTGAGACTCATTCATCTAAAGACAACCAATCACTTATCTTAATCTTCGTATAGAAAAAAAATGAGACAAGTCAAACAAAAAGTAGACCCCCTTTTAGTCCTTACTCACTACCCACCCCACATTACCCTATCTCTCTTTCCAAAAGTCTCTCTCTCACGATTCCGTTTGCTTCAAACTCAAAAATTATGGTTCTTAACTTTTAAAAAACTTTAAATTATTTCTACAATTAAAATATGTAAAAAAAATGTCTCAACTATGCCTAATAGATTTTGGATGAATTCGCATTCTCATTCAAAACAACCAATCCTAAAAAACTATGCACAATTCTTAATACAATTAAAACTCATAAAATAAACACTTAAATAAAATTTCTTAATCTCCGTGCCAAAAAAGAAACCAAGCAAAAATAATGGGACGGAAGGAGTATTTTTTTTCTTTTTTTTTCTTTTCCCAGTGTCATTACGTTAAAGAGGTTTAACCAGAATAGAGAAAAAGATTACCTGGTATTTGGCAACAATTATAGTAATGAAGGAGCACCACAATCTTAGGCCTAATCCCAGATAAAAAGATAAGTACATTCAGATATCATAATCCATAAGTTAAAAAGGATGAAACAAACCAGATTCACCACTTCAATCCATATCACTTCCATCCCACATCGAACAAACAAGCTAGAGAAAAGATCCAATTGTGGCCACATGAGTATGTATAACACCAACATAAGACATACACATCAAGAATACAAATTAGCTGAGTAATTCCCATAGAAGTACAGACAAAGGGGAGATATATCTTAGAGAGAGAAAGTTGAGTAAACTCTATATTAGATTCTATTAAGGTATCTATCTAAGAGTCAAGCACATGTAAGAAGCATTTGATTCAATCATCATTTCAACAGAACAGATGCTAACTTATCCCTCAATTCCTCTGCTTCACCACTCTTTGTTTGAATGGAGAATGTATGAACAACTTCACCACCATCACTTACCGACACGGACGATTCCTGCGCCGTTATCTTCTCCTCCCTCAACGCCTTCACCACTTTCGACACCGGGTGGGTCTCGAGAGGGTAACTCACTCTCAAACTCGCATCTTCGAGCCTCTCGTGAAACTCGAAATCCGGGATTCCGTTATCTTCTTCTTTGTTATTCGCTACCGCTTTCTCTGCTTCCATAACCCGTATCTTCCCTTGAAGATCGGTTATGTAGGCAATCGCGTCGCCTAGAAGCGACGCTTTGTCCATCTTCGAGATATTCGGGACTACGGCCCTTAACGCGTAGAATCGCTGGTTAAGCTTCTCTCTTCTCTGTCTCTCCGCTTCCACATGGTTCAACGGCTCCTCCCTCCCATTTGCAGGCTTCCGGCCCCTCTTTCTAGGCCTCGGATCATCAGAAAGAAAGAAACAACCCTCTTTACCGAGCTCCACGTTAGAGATAATCGATTGCGAGTCCATCCCGGCAGCTGCCGCGTGTGGAAAAAGCTTAGCATCGCCATCGTCCCTTCGATGCCCATTTGATGAATTTGCATAATCATACGACTCTGCAGAATACCCGGAATCATCTTCCACTTTAGGCGAAAAGCTGATGTTTATAGTGCCGGATCTTGAACCTCCGACGTTATGATCTTTACCGAACAAATTCGGAGCAGCTTTCGACTGTGATGATGTGAAGGCCACCACTATAGACTTTGCTGACTTGATGATGTTTTTATCTTCCGGTATCGACTTTCTTGAACCAATTTCGACAACCCCGGATTTTGTTGGAACGAAAACCACAGTCTCGAACTTTGCTAGCTTAGCTAAATACGCTCTAGACTGATACTTTTCGAGAGAGCTTTCGATATTTGATACCCAAATAGACCTATCGGAATTGAACGATTGTGAAGGGATGGAAGGCTTATCGAAAGGGAAGGCAAAGAACATCGATGTGAGATAGAACATCTCCACATTCGAAACTCGATCCAACTTAGCACCGATATCGTCTTCTAATCCACCGAAACAAGCATGAAGCTTTTGAAGCACCCATTTTCTTCTATCTCCATCCGAACCAACACAACTTTCGTTTTCGCCTTCTTTCGGTTCTTGGCAATGGCCATCGCCCCATATCAATGCTGATCTACCGGATTTCGATTTGCAAACGTGCCAATAGATGGCGTAGGTCCAATCAGATGATTCAACAATCTTGCATAGAGATTCTTGAACTTTCAAATCCCCACTTGAAGAGGAGAACTCTGATGAGACATTATTCGAAGCCGACCATTCGAAATACTCAGTCGCTTCACTGCCTAACACACTCTGCACAACAACCTTCTCCTCTTCATTCAACCATAAGTTGTTCCCAATCACCATGGCAGGAAACTCAAGTTTCAAATGTTACAATTTACAAAAAAAAAACCCTAGCTCTCCCCCAATTCTAGTACAGTAAACCCTAAAACCCCAAAAGGAAAAGCAAAATCAAGAGAGATAAGAAATCCTCACGAACTAATTCCAGTATTCTGAAGTTCGAAGCAGCTCAAACCTTGAGCATCTAAAAAGTAAAAATTGCAATCCGATTTTCCTTCTACTGAAACCCTAGAACTCGTCAACACCGATTCAATTAACTGAGAAATCAGAAATCTCCACTAAAGAAGAGAACAAACACAAAAAGAAGAAATTCTCCAGCAACGAACCTCTAGCGAAGAACAACAGCTAATTCTTAATCCCCTCTTTCTCTACCCAGAAAAATTGAAAAGAAAAACCCAGAAGAATTAGAGTAAGAATTACGTCACAGCAGAGACGGTCTGGTGATTGTGAAGCATGATGATGTTATTTTGGGAATGACAGGTAGATTTCATGTGACTTCGTCCGATTCTTCGGATCTCATGTTTATACAATTCAAATCAATTCGAGTTGGTTGGGCTCTGGATTTTAGTATGATTTTTCAGATGGGCTTCTACGCGAATCCAGCAGCCATTCCTCTTTATTTTGGTCCAAATTCAAAAGATTTTTGAGTTTTAAGTTGCGATTTTTGTCGTTCAATTATTAGGGTATACGATACGATACTGACACGGTACGATATTTTTTGAAAAACTTAAAACACGACACAACCGCTGATATATACTAGTATAATATATAAAATCACACGTAAAATAAATTAATTTTGTGAATTTTTATTAAATTTAGATATGGCGATTACTGAAATGTGTATATATATAGGACACGACAATTTGAATGTCATATCGTGTTGTAGTGTTCGACACGATACCTTGGGATTTTTCAAAGTGTCCGTGCAACCTGGATTATTAGTTTATTACATATCAAAAACAGAAATTATTTTGAGAGACAATTACATAGGTATTATACAATTATATACTAGTATACTTGTGTTAAAGACGGATCGAGAAACATGAATTAAAGAGGCAAAATCTAAATTTTCAGACATAAAGGTGATAGAGCATTATATTTTTTTGAATAATACTAAGAAATTACATTCGACACGATTTGGGAGGTGTCATCCTCGATCATTAGTGTATGTATTGTTTATAATACGAAATAGGCAGGCACACACATAAATTGTATAAATATTCATAAATTTTTGTAGTAGATTAACCGATACATATCAAAATACATGCAATACGTATATTTTTTGAGTGTTAGATCTCAACGACACCGTGATCGTCGACCCACACCCAAACGCGGTAGCAATTGAGATCCCCGATAATCGGAGTAAACTCCGGCAAAACAATTCCATTTAAATCTGGATTCTCATTCATTATCACCGCCGCCGCCTCGTCGCCAGGGACAGAGGTAAGGGTGGGGCAGGAGTGTAGTGGGCCTCTTGGGTTAAAGATATTTAATATATAAATATTTAATAAAATTTATCTTGGCATAGTGGTAAAACTTCTTCTTACGTATTTTGTTTGTTGGTTTCAATTCCCTACAATTCCTTCCTTTTTTTTTTATTTTTTTAATTAAAATGGAAAATAATCCAGAAAAATACTATTCCTTCCGTCCCATAGAAAGTGTCTCCCTTTCCTTTTCGAGGTGTCCCATAGAAAGTGTCTCATTTCTTAAAAAGGAAGTGGACCCTACACTTTTACCAACTCAAATCAATTCAAAACAATTAATTAATTGCATGGATCCCACCTCTCTACTTCACAAACCAATTCTAAATAATTTATTAATTGTATGGGTCCCACATATTTACCAACTAAAATCAACTCTCCTAAAACTCCGTACCCAATAGAAAGGAGACACTTTCTATGGGACGGAGGTAGTATTATAAATGACATCTATAAACGTATAACTAGTTGAATCCCCTAACCGAAGTTTCTGACTCCGTTCCTGCTTGTCGCCATTCTCCCCCACCAGCTCCGGCCACGAAATCTCGCCTGCACACCGCACACGCCATTTCTACTCGGTGATTTTTTTTTTCCTGCAGAAAAATACAACAAAGATTAGTGCATGGAGCCCAGCTTATTCAATTATTGTACTATTTCTACTTTAAGTCTTTTATCTACTTCTGTTCACGCGTTATGTGAAATAGACTAGTATGCCCCTGTAAATCGCCTATATAATGCTGTGTTTTCATTGAATAAAACCTACTTGAGTAGTTTTCTAAGCCGGGAGTTTTATAACTAAGAGCATCTCCAAGGTTCCTTCATTGTGGAGTTATACTCTGTTTTAGTGTGAGTTTCTTCCTCAAGCGGCGACAGCAAGTAACGGCAGTGAAGCGTTGGCGGAAATCAACACAGGAAGACTGGCGTGTCCCTGTTTACATACGGTAGAGTTATACTGTGTTTTACCTTTTTTTTCCTTCTTTTTTTATTATTTTCTTTTTATAAATTAATAATATATTTAATTAATATCATTTGTTTAAGGAATGCTAATCTTTATTGCATTAAAAATATATTTTTAGTAGAATAAGTACAAATTAAATATATTTAAATATATATAATATTAGATAATTAATAAAATATAAATAAACATATTTGATTAATAATAAGAATATTTCATTGTAGAATTAAATATAAAATTGACGGTTGGAGATGAATTCAAAAAAATTCTACATTTAACTCTACAATAGTATAGAGGGAACTCTACAATAGAGTTCATCTTTGGAGATGCTCTAAGCCGGGAGTTTTATAACTAAGCTCTTATGTTTTCTGCAGGTGACACTGACAACCACCATTGGGTGGGGTAAAAGACTTCGGTCTTAAGAGGGTAAAACCTCAGGTTGACAACAGGGTAAAACCTTGTAAGCCCACAGAGACGATTCCAGCAATGGATGAAGAACAACAACTGTTGTTTCAAGAAGGACTTTTAGTCCAAGAATTAGAGTTGGTTATCGCCAAACTCAAATATGTAAGACTTTTCAAGTCTGAACAACAAAAGGTTAATTCTGAACCTTCTTCTTCAATGAAGAAATCTGAATCTAGTCCCGAGTGTCCGGCTCCGGGTAAAGACTCACCAAATCCGGTGAAGGTTTGATGATTTACAGGTACAAACCTCAACAACATTGGTTAAACCTTCAGATTTAATACTGAAGCCCAATGGAGGAATTCAAATTCCTAATTAAGGAGATTGAAGCTCCTACAAATTCAAAGGCATGTTATGTTGTCTACAATGGCCCCTATGCAGGTATTTACACTTCATGGGTTTACGCCAAGAAAGCCACCAACGGAGTTTCCGGGATGAAACCCAAAAAATTCAAGAGCTTTCTTGAAGCAAAAAAGAGTGCAGACATCTACTGCCGGGGAAAAATGCTGCCATCACTTAAGCTGGTTAACAATGGAGATTTCCTCAAACCAGCTTATGCAGATTCAGCAAAGAAGGGAAAAGAGAAACTCGTTTCTCTTGGAAAAATCCCATTAAAGGAGGTCGATGATGGCCTCATCACAGAATTAAGGATTTCTGATTTCGAATTCCTTTATTCAAATGCTCGAAGAGCAACAGAAGAAAGATTTGTGGATGAACATTAGTTATTATAACTTTTGTAAAAACGCTGAGCCTAGTCTGGTTTATGAAGCGTTCTGTTGCGGATTGGTTTCTACAATCTATCCGTCCAGCAATCCCTTGGAGATTAGTCAATTTCCTAAAGATTTTAGGAAAGCGATTAAGAACTTCAGAAGGAAGTGTATCAAGGACGGAGACAAAGATCTCTTCCTCAAGATATCCAGTTCAATTCCGGTCTGGAAAGATGAAGTTCTCATCAACACTCCCTATCACCTTGTTCGACTTGGTGTTAGCAATGGAGAAAGATATCTTCCTTCGAAAGCCATGCCAGAAAAGCTTGAGAGGAAAGATCTTGAAGAATTGGCTATTAGGAGCCATGAAAAGCTTTTGGACCAGGTGTTCAAATTCAATGATGACAGTAAGATTTTTGTTAATCTAACAAATAATAAAAATCTTATCTACTCCAGCTCCTTCAAGCCAATGGCAGAAGCAAGCAAGAAAGGAATCTTATCCTTTCGACAAAGGATTGCTAGTGGAATCGCTAGTGGAATCCACAGTCAAAAGCTCTGCAAAATTATTGCAGACAAAAACAAACTGGTAGGGACCACTTACCATTGCCAACGGTGTAGCGTTGAAGAGAAGGCTGCCGGCACAACTATAGGTGAGAAGTCACCATCCAACAGCGAAGGAAAAATGTTTGATACAAAAGGAATTTTCTCAATCAAACCGGTCCAAGAAATTCAAAGGCATTTGAATGCCGAAATGAATGGTCCATCTACTTCTGAATCCTTTAAGAGGGACGATGAACTCATGCAAGATGCCCAAGAACCAATCAATGAAGATGACATTGAAAAATATGCTTTGGCATTAATGAGTGAAGAATAAAATCCAACGTTACCAAATTAAGGGGTTGCAGTTGGCAAGACCAAATCGTAAGCACGTGCGTCAGCAAAAGGCTAAATTATGTTGGATGTGACAGGAGCCTCAATTATGTAATCTACTATTTTTTTTACTTTTCTGGTCTATATAAGTGTGGTTGTGTTTACTTTGTTATGCATCAGAAATATGACTTAGAATCTCTAAAAAATCCTTTATAAGAAATCCGAAGTGAAGAAGTTGAATATGTAAGTTTGTTTTTCTTTTCAAGTTTTATGCACGTCTATATTTCCTTTCATGATTTGCTTATAATTTATGAACAACTTTGAAGCGGGAGTAGTTATTTACGTCGCCTTAGAAAAGCTGAAGAAGTTTGGGATCCTCATTTGGATTACATACTTCCTAATAAACTCAACTATAAACAAAAGTTAAGAGAAAAACAATATTAATCAACCAATTAATTATTTTCTTAAAAGAGAAAATATCTGATCAAGAAATTCTTGAATCAGTTAAAGAGTTGTATTATTATCCTCAACTTAAGAGGGCCTTGAGAAGCTTAAAAGCTTTCGAAGATCAAGGTACTATATTATTAGCGTAAAACGCTTGTCGCTTGCACAAAGTGGTTGCAAAAAGTGGTATCAGAGCCACGTTAATGTTTACAGTAATAGAGCATAATAATAGAGGCAAAAGGAATCTATTTCATTCGTTATGTTTTTGTGTATTTAACAAATGATACAAGAGGGCCTTATATAGTACAAAGAAGAAGCTACTTATGGTAGAAATATGTACACCATAATTAGAAGATTTCTACCATAATTAGAAGATACTACAATGGATAAGATTTCTACCATAATTAGAAGATACTAGAATCCTCTAATTATCTTCTGTAATTAAATGATAAGATTTCTACCATAATTATAAGATACTAGAATCCTCTAATTATCTTTTTTTTCCTATCTTTCACACTCTCCCTCAAGTTGGTAGTCAAAGGGTCGGACATACCCAACTTGTCAAGTATCTGATGAAACGCTCTTCCAGATATAGCTTTTGTAAGGATGTCTGCCAGCTGATCTTCTGATCGAACAAATGGCAGAGAGATATGGTCATTATCTAGCTTATCCTTGATAAAGTGTCTGTCGATTTCCACATGCTTGGTTTTGTCATGTTGCACTGGGTTGTGTGAGATACTCACAGCTGCTTTATTTTCACAATAAAGTTTGATATCTTTGGTCTCTAAAAGATTGATCTCAGTCATCAACCTTTTTATCCACAACAACTCGGTTATTCCCTTCACAATTCCTCTATACTCAGCTTCTGCACTTGAAAGCGCTACTACACTTTGCTTTTTTGCTTCTCCAAGTCACAAGGTTACCTCCTACAAAGGTTAAGTATCCTATAGTAGATCTCCTGTCTGTTATATTTTTGGCCCAATCAGCATCAGTGTAGCCGCAAACTCCTAAGTGATTATTTTTCCGGAAAAAATCCCTTTTTCGGGGAAGACTTTAAGTATCGTATAATCCTGATAGCAACATTCAAGTGTTCTTCTAGTGGTTGATGCATAAACTGACTTATTACCCCAACAACGTATGCTATATCTGGCCTTGTATGAGATAAGTAGATGAGCTTACCAACAATCCTTTGGTATTGATCTTTGTTAGTCAACTTCCCACTTGAGTCACTCCGAAGACCATGGTTTGTAATCATTGGTGTCTCTGCTGATTTACAGTCCAGAAGCCCGATTTTCGTAAGAAGATCAAGCACATATTTTCTCTGAGATAAAAATATCCCTTCCTTTGACCTCATTACTTCTATTCCGAAAAAATATTTTAAGCCTCCAAGGTTCTTCATCTCGAAATCTGAGAATGTTTTGTTGTAGCACCTTGATCCCTTCGTTATCATAGCCGGTAATAATCATATCATCTACATATATAATCAAACAAGTAATTTTGCCATGCTCTTTCTTCAAGAATAGTGTGTGGTCTGAGTTGCTCTGGGTGTATCCGTACTTCTTCATGGCAGATGTAAATCTGCTAAACCATGCTCGAGGTGATTGTTTTAGCCCATACAAAGATCTTTTCAATTTGCATACTTCTCCCTCTTTAAAGTCATCTTCAAATCTTGTAGTTAAGTCTCCATGGAGGAAGACATTCTTTACATCAAATTGATGTAACGACCAGTCACGATTAGCTGCTATAGATAAAACGACTCTGACAGTATCTAGCTTTGCCACGGGAGAGAATGTTTCAACATAATCAATTCCATACACTTGAGTATATCCTTTTGCCACAAGACGTGCTTTATACCTTTTCACTTCTCCATCTGGGTTGTATTTTATAGTGAATATCCATCTACAACCAACAGGTTTTTTTACAGGGGGCAATCTGCTCTTATCCCATGTTCCATTCTTACTGAGTGCTACCATTTCTATATTCATTGCATCTCGTCATTCTTGATGTTCTTTGGCTTCCTCTGCACTTCTAGGGATCCATGTTTTGGCCAGTTTCTCTCTGAACTTTTGGATTTTCTCGGGTACACATGTTACAAAATTGGCAATGGGATATTTTGCTTGTTTTGGTTTGTATTCCGGATTATATCTTCGAGGAGGAATGCCTCTATTATGTCTGGGGGGAAGAGAGTATACCCGCTCATTCTCATTTCGCTCATTGTGACCTGCGGTGTTAGTGTGTGAAGAAACACAACTAGGAGAAGCACACATAGAGTCAGAATTTTGTATCTCTGAATTATTCGATGAAGAAGATATGGGGTTTGGGTTCATTAGCATGGACTGTACATCTTCAATAGTTACCTCTGCAGTCGGTGCAGGATCCCAATTTTCATGGAATAACTACTCGGAGTCGGAATGTAGGTTTTGATTCTCCCCCTCAACAAAAGACGACAGAGTGTCATAAAAAAATCAATCTCGAGAAAATGACAGTCCATAGTGACATATAGCTTTTGGGTTACATGATGAAAACAACGATAACCTTTTTTATGAACGCCATATCCAAGAAAAACACATTTTACAGCACAGGGATCAAGTTTGGTCCGATGTGTTTTCTGGATGTGAACAAAGACAGAGCAACCAAAAATTCGAGGTTGTATCATAAGAACAGAGGGCAAGTGGAATTTGTTAGATAAGGCTTGAAGAGGGGTAGTTATATGTAATGCTTTAGTGGGAAGACGATTAAGAAGATAGACAGCAGATGCCACAGCTTCAAACAAAAAACGAGAAGGTACCTTTGATTCCAAAAAGAGGGCTCTAGTGGTTTCTAAGAGATGTCTATTCTTGCGCTCGGCAACCCCATTTTGTTGGGGTGTATAGGGACAGGTAGTTTGATGAATGATTCCACTTGTCTGTAGGAACGACTTTAAATCGTGGTTAACATATTCCCCCCATTGTCAGATCGTAAGATCTGAACGGTACTTTGAAATTGGGTTTTGACCATTTGGACGAACTCCATAAAATGGTTACAGACTTCGAATTTTTGCTTCAGAAAATACACCCACGCCATACGTGTGCAGTCATCAATAAACAATACAAACCAACAAAAATCAGTGTACATCGATTCCGAGGCCGGACCCCACACATCAGAATGGATAAGAGAGAAAGACATAGAGTTATTATTCTCAATAGAAGCAAAGGAAGTACGATGGCTTTTAGCAAAATGACATGTGTCACAAGAAATCTTATAGTTATTAGACACTAAAGACAGAAAAAGATGTTTAAGGTAATCATCAGATGGATGTCCCAACCTCCGATGCCACAACCAGAGTTGTCTATCTTGTGATCCATTGAAGGCTTTGACAATCTTCTTAATTTCAGCTAAGAGTACTTTGTTATGAGCCTTAAGGGTCTGGACTTCCTGTTTTAGTTCAACAATATCTTTGTTGAGACCTTGTTGTCCTAAAAGAGTACTAATCTGGGTGCTACTAGGGTTGTTTCCTATAGCTTTCTTCACATCTTCGCTTAATTGCTTTATTAAGCTTTCGATCTTTTTAGTGTTTCCTTGTCTATACTAGTTAGTATTTCTATATCCTTAGATGATAGTTATCCTAACTTTTGTATAAGATACAAGGCTATCCAGTTACACTGGCCTATGTGGGATGGAGCATCTGCTTCATTTCTGAAGTCAAATGGAAAGACTTTTCCATATGTAAATGCTGGCCATTCCTTACTGTGTAGTACCCCGTCGGATACTAAATCTTTATTAATCCTATAGGTATCAATACCTATTTCTGGGATTTTGTCTAATCTATTCATACTAGAGGTCTGTTTCTAGTGATGAATATTAACTTCAGATTTTATCTGATTGATTTCATTTTGTAATTCATTGATAGTAGGTTCTCTTTCTTTTTGAGAAGCTCTATTGATAGGTCTATTTCGTACTATTCATATTCTGTTTATTTGGCATATTTTGTGGCGGTTGGATTATTTTTTGGTGTTTGTTTTGCAGTTTTTATGATGATGTGGCGTTGACGAGACGTTGATGTGGCGTTGACGAGACGTTGATGTGGCGGTTGCAAATTAAAGGAAATATATGCTTAATCCGGAAGAAATCAAGAGGAAAATTAAGTATAGAAAAAAATTAATATAATTTATTTTATATTATATCTTTCTATACTTAGATGACCTAAGTGGATGTGGAGAAGGAGTACGTAGCATATATATATATATTGGATAGAGAGGGCCGCACAAAAAGAGGGAGGCACGCACGAGACTATAATTCGGATCCCATTTTTCTCCCGCCGACACACCAAAACCATAGTTCATCCTCATTAACACCTTTCATCATCACCACATATTTTATTAATCATCTTACTGCCAACGAAACCGAGGAGGGATATTTGATTATTATATTATTCCTTATCATTACTCATCTTCACGCCGCCAAGGAGAAAAGGAGGAGAGATTATTTTATTTCATACCACATCATCATCATATTATTCACATCGAAGCGTAGAGGGAATTAGCGGAGAGAGATCCGAGTCCGAGGGAGTATTCATCATATTTTCAGAGTTCGTATTTCAGTTTTTATGTCGGGAATTGTAGGTCGATTTGGGAGAAACAATATGTTATTGCTTTCGTTTTACATTTCCGTATTTGGATTGTCTCCGCTTTATTTTTCCTGTAGGATGATTTGAAACCTTTAATTTATGATTTCATAATTCCTAGGATTTAATTTCGTACTTATTGATGTTTTAATTATTTCGCTATTGTTTGAATTTCCGTGCATAATTATTTCATGATTTTCAGCATGTTTTGTGTTCTGTTCAGTAAACCGGTCTGTCTGGCTAGTCCAGCCGATATGCGTAGCTAAGTCTTTTAAGGGGCCGGCGAGATGTGAAACACACACCACCTTATTTTCGTGAGACTAGGGCTTAAAATTAATCACTTAGGTTCTGAATCAATCTAGGTTTAACTAATTGGATTAATTAATTTAGGCTTGATCACCCTAGGTTAGTTTAATTCATAGCTAATTTAGTACTTCCATCGTTTCTCGTGGGATTAGGCTAAATAAGTAGCGAATTGTCTTAGGGCAATTGGATTAATTTGGTAGGAGACGATTAGATGCCCACCATACGAGTATGCTCTTAAATTGGGTTCCCTTAGTTCTTAAAGCTGATTAGGTGTTAAATCTATTGATTGCCCACCAACGTAGGTTGCATCTAATTTAGAGAAGTAGTCGTTTCAATGCCCACCATGGCGATTACCGAATAATTAAGGGGGAATAGGGGACATGTCAGTTTAATTACGATGTCCTACAACTGATTGATTTGAGTGGATTAATTAATTAATAGTGTCAGTGATCGATTGTGAGCGTGTGTAAATCATCTTGCTGGACCCGCTTTTATTTGCATTAATAAAGTTTGTCTTTCATTATTGCTTTAATTTTCGTTGTCTTTAGATTAGATAATTCCCAAAACTTGCGTGGTTGTTAACCAAACCCTGATTGATAGGATTTTTAGGTTTGAAATACTTCATTCCCTGTGTTCGATACATGTTGCTATACTAATTCTTGGTCTAGCTATTTTGCAGGATTATTTGGTGTAAACAGCGATCACCATCTATCAAGAATTTTGATATAGGAATATAATTCCTTTTCTTGATTGACTTTTGTTGATAACTTAGATTGACTCGTTTTAGGATCTTGTTTTAAATTAATGGCAAGGAAAAGATAATGTTCAATTGCTTTTCCTTTTTCTATAGGATCTGTAATTTGATCAATTAAATCGAGAATAAAACTTTCTTCCCTAGAAATAACATTTATTTCTAGTCCCATAAAATTTATAAGGCATTCATCACAATCACAATCTGATTTACAACCCTGTGTATCTGACTCGATTTCATTATCTTCCTCTGATTCTGAAGATTCAATAGAATCTGTTATTACCCTAATGAAGATATCTTCATTTGGTTCTTCTTCGTTAAGAAGTATATTGCAAAGAGATTCTTTTAAATCTCTATCAATATTGAGATTATTAATCCTCTTTTTAACATAACATTTGTTAGCTTTGTGACCAATTTTTCCACATTTCCAACAAACTGGTTGGGCTTCTTTATTAGAAGCCTTAAGATATTTTTTCTTTATATCTTTTGGAAGTCCTTTTATCGACTTTCTTCTATTCTTAGAGAAATTCTCTGTTGGGAAAAACTTTTGCTTCTTTTTAAGCTTATGTCTTTTCTTAATTCTATCTTGATAAGGCTCAGTTTCAAGCCCAATTTGCTCGCAAAAATTGCCAATAATATTCCTATTTTCATTCCGTTGTAATTCAAGTTGTTTTTTCAACTTGATGTCATTACAAAGAACCATTCCTTCCGCAGTAATTTCTGCTGAAATATCGCCATAAGAAAGATTTTCCCAAAGGATATCTCCATGAGCCGTTTTTGCTTTTAGTTTATTTAAAACTCTTTCGGCAAAAAGCGTTAAGAATCCTGCAATGAATTTTTCTTTCCATAAATTCATATTGTAGTCAATCCTGGTTAATACTTTGGACATAAAGACATCTTTATACCATCTAAAATCAGATAGTGTCCGAAATCTTAAATTTAATAATTGCTTATGTGATCTATCAAGTTGAAGAGTATTTGCTCCAACAAAATTTGATAGAATTGTATAAATAAGTGTATTGACTGCATCTGATTCTTCTTTTTGAGAGATGGGATCAAATAAAGTGGCATTAAGAATTTTATTCTTTGCTTCTTTTGAAATATAAAAATCCCACCAACCTAGAAGTTGGCCAATAAACCCAGTAACAATAGCTTGAGCAATCTGCCTATCATTATTATCTTTAAGCTTTGCAGCTGATGAATAAATAAGCATTTGTTTAGCC
Organism: Lavandula angustifolia; assembly: GCA_028984105.1. Taxonomy (NCBI): domain Eukaryota; kingdom Viridiplantae; phylum Streptophyta; class Magnoliopsida; order Lamiales; family Lamiaceae; genus Lavandula; species Lavandula angustifolia. The sequence continues at coordinate 425,320 of CM054812.1, forward strand.
GTGGTTTTTATCTAATATTCAGATTTTCCATCTAAGAATTCCATTCAGTGATAGATTCACCACTATAATTTACCAATTCTTTTCCTTCTTCTATTTGAAGATCAATTGGTGTAGAACGTTTATAATATGAATTAATAATTGAAACCTTTTCAAGTTTATTAACCTGAATCTCTTCTTCAGATATTTCTGAATTACTCTCTTTAGATATCATTGAGATGATTTCTGAGCTAGAGGCTTCTGGTTTTTTAATACTCATCTTTTGAAGTCTCGTAATTAAACCTTCAAGGAATTCTTCATCCTTTTTAGAATTTAAATGGATTTTTTCCTTTTTGAGATTAGGAGGTGGTTTTATCATAATAGTATATGAACATTTTAATTCATTCTTTTTAGGGGACAACATTTCCAATAGTATGCAGAGCTAAATTAGTAAACTTATTTTGTTGTAGAATATGATCAAAATCTCATTTTCCTGTTTCGGATTTAATAGGAACTGCATAAATATCTTTTCCTCCTTTCTTAATTTGCAGAGTTGAGAAAGGGGGGTGAATTTCATTAGATTCTTCTCCTGTTTCATGAATGAAAATCTTATAATTATTTTCAAGAACAGAGATAAAGTCTTTATTTGAGAAATTTAAAAATTCCTTTTTTCTTTGAGGAAAGTAAACATTTTCAAGCTAGACAAAGAAATCTAGTTTTGAAGTAGTATTTTCTCTCCATTCTTCATATCTTTTTGAATATAGGATTTCTGTTTTAACGAAAGGTTGCAAAGAAACCATTTTCGTATTAATGGGACAGAGGGAGTATTCACATGGTGGAGATAGAGGTAGAGGTGGAAGAGGTAAAAGGTTGTTTTAAACAGTACCATAGTTATGGGTGAAAAACCAGAGCTATTATTCCCTTTTGAGAAAAATATGAAACTTGAATCAGAGATAGAATTTCCATCTATTATACATGATAATTCTACTTACAAAGAAAAAATATTTCAAAAGAAAAATGATTTTTCATATCATTCAAAACAGTATATTTCAAACTTTCAAAAGCTTTCAGCAAAATTAAATAGTGAGCCTCAAAAGATTTTGAAAAAAGATTATGGCTACACTACAATCAGTTGATAGCAATGTTTGGTTGCGATTCCAATCTCATCAGAGCAGCATATGACTATGGACAGGGTGTGTGCGGTGTGCAGGCGAGATTTCGTGGCCGGAGCTGGTGGGGCAGAATGGCGATGAGGCCGCGGCGGTGATAATGAATGAGAATCCGAATTTGATTGCAATTGTTTTGCCGGAGTTTACTCCGGTAACCGGAGATCTCAACTGCTACAGCGTTTGGGTGTGGGTCGACGATCAAGGTGTCGTTCATACTCCTATAGTAGGTTAAAATAAAATTATAGCAATCTAACACTCGAAAAGTATATTACATATTGCATGTATTTAGATATGTATCGGTCAATCTACTACAAAAATTTATGAATATTTATACAATATATGTGTGTGCCTGCCTATTTCGTATTATAAACAATACATACACTAATGATCGAGGCTGACACATCCTAAATCGTGTCGAATCTGATTTCTTAGTAATATTCAAAAAAATATAATGTTTTATCACCTTTATGCCTGAAAATTTAGATTTTGCCTCTTTAATTCATATTTCTCAATCCGTCTCTAACACAATTATACTAGTATATAATTGTATAATACCTGTGTAATTGTCTCTCTCAAAATAATTTTTGTTTTTGATCTGTTATAATCCATGTTGCACGGACACTTTGAAAAATTCCAAGGTATCGTGTCGGAAGCGTGTCGAACACTACAACACGATACAACATTCAAATTGTCGTGTCCTATATATATACACATTTCAGTAAATGCCACATCTAAATTTAATAAAAATTCACAAAATTAATTTATTTTACGTGTGATTTTATATTTTATAGTATATATCAACGCTTGTGTCGTGTCTTAAGTTTTTCAAAAAATAATATCATACCATATACGTATTGTATCTTATCGTAACATGATTTGAGAGAATGATATCTTATCTGAGAATCCTCACCACAAAGCGGACACAAATTGCCTTACTTCTTCCCTATCCGCCGGTACTTGTTCAGGTCTTACAGAAGTCCTATGTTGTATGTTGGATTCTTAAAGAACTTTCTTATAAAATCAAAATCCTAATTTCTAGGGTTCTATCATCAAGACAGATTCTGTCACAAATTCATTAAACATGCCTAAACACATAAGAGAATACGATAGTTCAGGAATTAACTATTTAGAAATGCATAAAACATACCTGATTAGCTTATAAAACAGACCTCTCACCCCAGACTTTAAACAAAGTTTTTCTAAGTCTACAAGGGTGTATGCTGGAAATTATGAGAGTGAAAGGGCAAAATTGATATAAAATACCGCATATGAAAAAAGATCAATTTATTAGATAAGAGGCACTGCCCAATAGTTTGGAAGTCCCACAAAATCTGGTTGAAGAATGCATTGCTTACATGATTGAGAATGGAATTCTAGAAGACATCAGTGACTTGAAGAATAGGTTGGGAATGGAGGGGGTTTATGCAGCAAGTAGATAGATCTGATCTAGATTTTTTAAGGTAGTACCATGTTTTGTAGAATATCTAGAGGGTTTATGCAGCTTTTATTTTGTTAATGATTTATGCAATTGTGATGTTCATGCAAGTACTTCAGATAACATTATATAGAACAAGAAACCAACAAATATAGCAAATATCAATTCATTTCTGGATACCAAAATACATGTAACGACAGAATTTGCAGCAACTCACATAGTGAGATGACTAACTTATAAGCTTAAGAGCTTATAAGCAGCAATTCCGTGATTACAAAAAAGTTAAGTTTACAAAATTAGACAAATTCTACAGACAAAAACAAGCATAGTTAGAAGCACAAAACAACAAAAATAGCCCTAAATCAGAATCAGAACAAGAATTATTGAGCATAAGGCAATAAGCTGACAAATTAAGCCCTATCAGACATAGCCCTAAATGAGAAGAAGCACAAAACCAACAATCATAATCGAGAACCGAAGATCTAACAACTGTGAGCACAAATCATCATCTCATATCCCAACCAAATCACCCAGACAGTATATAATCATGCAAAAAACGGGAAATATCTCACCCGTTTGAATCTCGGCAAGAGGATGCGAAGCATCGCATCCACTGTTTCCTGAATCTCGAAATCCCTCTCATGTTGACGGATCGTTCTCATTACATCCTCGGTGTCCGCCCTAAACTCCGACGGGATGGAGAAGGGGAGCGGCTTTCATAAGTCGTCCAGATCAGACGACGGAGGCTCGCTACACACCAAACTGGAGAGCGACTCGCCATCGCTCAGCTCGCTGGCCAGTGTAGTATCTGAATCGGAGGCTTGTTCGGCAGCAAGTTCAGAGGCTATTAAATCGCTCATCATCATCGCGATTTCGAAGGCGATAAAGTCGTCTTCACTCCATATCTAGGGTTTGTAGGAGGGGAGCGGCGGACAGAGAGAAGTGGAATGAAGAGAGAGAGGGCAGCGAGATAATGAAGTTGAAATTAGGGTTAGGTAGTTTAAGAGTAAAATATTATCTTTAATTCTAAAATCACTTAATTAGTTTAAGTGTGCAATTAGTATCCTATTTTCTTAATTCGTTCTATTTTCGGAAACAGGACAAGTTTAGCGGGACAGCCCGAAAAGGAATAGAGGACATGTTTATTGGGACAGAGGGAGTAACTTTTAACTAACAAAGCTTTGATACGAAAGGTATCAAAGTTCCAGCGGAATATTTATTAAATTGAAGCAAATATGGCTAAGGGTGTGTGGGATTTATGATCCAAGAGGGATAGAGAGAGAATCCGAATCTTCTGGCCCAATTTGTGAGAACACTACATGACCCACCAATCAGGTAGTGTCACGTGTGTTTTTAAAGTTAAATAAATATTATAATATTAACTATATGACCCACCAATAATATTAATTACATGACCCACCAATACACACATGGCACCGCGTGATTGGTGGACCACTTAGTGGTCCTTTATTTTTTTTATAATATTAACTACACGACCCACCAATAAACACGTGGCACCGCGTGATTGGTGGACCACTTAGTGGTCCTTGTATTTTTTTATAATATTAACTATATGACCCACCAATACACATGTGACACCGCGTGATTGGTGGACCACTAAATGATCCTTGCATTTTTTATAATATTAATTACATGGTCATTAATATACACGTGACACCGCGTGATTGATGGATCACTGAGTGATCCTTCCATTCTGGACTAGAAAATCTCTATCGAGTTTTCACTCAAGCGTATTTTATTTTATAAATGAAGCAAACATCTCCTTCTATAGGAGAGAACAGGGGTACAAGAGTAAAATAACCTCCTATGCTACATAATAAAAGTAGAATAATTTACAAACGGACAATGTTGACTTTAATCAGTCACATGACTCTCACACTAACGACGAAATCTCTGGTGATTCCCACCTTAATAACTCTCACCGCCGGAATAATCTTGTCGAACAGTGGCGGAACTAGAGCTATTAAGTTGGGAGGTTGAAGTAGAGGAACAACGGTGGCCGAAGGCAGAGAAAAATTCGAGAGTTCCTAAATATAGTTTTAAATTGTTCGAACACAAACACAATATGAAAGATATAATATATATTATTTCTTGTATTTGCTACGCTGAGAAAGATACTTATACAACTAATAGAAAAAAAGAGAGAGAGAAAAATACTTATAACATGTGAGAGAAAGATGCATATATATTGAATTAATTATACAAATTCGAGAGTTCTTAAATTTAGTTTTAAACGATTCGAACACAAACACAATATGAAATATATGATATATATATTATTTCTTGTATTTGTTATGCTGAGAAAGATACTTATACAATTAGTAGGAAAAAAAAGAGAGAAAAATACTTATAACATGTGAGAGAGAGATGCATATATATTGAATTAATTATACACGTAATAAAACTAAAGAAAATTGAGTTTTAAATGATTCGAAAACAAATACAATATGAAATATATAATATATATTATTTCTTGTATTTGTTACGTTGAAAAAATACTTATACAACTAGTAGAAAAAAAGAGAAAGAAAAATACTTATAACATGTGAGAGAGATACATATATATTGAATTAATTAAACTTGTTATAAAACTAAAAAAAATGAATAATTGAAAAGTCTAAAAATAGATGTCAAATGAGTGTATCGGGTTTCGAACATGAGACCTCTTTTAAAAACAAGAGAGTCATTAACCAATTGTACTACAAACAAACAATTAATTATATTCTTCATTAAAAATATCTATAGGCAATACAAATCCTATACCATATTCAGTCGAAATTCCGTCGGCCGGGGGGTCGGTCGACCCACCCGACCCCCCTATAGTTCCGCCCCTGTTGTCGAAAGTAACTTCTCCGACTACTGAATAGCATCGGACAAATACCATAGAGATGAATTTACTAAATCTTATTTTACTTGAAAAATTCCAGAAAAATTATAGAGATGAATTTTAAGATGTCTGTTACGTCTCTGAAAAGTTTCATGATTTTTGAGCAAGTCCTTATATTTTTAAAGAATTTTCACGTTTATGCTGTCGAAAAAAAATGCTTTCTGGATAGAGCTTAGAAAAGTATTTATATCTCGCTCTTCAAAACTAGTTTTGATTTGATTCTTTTTCCTAAATACTCTAAACGAGTAGAGGTTCGTAAAAATATTTATTTTGTATTTTTACCGTATTTTTACGAAAGCAATTTAATACAAATGTCCGGGTAGTCAACCGGAGCATGCATTTTCGTATTTGGATTTTAAGGAAACGTATTCTGTATTTTCTGAAGTCATCTCTTATCTTTAGAGATTGAAATTTTGATATGATATTTCTACGTATATTCGCTATATATGTGTTAAATTGTAGAATTTTTAAAGTATGTTTTGTACCTGAAATGTACAGATGAAATTCAGTAGGTCAGGAACCGTTTTAGTTGATGCAGTCGATATTGTTTTGGTTATATCTTTTAAAGGACTTATTGTTTTAGTATGAAACCAATTTCGGTATGTTGTAGACTCATTCAAGAATCTATGTTTAGAAAATTAGAATTTTTGGAATGATTTCATGTTCTGTGGAATATTTTCAAAATGGGTCTTTTGCACGAGTCTAGCGGATTTTAAAGCTACAACATTGTTTGCATCCTATGTGCAAAATGTTTTAATTATTTCATGCATATCACGACATTAAGATAAATTTTCCATGTATAGGATCAGCGCGCAGGAAATAAATATTGATATTCATATTTTTTCATTCAAAGTCAAGTCAAAATTAAGGTGGGGATATACCGTTTATCTTTATTATACATTATGCTCGATATTTCATATGATTATGACAGGCATGAAAGAAGGGTCGAAATTGAATCCTTGGATCGAAATTGGATCCTAAATGTAAATCGATCAGAATTGGGCCGTCAGTCGAAATCGGACTGTTATGAAAAGTTCATGTGGTCTGTGTGGCCAGTATCCTTTGCATGATCTAATTTTCCATGTTTTATCGGTATAATTTATAATCTTGATAAATGTGTGTATATTTCCCACTGAGTAGTCGTACTCAACCCATTATTTTAACATTTTTCAGGAAATGGGCCGACAGATGCGTAGAGGTGGTGGATGGTGATGGTCATGAAAGAATTTATGAAATTCATTATTGCATTAAACTCTATGCATTTTATTGTTGCAGTTATTTTTATTCAAGACTTCCGCTGTTATGAAATGCATTCAAAACCTTATTATTTTCCCCCCGAGTGATTAAACGAGTATGGGAAAAATTCCATGAAACGAATAATCAATTTGATAGCCATCCAGCTGTTCTCTAATTTATGAATCATTATGGAATTTCATGGATTATTCGATGGGATTATATCCTACAGAACACAAGATTTGAGAAAAAGGAGCAGAAGTTCACCATGAATATGCTCCAAAGGAGAATACTCCTTAAATGGTGGCCTAAAGAGGACTTCTTCGGCGAAGGACCAGTTTTTGATAGAAAAAGAATTTTTTCTATTAAACCAGCACAAGAAATTCAGAGGCATTTAAATGCAGAAACTCCTTCCCACTCATCCCTGTTGAAAAATCTGTTTCAAACAATAGATAAAGAATCTATTTCTACCATGTGGAAATAATTCTTCGGGAGGAAAATAAATAGTCCATCTTCGTCTTCGTCTAAATCTTTTAAAAACATAGAAGACGAGCCCATGCAAGATGCCCAAGGACCTATCAATGATGATGACATTGAAAAATTTACCTTGGCATTAATGGGTGAAGGAGAAGAAGAAGATCAGAATTTACTTCTTTGAAGGAAGACAGCTGGAAAAGCGTAAGCACTTATGTCAGTAGAAGAAAACGTAAGCCATTACGTCACCAAAAGCTAAAAGCTTGAATAATGTAATTTACTGTTTTCCTACTTTTCTGCCTATATATGTGTTTGTATTTCATTATGAGGACATCGAATTCTAGCTTGTAAATCTCTCTCTAGAATCCTCTCTCAATCTTGTATTTGAAGCGTGAAGAAGTTTTAATGTAAGTTTATTTTTATATTTTGTTCATAATTTATGAGCAGTTCGTATATTCGTAGATTAAGATTAAATGATGAAGTTTGGGTACTATCTTTCTAGCGTAAAACGCTTAAAAGAATAATCGATCCGCAATTTAGTGGTATCAGAGCCAAGTTAATTGGCAAAGAGAGAGATTTACAAGCTAGAATTTGATCGCCTCTCAAATGAAAACAAACACACATATATAGACTAGGAAAGTAAGAAAACAGTAAAATACATTATTAAAGCTTTTAGCTTTTGCTGACGTAATGACTTACGTTTTCTTCTACTGACGTAAATGCTTACGCCATGCCAGCTGTCTTCCTTCAAAGAAGTAAATTCTGATCTTCTTCTTCTTCTTCTCCTTCACCCATTAATGTCAAGGTAAATTTTTCAATATCATCATCATTGATAGATCCTTGGGCATCTTGCATAAACTCGTCTCCTTTACGGTGGAATTAGACGAAGATGGGCAATCCATATCCCTTCCAAAAACTTCTTTCCACATTGTAGAAATAGACTCTTTATCCATGGTTTGGAATAAGTTTTTTAATAGGGATGAATGAGACGGAGTTTCAACATTCAAATGCTCTTTGAATTTCTTGTGCTGGTTTAATAGAAAAAATTCATTTTCTATCAAAAACTCGTCCTTCGCCGAAGAAATCCTCTTTAGGCCACCATTTAAGGAGTATCCTCCTCTGGAGCATATTCATGATGAACTTCTGCTCTTTTTTCTCAAATCTTGTGTTTTGTAGGATATAATCCCATCGAATAATCCATGAAATTCCATAATGGTTCATGAATTGGAGAACAGCCGGATGACTGTCAAATTGATTATTCGTTTCATGGAATTTTTCCCATATTCGTTTAATCACTCGGGGGAAAATGATAGGAGATGCCCCCAGAAGAAAAAGAATGATAAAACCAATTTAGAATAAATTGATTTACATCATCAAGGGTGAATTTAATCCACCATGAATGCTTAAGAGAATAATTCTCATAAATAAGGGTATTTTCCCATGCTTTAATATAATCATGATAATTATAATAATTCGGGAAACCTTGATAGGTTTCAAGTTGTCGTCCCTGATGTAAGGGAACACCCTAATTAGTAGGTACAAGAATTCGTTTAATGAGTAATTTTGAAAAGGCAATTTCCTTTTGATTTTTCGTAGCGTGTTGAATTTCAACAGAGGCTGTTTCTACGAGAATTGCTTCAAAATATTCTCGGGTTTTCTTCCCAAAATAATTTGGGAGATCTGTTACCACAGAAAAACAATTAATAACCACAGATAAAAAATAAGGATATTTTATCTCGTTTCTATTTCCCTTTTGAAGAAAAATAGCATCTTTATAATATTGAAGATTATAAGCTTCATCATCATCCTTGAATTCCATATTAGGATCAAATTTGGATAAATTTTCAGCAAGTTTTGTACGTGCTTCAGCAATATTTTGCTTTTATTTCTGGTTGTTCTTAGTTAAATTAACCTTGATCTTTTTGCCGGAACTACAGACTTTTTAGCCCGTGCTTGTTTTTTGACAATCTGTTTCCACTGATTGTCCCTACAAAAATTCTCTCGTTAGAGAATCTGGTAGGAAATTATTTTTCCCCGCAATATGCTCAATATCAAAATCAAAACATGCTAAAATAGATTGCCATCTAGCAAAGATTTATTTTGAAGCAACATTTTTAACGTCCTTAAAAAGTATATCTTTTGCAAATTTGCAGTCGACTCTAATTAAGAATTTCTTATTTAATATATCACTTTCAAATTTAATAATACATTTAACTATTGAAAGTAATTCTTTCTTGACGGTTGAATAATTCATTTGAGAACCATTCTAAATTCCTAAAGTGAATCTAACTAATTCTTCTTTAGAATTTTTAGAATTCTTTTGTTTAAGAATTCCTCCATAACCAATTTTAGAAGCGTGTGTTTCAATAATTTTGAAAGCTTGATAGATGGAAATTCTATCTCCAATTCTAATTTGATTTGTTTTTCAAGAGAAAATAACTTTGGTTTTTCACCAATAACTCGGTACTGTTAGGAACAGACCGTCCTCGACCTCGTCCTCGACCTCTATTTCTAGAATAATAGGGTTTTGGATATGAGGGAGTTTGTGACGAATCACTTTCTTCACTTGCAATAACTCTGGTTTTATGCCTAATAACTTTGGTAATATCCTCATTTATACTTTTTCTTTTAGTCATCTTCTTTTGTATGATTATATTTAAATTCTTGAGTAATAGCTTGACTATATCTGTATTCTTCTTTCTGATTTTTTATTCTAATATTTATATCTAATTCTTCGAATACATGTTGCGTACTAGCTGCATTTGTTTTAATTTTTTCTTCTATATTTGTTGTTGTATTTATTTCTAAATATAATACCTTATTTTCTACTTCTTGAATTTTTTCCATAAGTTTTATATCTAAATTATCTATCTTAGCATTTAATTCTTCTTCAATTTATTTTGGAGATCCATAAAACATACCTGATCAGCTTCCATGGTTAGATATTTCAAAGACACAATAATTCAGGAATTATATAATTAGATATGCATAAAACATACCTGATCAGCTTCCACGGTTAGATATAATAACTTAATAAGAGGATATGTAAGAGTCTGAGTCTGAGAGAGAGGATATGTAGAGAGAGAGAAGGGGCGAGTAAACACTCAAGCATGTTTTATTCAATGAAAACACTGCATTATATAGGCGATTTACAGGGGCATACTAGTCTATTTCACAAAACGCGTGAACAAAAGTATATAAAGACAAAGTAGAAATAGTACAAAAATTGAATAAGCTGAGCTCCATTCACTAATCTTTCTTGTATTTTTCTTCCCATCTTATCTTCTTTTGGGGTCCACCAACTTATTTAGTACAACCTTTGCCCAGGTATTTCCGACACATTTTATTTTCGCAAGAAAATTAAGAAGTTAGATGATTAAAAATGAGATATATGTAGATAATAAAATTGGAGATAGAAGATGAGCGAGAGTAGATGATAAACTAAGAAAGAGAAAATGATAAAGTAAGAAAAAGTAGAAGAAATAAAATGGTAAAGTATAAGAGATATGATAGTTATTTCCAAATTATAAAGTATGCCAGAAATAGTGAGACGTCCATTTCGGAGTGTGACAGAAATAGCGGGACGGAAGTCCCATATACTAATAGTACACGGGTTCTAGATGTAAATATAATATATTTGAAGGATTATTATGCAATTAATTATTAACTTATTGTAATTAATTCCTTCACGTATTGACACACTTCGATATGGATATGTGTGTGTATGCATGAGTGGGGATCCTCTACCCCATTGGGTGTCTCAATACATGTCCCACCAATAAGGTGGAAACATGTGTCGATTCATGATAATTTGATGGTCCACCAATGCACGCGTGGCGCCGCGTGATTGGTGGACCACTCAATGGGATACCCACTTTTGGGATAGAGGATCCTTTGCCGTGTATGCATGTGTCAGCGTGTGTGGTAGAGAGAGAGAGAGGAAGCAATTTCGGTAATTTCTTAATTTTATTACGCCTGATATTTTTACTAATACTATATTTAAAACTACAATTTGATTTTAATGGGATATGGAAAAAATATAAGACAATCTATAACACTCCCTCAATTTCATATAAATTGTCTTGTTTTCCTTTTTGAATCGTCTCATTGAAAGTGTCTTGTTTCTTAAAAAGACAAACAATATTTAAATTAAAATTAACAAGTCAAACAATATACACCACACAATCAAATTTTCTTAATCTCCATTACCCATAAAAATGAGACAATTTCTACGGGACGGAGGGAGTAGGATTATTTTATGTTGATTCGTCCCATACACATTCTATCTCTTACTTTAATGGGATGGTGGTTGGGAAATAGGGATGATAATGGACCGGATTTAAAGTGAATTTAGATCTATTTTTTTTTACTTTAGTCCATATTTATTGGATCTCAAAAAATGAAATTGAGACCGAAATTTATAGGATCACGGGTCTAGATCCGAATTTATATATTTTTTAATCAAAATTATTAAAATTCTAAATCGATTAAAATTTAGATAAGTTAACTAATAACACCATAGTCTATTGAAACATCAACTATTAAAAATAAAAGTCAAAATACTAAGATACTCCAAAATATTACAACCATCTAAAAAAACCACCATCTCGCTCTCCAAAAAGAATTTCAAAAGTCGTGGACAACAAACTACTCAATCTCCTCCCTCTTTTTTTAGCTATTAGATGACTAATAAAGTATTTCAAGCTCAAAATATAATTTAATATTTTAGGTATAATAATATATTATGATATAAATTTTAGAGGCAATAATAAAATAATATTTTAATTATAAAATTGACGGATCGGATCCGATCTCAAAAGGCAAAGTCAAGTTCCAAGTCCGTAATATTTGAAATGGGTCCAATCCGATCCGAATCTATTGGTTCCAATTTTTTTAAGATCCGGATCCGAGAACAAATATTTGGATCCATGCATCTAACCCGGATTCAAGATCCATTGCCAGTCGAAAAATCTATTTTTTATGCTTCTTTAACATTTTAGTTCAATATAGTAGTTATAATATTAGTAGTGCATATAAATCTAAACCTATATTACTATTATTAATAATAAGTTAATTATGCTTAAGTGATGGGGCAAATTGATGTGGAGATACACTGCTCTCCTATATAATGTGACTAAATTAATTATGTGACATATAAACATTGCAAAATTCATACTTTGCAGGTTAATTAACACGTTCAATTAAGACAGTAATACAATGAAATAATAATTACTAATAAATAGTAGTAATACAAAGCTCGAATTATTTCAATGTATTCTACATCATCGATTGTACGATATTAATTTAATGTGGTTTATATCTTCTGTATGATATGAAGGATATTATTATTCATAAAAAAAAGAATTTACCCAATAAACACTTCAGATACCTTGTTTTATAAATTTTTTATTAAATTTAAATTAAATAAACGAAAATGAAAAAAAAAAATTTAAACATTGAGACTTTATTTCATACACATGATAATGAGTGACACCAATATTACCGATTATTTTTCGAGTTCTAATTCGGTACAATTTCGATCTAACCGATTGTCGGAACACGAACAACAACGCCTTGATCGTTGACCCAAACCCGGACCCGGTCACAGAGGAAGTCTTTGGTGACCGGGGTCCCTTCCTTGACAACTATTGCATCCACATTCGTGTTCTCCCGCTCTATCACCGCCTCCGCGGTGTCGCCGTCCTGCCCCACCAGCTCCGGCCACGAATTCTTCCCTACACGAGTATGCATATAATAAATTAAATTTCAAGACAAGAAATAGCAGCTAAAACAGAAAGTGGAGAAGGTTGGTTCTTGCCTGGACAGTCTGACATATCTACTTGTGATTGATTGAAATTCTACAGCTTCGATCGTGTTGTAGATTGGCACAAACTTCCCTTTATATATATAATATGAGTGAGAGAGAGAGAGAGGAGAGGGAGGGGCAAGTTTTTCGACTGGTTAGACAAGCACGCCATCTTTCTGATTATTTCATGAATTCACATTTATTGATCAATTTAATCTGCGGTCTTATGCTCGACTTTCACATTTGGATGGTGGGCAAGTAGGATACTCTTATCTTATTTCTTACACTCTTTCCATTCCGAATATATATATATGTCTATTTGATTTTTCACACATATTAAGAAAAAATTTAATGATATGAAAGTTAGATAAAAATGTTGGTATTGGAATATGTGTAATTAAAATAAATTACTAAAAAGTTAAATGACATAATTATATTTGATATTATAAAAATTGGATAAAATGGTCTTTTTCTTTATTATCATATTAATTAGACCTAAAAAAGTTAGTGTAATATTTGGTTAGACAAAAAAAATTATTAATATGCATATAAATTTGGAGCAAACGAAGATAGAAATGAGACATATATATTTAGGACGGAGGTAGTATTATATTTAATATTTCATTAATGAAATATTGATACGTATTTTTATCTTTAATATATAATTATTTAAATAAATATACGTCACAATTTTTATTGATGAAACACAGACATAAAAAAATGAAATTGAGGATTATTAATACTGGTCGGCAAATTTTATTTTAATTTTATTTGTTCTTTTGTAATTAAGTGTTTTTTTTCCTTTTCGTTTTATAAACTTAGAGGGATTGTTATTTTTTCATGGTTAGGTTTTCGTCTTTCCGTTTTATGGATTTAGAGAGATTATTATTATTATTATTATTATTATTATTATTATTATTATTTTAATAATTAGGTATTTCATTTCTCTCGCTCGTTTTATACAATTCCAATCAAATCGAGTTGGTTGGGCTCTGAATTTTAGTACTCCATGATTTTTCAGATGGGCTTCTACGCGAATCCAGCAGCCATTCCTCTTTATTTACGTCCAAATTCAAAAGATTTTTGAGTTTTAAGTTGGGATTTTTGTCCTTCAATTATTAGGGTATACGATACGATACAATACGTACATGGTACGATATTATTTTTTGAAAAACTTAAGACACAGCACAAGCGCTGATATATACTATAAAATATAAAATTACACGTAAAATAAATTAATTTTGTGAATTTTTATTAAATTTAGATGTCACGTTTACTGAAATGTGTATATATGTAGGACACGGCCTCCGCGGGCCGAGGAGAAAAGGGGTTCGGCGTGTACACGAGATCAGAAGCAAGGAGGTCCTCTTCCCCCATTACTTAGAAAGAGTGAGCCACCGGTTCTATCTCAATTCATCAAATTCCAAACAAGGATCAAAAACAATTCTTGAATGAGGGCGAAAGTGCGCTCGATCAATGAGCTATTTATTACGCACTCATTTTCGATTTGTCTAGGAATGAGGTGCTCGGGTGTCGACATTGTTTGGTTTCAAACGAAATCAGAAAATGGGTTATCGGAGATATTATTTTTTATTTGAATGTCGTATCGACATGATACCTTGGGGTTTTTCGAAGTGTCCGTGCAACATGAATTATTACTTATCGAAAACAAAAATTATTATGAGAGAGACAATTACATAGATATTATACAATTAGATACTAGTATAATTGTGTTAGAGACGGATCGAGAAATATGAATTAAAGAGGCAAAATTTAAATTTCAGACATAAAGGTGGTAAAACATTATATTTTTTTTAAAATCAGACTAAGAAATCAGATTCGACACGATTTAGGAGGTGTCAGCCTCGATTATTAGTGTATGTATTGTTTATAATACGAAATAGGCACACACATAAATTAAATTGTATATTCATAAATTTTTGTAGTAGATTAACCGATACATATCAAAATACATGCAATATGTAATATATTTTTTAAGTGTTAGATCGCTATAATTTTAATTTAATACTATAGGAGTATGAACGGCGACACCGTGATCGTCGACCCACACCCAAACTCGGTAGCAGCTGAGATCTCCGGTGACCGGAGTAAACTCCGGCAAAACAATTGCATTCAAATCCGGATTCTCATTCATTATCACCGCCGCCGCCTCTTCGCCATTCTTCCCCACCAGCTCCGGCCACGAAATCTTGCCTGCACACCGCACACGCCATTTCTACTTAGTGATTTTTTATTTTTATTTTTTTTCTGCAGCTTCGTGTAGTAGATATTGTTAAACTTATTTAGTATATACTAATACACGGGTTGTAGATGTGTATTTGAAGGATTATTATGCAATTAATTATTAACTTATTGTAATTAATTCCTTCACGTATCGTTATTGACACACTTCGATATGGATGTGTGTGTCAGCGTGTGTGGTAGAGAAAGTAGGGTTGTAAACGAATCGAATCGAATCGAATCAAATAATATAGTATTCAATTCGGTATTCGATTATTCGTATTCGTATTCAATTCATTCTTGAATATTAAAGCTGATTCGGTTTCGATTCGTTATTTATATTCGGTATATTCGATTCATTTTTAATGAATATTTTATAAATAATATCATTAGAATATTCGGTTCGAATTTTGTACGTATTTAATACTATTCAATTCAAAATTAATATTTTTAAGAAACAAATTTATAATAAGTTTTATAAAACATATTTAATATTTAAATATTGTTATAAATGTATTATATATTTATATTTAATCGAATATTTTCGAATATCGAACCGAATATCATAATTTTGTATTCGTATTTGAATACTAATCGAATCAAATTGAATATATAAATTCTAACTTGAATATAAAAAATTCAAATACGAATACCGAATCGAATAAAAAAATTTGATTCGTTTACAACCCTAAGAGAAAGGTTGCAATCTCTGTAATTTCTTAATTTGATTACATCTGATATTTTGACTAATACTATATTTAAAACTATAATTTGATTTAATGGGATATGGAAAAAATATAATACAATCCGAATTTATATTTTTTTTAATCAAAATTATTAAAATTTTTAATCGATTAAAATTTAGATAAGTTAATTAATAATACCATAGTCTATTGAAACATCTATTATTAAAAATAAAAGTCAAAATATTATGATACTCTCCAAAAAATATTATGATACTCCAAAATATTATAATCATCTAAACAAAATCACCATCTGCTCTCCAAAAAGAATTTCAAAAGTCGTGGACAACGACTACTCAATCTCCTCCGTCTTTTTTTGCCTTTTAGATGACTAATAAAGTATTTTAAGCTCAACAAAATATAATATTTTAGGTAAAATACTATAATATGATATAAATTCTACAAAAGGCATAGTCAAGTTCCAAGTTCGTAATGTCTAAAATGGGTTCAATCTTATCCGAATTTATTGGTTCCAATTTTTTTAAGATCCAAATCCGAGAAAATGTATTTGAATCCATGGATCTAAACCGATCCAAGATCCATTGCCAGCCGAAAAGTCTATTTTTTATGCTTATTTAACATTTTAGTTTAATATAGTAGTTATAATATTAATAATGCATATAAATCTAAACATATATTACTACTATTAATAATAAGTTAATTATACTTTTGTGATGGGGCAAATTGATTTGGAGATACACTCCTCTCCTATTTAATGTGACTAAATTAATTGTGTGACATACAGTTAAACTTCGATAAAGTAATAACTTTGGACCGAGAAGAAATATTCATTTAACGAGGTTATTACTTTATTGAATATTATTTTAGTGCATTGACATATATCGGGACCGGAATAAATTATTATCTTAGCAATATTATCACTTTATCGAATATTACTTTATCGAGGTTTAACTGTATAAACGTTGCGAAATTCAAACTTTGCAGTTTAACACGTTCAATGAAGACGGTAATACAATGAAATAATAATTACATTGAGACTTTATTTCATACACATGATAATGAGTAACACCAATATTATCGATCACACACAACACGCAATTTATTTTTCGAGTTCTAATTCAGTACAATTTCGATCTAACCGATTGTCGGAACACGAGTAACAACACCTTGTTTGTTGACCCAAACCCAAACCCGGTCGCAGCGGAAGTCTCCGGTGACCACGCTCCCTTCCTTGACAATTATTGCATCCACATTCGTGTTCTCCCGCTCTATCACCGCCTCCGCGGTGTCGCCGTCCTGCCCCACCAGCTCCGGCCACGAATTCTTCCCTACACGAGTATGCATATAATAAATTAAATTTCAAGACAAGAAATAGCAGCTAAAACAAAAAGTGGAGAAGATTGGTTCTTGCCTGGACAGTCTGTCATATCTACTTGTGATTGATTGAAATTCTACAGCTTCGTATTATAGATTGGCACAAACTTCCCTTTATATAAGAAACTTTGTGCCAATCTGTATGTATGAGTGAGAGAGAGAGGAGAGAGAGAGGCGAGTTTTCAACTGGTTAGACAAGCTCGTCATCTTTTTGATCAAGTTAAATTGCGGTTATGCTCGACTTTCAAATTTGGATGGTGGGCAAGTAGAATACTCTATCTTATTTCTTCCTATATGGCACGTGCTTTTATATTTAATAAATAATTATTTGAATAAATATATGTCACCATTTTTATTAATGAAACATCGAATAAGACATAAGAAAATGAATAAGAAAATGAGATTGAGAATTATTAATACTGGCGACTGTGGGTCGGCAAATTTTTTTTTAATTTTTTTTTCTTTTGTACTTTAAGTGTTTTTTTTTTCTTTTTCGTTTTATAGATTTAGATGGATCGTTATTTTTTCATGGTCCGTTTTATGGATTTAGATATCGTTATTATTATTATTATTTTTTAATAATTAGGTATTTCATTTCTCTCGCTTGTTTTATAAATTTGGAGGGATGGTGGTCGGTAATCTCTCCTCATACTCTCTCTTTAACATTTTCATTCAATATATAAAATTTATATTATACTCCCTCCGTCCCATGATTCTTGTAACATTTCTTTCCAGAGCGGTATTTTAGGAGAGTTGTTGGTTGTGAGTAGAGATGTGAGACCCTTAAAAAAAGTGTGTGTAATAATTATCTATTTTAGGAAATGTTACAAGAATGGTGGGACATCCCAAAAAGCAAAATGTTTACAAGAATTGTGGGATGGAGGGAGTATTAATGACACATATAAATGGAAGAATACTACGGAAGATATGTGAGAGTATTTTCGGCATAACAACTCACACTTTTGAAGAAGAGAAGAAGAAAACTTACACTTTCGAAAATGTAGAAATGATTTATATGATACACAAAATACAATCCAAGTGAGAAGCATCAAATTATTATTGCTTAACAACGCGTGATCTATATTTTTCAATTGTTTATCGATATAATATTAATCTAACCGATCATCGGAGTAAGAAACGACTCCTTGACCGTGACCAAAATCTAGACGCGATCACGACGGAGATCTTGCTGCATCCCGGTCCCCGGTTTCACGACTATCGCATTCTTCACACGCGGATTCTCCTTCAATATCACCGCCGGCGCGTCCCCGCCGTTCGTCCCCACCAGCTCCAGCCACGAATTCTTTCCCACATCTTCAAACCAAATTAAACTAAAATAATTATTTATTGCTAATCAAATGATACAGAATCAGAGAGAGAAGGGCGGTTCTTGCTGGATACAGGGGCGGATCCAAGATTCCGAGTTAGGGGGTGAAAATTTATAAGGGGATCAATGGTGTTGCACGGGGTTTGGGGGCGGAGTTCCCGAGAAATTCTTTTAGAGGGGTTCATTTCTATTTATGTTTAATTATACTTACTATTTATTAGTAATTAGGGGTATTATGTTATTCAACTACTATATTCCTTATGATTTATTTGAAAATTATTAGTGCCTATGATTGGAGGAGATTCAAGAAAGGAAAAAAAATACAAATATAATATATCAATTCCATACAATTATACTCTATGTTAAATTACATGTGCAACCTTATCAAAATAGATGTACAAACTTCATGTTTTAAAATCTTGACTAAAGTTCATGTACTCCTACGTCCCACTTAACTTGTCATGTTCATGCAAATTTTTAATATTAACTTAAGGATAGGATAATAAATTCAAAAATTTTGGGGAGGAGTACGAACTCAAAAATTAAAATGGACAAAAATATAAATTATAGAAAATATAGGGAAAGTAATAATAATACACGAAAGTTCGGAGGTTGTCGCACCCACCCGCCTCCCCTTTGGATACGCCTTTGACTGGACTATGAATTGTGGTCGACTTTCTGCAGCTTACGTTTAATAAATGTGTTAGGATTGGCACAAAGATTTCTTGTATTAATATTTATTAGGTAAAATGTCAACAAACCGACCTAATTTTGATTTAAGAAGACACGCCACCAACCTTTGAATATTTTCTATCCAATTTACTGTTTATTATAAGGATAAAAAAGACTTTTCTCAATTTCTCAAATCGGATACTACGTGCCTTTAAATAGTCAAGTTTATTTTCGATGTATTTTTTAAGGAGAGAAATTGATCTGTTTCGAGTTGTAGGTCTATAAAAAAATTATTAATAATTTACCAAAAAATTCAAAATGTAGCTTCAAAATGTAGAATGGACTATTTCAATGTGCCGATCCCCTACGTCCCACTTAACTTGTCATGTTTTTTTGGCGCGGTTATTTATGAAAGTTGATGTAGGTTGATGAAGGTGTAAGACTCATACAATCAATTAATTATTTAGAATTGGTTTGTGAGGTAGAAGTATAAGACTCATTCAATTAATAATTTTTTTGAGTTGGTAAACGTGTGAGAACCAACTTCATTATTTAAAAAAAAGACAAGTTCGATGAGACAGTCTCCCTCCGTCCAGTTAATATCGTCCTGGTTCTTTTTGGCACGGAGACTAAGAAAATTAATTTAGTTGTCTATTTTTTGTGTTTTAATTATATTAAGAAATTAACACAATTTTCGATGAATGATTGATGAAAATAAATGAGAAAATTCATCCAAATTTTACTATAGCATAATTGAGGCAATTGATTTTTTTTCGATTTTTTTTCATGTTGTATTTAAAGAAATAATTTAAAATTTTCAAGTTCGTAGCGAAACAGAATCGTGTAAGAGAGAAACTTTTGGAGAAAAAAATTTATATAAGAATGTAGGGTGGGTAGTAGGTAATGAGTGGTCCACCTCTTTTTTGAATATAGAGTGTTTTTTGCTATTAAAGAAAATATAATAATATTAATGAGACAATTAGAAAAGAAAAATAAGATAATATTAATAGGACGGATGGAGTACAATTTAAGTTTAGTGGGACGGATGGAGTATCTGATTTGATACACACCTTGTGGAAGTTGGGCCAGATGAGCCCAATTGAGTAGTTAAGGCATTAGGCCCAAATTAAATATTCCTCTCACGATTTTAACAAAAAAAAATTATACCTAAATAAACGGGCCAACCTCTTCCTATTTAAGATTTTAAAATCCCAAAACTTTTATTTATACATTGGGCCTTTAATCATACACATGTTATCATATAATAATAATAATAATAATAATAATCGGGATAATTACTACTTCTATATAACACGTGTAACACGTAGTACAATTTCGAGCTGCCTAATTAACAGATGGTCGGAGTACGGACGACGACGCCGTGGTCGTCGACCCAAACCCAGACGCGGTCGCATCGGAAGTCTTTGGTGACCGAAGTGCCGTCCTTGAGAACTATTGCGTTCACACGACTGTTCTCCTTCTCTATCACCGCCGCCGCGCTCTCGCCGCTCTTCCCTACCAGCTCCACCCACGAATTCTTCCCTACACGAGTAGATGATAAATTATTAACTAGATATTATGTACAGGATTTAATTTCATGACAGAAAATAGAGAGAGAACTTGCCTGGACAATCTGACATACCTACTCGTGATTGATTTGGCACAAACTTCGCAATATATAAGTATAGGAGAGAGAGAGAGAGAGAGAGAGAGAGAGAGAGAGAGAGAAGTGAGAGGCGATTTCAATTATCAATTTGCAATAACAGTTATCGATCGGCGTATTTTCTTGACTGGTGTTTGTTGTTTTTATAAATTTGGATTAAATGATTAATATCCGATCAGTGACGGAACCCGAACTTTACAACCGAGGGATCAAAGTAGAATAATATTCAAGTGCAACAAAAAAATAATAAAACTACAAAATACATATTCCATCAATAAAGTCTTTAAATAGGTTTTTTTTTCTTTGACTCTACAAGTGATTTTTTCTTTGAGTCTACAAGTGATGCAACGATTACTTTTTTTTTGCCATAGACGTAGCTGGTAATTGTGACCTTCTAGTTCCCATATCTTGAAACCGTTGCAAACAAATTTATTTTCAAACACTCACAAAAAAATCCCTTTCTCGGTATAACATACCAATAAATCAGTGAGAAAGTTATCACCCATCCTGTTCCGCAAATCATTCTTCACAAACTTCATTGCCGAGAAAGATCTTTCTACAGTGGCAATTGCAACAGGTAAGACCAAAGCCAACTCAAGAATACGATAGACCAAATCATACATAACATGTTACCCCATCTCAACCATCTTTTTTGCAAGTTCTCCGATATCATGAAGGTCGGAGAAAACATCATTATGTCTGACATTGAAAATGTACCGATCCAATTGAATTCTTAACTGATATATGTCGGGGCCAACAAAATCTTCTGAGTATAACTCGGCGAGATGTATCAACTTCTCACTATCAAACTTTTGAAATGAATCTCTAGGATCAAGACATGATATGCACATAAGCAACTCCGAGTTTGACTTTGTGAAACGTTCATCCATCTCATTAGAAAGAATATCAACAACCTAGTATTAAAAAAATCAAATATTATAATTTATATGAAAAAGGGTTCACCATATAAAAGATAATGAATGAAAATAAAGTACCTGATAGAAAATATTCAACCTAAAATAATGGAGGTAAGTTTGTGGCTCATCATCAATTGTTCTTCTAATTCGGCCTGGAATGATATCTTCCATTTCATACACATGAATTTCATTTTTTGAACAAAATGTTGTGACTTCTTTCAATAACTCATTTCATCCATCATCTCTATAATTCTTCAAATAACGTTTCACATCTTCAATCAATTGAATTGCATTGCCTACATTTTGATTCTTTAACTGGAGAGCCTATAAAAGATCATTTGTCCGTCCTAATAAATTAAGCATCAAATAAGCAATGAAGAAAAATTCGAAACTTTCCATTTTCTCGGCTAAGCCCAAACGGCGCCTCAACCCACCAATGACCTCTTTAGATAAGTCAATAAGCACTTCATTCACTTGGCTACCACAAGTCTAAAAGTCGATGTATTGTTCTAAAGTGAGAACCCATCGAGTGTCACCTGCCCGTACTAAACTCATTTCTTGATTTTTTTCCCTTTCACGTGGAAATTTCACTCATCTCTATACGTTCAACTAAATCATCATGTTGTTTTTGCCGAATTGCATCTTTTCTTTTACATGAAGCTCCAACAATATTCACAATCATGTTAAGATGGTAAAAAAAGTAACTTATGGTTGCAAACTCCGATGTCGTAGCCACGACGACTAATTGTAGTTGGTGAGCAAAACAATGGATACTTGTTCTCATCCAAAATTTTCTTTTTAAGTCCATTAAATTCACCACGCATATTGGATGCCCCATTGTAGCCTTGACCTCTAAGCCTTGACAATTTGACATTATTAATCCATGTTTTGCAAAAAAGTCGTTAATATCACTTTTCAAAGACGATGCACAAGTGTCACTTATATGCACCACTCCAAGAAACCGTTCTATAACTTCTCCATTGTCATTCACAAATCTTAAAACCACCGTCATTTGCTCCTTTATAGAACAATCACGAGCCTCATCAATAAGAAGAGAGAAGAACTTGCCTCCAATTTCATTTACAATAATATTTCTTACCTCCATAGCACAAGCACAAACAATTTCCTTTTGGATTTTAGGAGAAGTCAATTGATGATTTCCCGGAGCTCTTGGATTTTAGGAGAAGTCAATTGATGATTTCCCGGAGCTCCTTTATGCTCACAATACCATTGGAGAATTTCAAGAAAATTATCCCGATTCATAGAATCTATAGACTCGTCGTTTCCACGGAAAGGTAACCCTAACTTTAGAAGAAGCCGAATCACATCCACGATAGCGGTTAAACGAATGCGATAATTCCTCTCATTTTCGCTACTTCGGTGTGACAACATGTATTCCAAATTGTGTCTTTGATCTCAAAATAACTCAAACTGAACTCTTGCATGATTGTGTCTACTATCATTACCTCCTTCATGGTCTCGGAACTTTTCAAAAGCCTTTTTCCAATTGCTAAAGTCATTCTTCACAAAAACATCATCCCCATTTTTATGACCGGTGGGAAACAAATAGCACCATAAACAAAACGCGACATCTTTCGATGCACTATATTCAAGCCAACGAAAATGATCAAACCATATTCTCTAAAAATTTTCTCATACATCCTCTGATTCCTTTTTGAGGAAAAATTTCCCCTTTTGGTTGACAAGGTCCTTTTGCTACGTATTTTCTCCTTAGTTCATCTCGAATATTAACCGAGATATCATTCATTAGTTTGCGCAAGGCGGGATCTCCAACAATTTCATCTTCACACAAATCAATTTCTCCCCTATCCCTTTTGCTACTACATTCATTAACATTTAAAGTAGATGGTAGAGGCTCATTGTTAAGTTTGGGCTTCTTGGTAAAGAACATATCCAAAGAGACATTCCTAGATAACAAAGTAATAATATAAACCACATCATCACTCATTAACACCAATACACTATTTTATTAAATCCTAGATTAAACAAGTATAATTATTCAGAAGACAAACAACTATTAGAATTTAAAAAATGACTTACTTAAACTTGTTGTTGGCCATTATGCATAGTTAGGACTTAGGCAACGAAGAAGAAACAATCAAATGAAAAGGGAATAAAGGGAGCACTGGAGCAGTCGAGGAGCACTGGAGCAGAAACAAAATAAAAGAATGAAAAGTTACTAATTTTTAAGTCAAATGAAAAGTATGTTAATTGTTATAATTTAAATAGATGAATTCTTTAACATAATTGGGCATTTGGGCTTTTAATATTTTTAACTTTGAATTTTAGAATTCGGCCCAAACACAAATAAATGAAGCCCAATCCAATGTCCTAATCCATCACTATTCACCTTATTCTTTCTTCCACCACCGTTCCACCCATTTCCTTTTGCAGAAAGTCAGCTGCTCAGCGCCGTCAGCGAAGGGGTCGAACACAGGGACGGTTCTCTTACCTCTAGATACGGCGGTCGGAGGGTCGATCGACCCTCCCGACACCCTTGTAGATTCGTCCCTGTATCCGATATTCTTACCAATGTTATTTTAAAGGATATTAGCATCTAAATATATGAATATTATTTAAATTATGCTTTTGCACGTGACTTTTAAAACGTACGTATAAATATACGATAAATATGCACATTGAAAAAAATTTGAATGGCCAAAATATACAACGTGGATACCAGATTATCTTACTTTGTTTAGTATTTAAGTCATAAACGTCATTTTTGTATTGAAACAAATTGACATTTCAATCTTCAAAGTTTTCGTCGATGTGCAAAATTTTAACAAATTGAAAAAATTTATATTTATAAGAGTGTTTTAAAAGTCACGTGCAAAATCAGAATATTTAAAACTATATTTTTATGGTACTTTAATAATAACTTCCTCCATCTTAAAAATATTGTATTGTATTTTTAATTAGACTCTTGCAAAAATTTCAATAATACTATCTTATTTTTTTTATAAGGAACAAAATAATATTAAAATTGTTAAAAAGATGCATATAGATTTCACATTATTTGCATACAAAAGTCAAATTTCCGGCATATTTCAAACCCTTTGTTCAATCCTCACCATAAATCCTCCTTTCATTTTGGAAGTAAAATTATTATGAGAGAGATAATCATATATATGTGTTATACAATTATATACTAGTATAATTGTGTTACAAATGGATGTAGAAATGTAAATTAAGGTGGCAAAATCTAAATTTTCGATAAAGGTGATAAAACATTACTTTTTAAAAAATATACTAAAAATCAAATTCAACACATATCCTCGATCATTAGTGTATGTATTGTATATAATTTACATGAACCACATATAATTCATAAATTTTTGATCGATAATTATTGAAATATATGCAATACGTAATATATTTTTCAAGTTTTAGATCGCTATAATTTTAATTTAACCAATTATAGGAGTCGCACCACGACACTGACCGGAGTAAACTCCGGCAAAACAATTGCATTCAAATCCGGATTCTCATTCATTGTCACCGCCGCCGCCTCGTTTTTTTTTTCATTTTTTTTATGCAGCTTCGTGTAGTAGAGATATTGTTAAACTTATTTAATATATATATATGTATATATACGGTTTGAAGATGTAAATATAATAAATTTGAGGGATTACTATGCAATTGATTAATAAGTTATTGTAATTAATTCCTTCACGCATTGACACACTTCGATATGGGATGGATCCTCTGTCCAATAAATTATTGTTCAATTGGTGTTTGATTTAAAACGATGTAGTTTTGTATTAAAAAATGCACTCTTTAATTATTTATTAAATCATTTTTCAATCTTATCCTTTTAATTTATAACTTTTCAATACAAAACTATATCGTTTTGAATTGGATACGAATTGGACAGAAATTTATTGGACAGGTGATTTCATCCCCTAGATATGTATATGTGTGTATGTGTGTGTCAGTGTGTCTGGTAGAGAGAGAGAGGGAGCAATTTCTGTAATTTCTTAATTTGATTACGTCTCATATTTTTACTAATACTACTATATTTAAAACTACAATTTGATTTTAATGGGATATTGAAAAAATATAAGACAATATCTATAATAGGAATATTTATTAATTAATATTTATAGAATTCCAATCAATTCGAGTTGTTGAGCCCTGAAATTGTACAAAATATCTATGAGTTTTAGGAAGTCTCTATTCATCGTTTGATTCGTTTCATATCGGTTTGATAATAAAATAATTATTGAGATATATTTGAGAGTATTAATTAAAAAAAAAACACTTACACTTCATTTCTATATTTAGACTTTGTATTATATCATACGCAAAATACAATTCAAACCAAATAAGAAAAGCCAATTTATGTAACAAGCGTGATATATTTATTGAAATTATTCATCGATCGATACAATTTTAATCTAACCGATCGTCGGAGTAAGAAAAACGACGCTGTGATCGTCGACCAAAATCCAGACGCTATCGCGGCGGAGATCTTGCTGCATCCCGGTCCCCGGTTTCACGACTATTGCATTCTTCACACCCGGATTCTCCTTCAATATCACCGACGCCGCGTCGCCGCCGTTCTTCCCCACCAGCTCCGGCCACGAATTCTTCCCCAGATCTTCAAACCAACTTAGACCGAGAGAAGGGCGGTTCTTACATTGACAGTTTGACATCTCTACTTGTGAATTGTGGTTGACTTTCTACAGCTTCGTGTAATAGATTGGCACAAAGACGACCTTCATTAGTATTCCCTCCGTCCCATTGGAAGCGTCTTGTTTCCAATGGGCATGTATGTTAAGAAAATGATAATGTGTAGTGTATATTGTTTGACTTTTGGATAATTAAATTTTGTTCACATATTATTACTTTTTTTAGAAACAAAACGTTTCCAATGGAACGCCCAAAATGGAAAATAAGACGCTTCCATAGGGAAAAAGTCAACGAATCCCCGACCTATTTAAAAGGTTTGATTTAAAAAGACACGCAACCAACCTTTACTAAGAATTTCAAGTTACCTTTCCAATGATTGTTTTCCATCCAATTACCGTTTATTATGAGGACTAAAAAAATTTCTCAACTTTCTGAAATTTGATACTCCATCCTATTAAAATAGTTCAGTTTTTTTCGATTCGATTTCTAAGAAGAGTAGTTAACATGTTTAAAGTTGCGTACATTTATGAGTCCCTAAAAAGAGTATTAATAATTTGCCAAAAAAAACTGAACAACTTCAATAGGACAACCCAAAATGTATATTGGACTATTTTAATGAACCGGATGGAGTAAATAATTATACTCCCTCCGTCCCGCCGAATTTGTCATGTTTCTTTTCGGCACGGTTATTTAAGAAAGTTGGTATAGGTTGATGCCTAAGGTGTAAGAAAAATATATTGGGATTTTTGTCATTCAATTATTAAGGTATACCTACGATACAATACGGACACGGAACGTTATTTTTTGAAAAATTTTAGACACGACACAAACAATAATATATACTATAAGATATAGACTCACACGTAAAATAAATTAATTTTGTGAATTTTTATTAAATTTAAATGTCGCGTTTACTGAAATGTGTATATATATAGGACACGGCCTCCGCGGGCCGAGGAGAAAAGGGGTTCGGCGTGTACACGAGACCAGAAGCAAGGAGGTCATCTTTACCATTACTTAGAAAAAGTGAGCCACCGGTTCTATCTCAATTCATCAAATTCCAAACAAGGATAAAAAACAATTCTTCAATGAGGGCGCAAGAGCGCTCGATTAGTGAGCTCATTTTCGATTTGTCTAGGAATGAGGTGCTCGGGGGTCGACATTGTTTGGTTTCAAATGAAATCAAAAAAGGGGTTATCAGAGGTGTTATTTTTTTTTTAATGTTGTATCGTGTTGTAGTGCCCGACATGATATCTTGGGGTTTTTCGAGGTGTTCGTACAACATGGATTATTACATATCAAAAACAAAAAGTATTATGAGAGAGACAATTACATAAGTATTATACAATTATATACTAGGAGTATGAACAACGACACCGTGATCGTCGACCCACACCCAAATCCGGATTCTCATTCATTATCACCGCCTCCGCTTCGTCGCCATTCTCCCACCAGCTCCGGCCACGAAATCTCGCCTGCACACCGCACACGCCATTTCTACTTAATGATTTTTTTTTCTGCAGCTTCGTGTAGTAGATATTGTTAAACTTATTTAGTATATATATGTAATAATACACGGGTTGTAGATGTAAATATAATATATATTTGAAGGATTATTATGCAATTAATTATTAACTTATTGTAATTAATTCCTTCACGTATTGACACACTTCGATATGGATATGTGTGAGTATGCGTGTGTGGTAGAGAGAGAGAGGGAGCAAATCGATTAAAATTTAGATAATTGATAACACCATAGTCTATTGAAACATCTACTATTAAAAATAAAAGTTAAAATATTATGATACTCCAAAATATTACAATCATTTAAAAAAATCCACTATCTGCTATCCAAAAAAATTCAAAAGTCGTGGACAACGGCAACTCAATCTCCTCCTTCGTTTTTACCTATTAGATGACTAATAAAGTATTTCAAGCTCAACAATAATGTAATATTTTAGGTATATTAATATAATATAATATAATATGATATAAATTTTAGAGGCAATAATAAAATAATATTTTATTATAAAATTTATGTATCAGATTCGATCTCAAAAGGCAAAGTCAAGTTCCAAGTCCGTAATGTCTGAAATGGGTCCAATCCGATCCAAATCTATTGGTTCCAATTTTTTTAAGATCCAGATCCGAGAACAAATATTTGGATCCATGCATCTAAACCGGATCCAAGATCCATTGCCAGTCGAAAAGTCTATTTTTTATGCTTCTTTAACATTTTAGTTCAATATAGTAGTTATAATATTAATAGTGCATATAAATCTAAACCTATATTACTACTATTAATAATAAGTTAATTATGCTTATGTGATGGGGCAAATTGATGTGGAGATACACTCCTCTCCTATATAATGTGACTAAATTAATTATGTGACATATAAACATTGCAAAATTCATACTTTGCAGGTTAATTAACACGTTCAATTACGACAGTAATACAATGAAATAATAATTACTAATAAATAGTAGTAATACAAAGCTCGAATTATTTCAATGTATTCTAAATCATCGATTGTATGACATTAATTTAGTGTGGTTTATATCTTCTGTATGATATGAAGGATATTATTATCCATAAAAGAATTTACTCAATAAAGACTTCGGATATTTTGTTTTATAATTTTTTTATTAAATTTAAATTAAATAAACGAAAATGAAAAAACAAAATTTAAACATTGAGACTTTATTTCATACACTTGATAATGAGTAACACCAATATTATCGATTATTTTTCGAGTTCTAATTCGGTACAATTTCGATCTAACCGATTGTCGGAACACGAACAACGACGCCTTGATCGTTGACCCAAACCCAGACCCGGTCACAGCGGAAGTCTCTGGGGACCGGGGTCCCTACCGTGATAACTATTGCATCCACATTCACGTTCTCCCCCTCTATCACCGTCTCCGCGGCGTCGCCGTCCTGCCCCACCAGCTCCGGCCACGAATTCTTCCCTACACGAGTGTGCATATAATAAATTAAATTTCAAGACAACAAATAGCAGCTAAAACAGAAAGTGGAGAAGGTTGGTTCTTTCCTGGACAGTCTGACATATCTACTTGTGATTGATTGAAATTCTACAGCTTCGATCGTGTTATAGATTGGCACAAAGTTCCCTTCATATATATACATATATGAGTGAGAGAGAGAGGAGAGAGAGAGGCGAGTTTTTCAACTGGTTAGACAAGCACGTCATGTTTTTGATCAATTTAAACTGCAGTGTTATGCTCGACTTTCAAATTTGGATGGCGGGCAAGTAGGATACTCTATCTTATTTGTTACTATATGACACGTGTTTTTAAATCTAATATATAATTATTTAAATAAATATATGTCACCATTTTTATTGATGAAACACCGAATGAGACATAAGAAAATGAGATTGAGGATTATTTATACTGGTCGGCTGCGGGTCGGCAATTTGGATAGCACTTGTATGATTTTGTAAAGATATTTTCAGTATGAGCAATTAATCAATGCAACAATTTAAACAACACAATAATTTTAAAGTGGTTCGGATACGCAAGATCCTACGTCCACTGATCTTGAACAATGCATAACACTATTTTATTATACTAAGTTTGTCTCAATTAGTTTGTACGTAGGACAAACTGTAACTTGTGATTATACTGAACAAGTCTCAGTTTATAGGGTCAAACGATAATGTCTGAATATATCTCCAACGATGAAGGAGTTCTTAACAATTAAGAACAGTTCAATAACTGAACTCCTTCGGTTCTAAGCTATGTACATAACAATTGAGCTTAGGTTAGAAGGTGGGAACGAGATTGGCTTCTAGAGTGAAGAACAAAGAGGATTAAATACTCTGGGTTCGTGTTCTTCACTTGAATAAACACTAAGTATTCTAGAGCTTTAGTTTGTTGTATGCTTGAGTTCCCTTGTATGGTCGCTTGTATGATCGTGTAGAGCGACTTGAAAGACCACGACCTTCCCTCTATTTATATTAGTGAGCGTGAATTGATCCGTTGGAGACGAACAGTCCACGTGTCACTCTATATAGGTAGCAAACGTCTTCTTTTCTTTGAATTCTGTAGAGTTCGCTTTCATGCAGAAATTGGTTGACTTGCAGCTTTTGTCGGAGACTTTGCCAATTCTGCTTGTCATTGGTCGAGGTACATAAAGTAGTTGAGACATATTCAGAATTCAGGGTTGATACTGAAGCTGACCTTTTTTAGATGTACGACCTCGGACAACTCTACTGTAATGACTTGAAGTCCACTGTCAGTTAAAGCAACTGACAGGTCGTTGCTGAGTCTGACCAAAAGGTTTAGTATGTTGCTCCTGTTGAGTCCAACACTCTTTAGGGCCAAGACTCTAAGTTCAGTAAACTGCTCCTGCTGAGTGCAGTTCTACTGACTCATAAACACCTTTCAGTATGCTGCTGCTGAGTCCAGCCATACTGAATCTTCACTCCATGGCGCTGCGGCAAATAGTCTACTGAAAGACTGCAGACGAAACTACTGAGCCGGAACTATGCTGAAGGCGAGTTTACTGAGTTTTAATTTTTATAAAAGAATGATTCACCAATCATAATAGAGTTTTGGGATTAGTCAAATTTACTACTGAATCAACTCCCAACACTCCCCCACCAGAAATCTTGCCTGCACACCGCACACGCCATTTCTACTTAGTGATTTTTTTTTGTGGGAATACACGCTGGTGGCCAAATTCAGAAAACAAAAAGCATATATAGCCATCCTGAAAAAAAAACACAAATGTAGCCAATTTGTCTTTTTGTGGGCGCCGGCCGATTGAGGGCCGATGGGGGCCGATCAACATTTTCCAGGGCCGATAGGGGCCGATCTTATTTGGACATAGCGCCGATCGTGATCGGTCGACCAATCGGCCCCCAATCGGCCGAATTTAACAAAAAAGAAATAATGGAAGGGCCGATTGTGATCGGCCCCTATTGAGCCAAGAATCGGCCCTCAGAAACAAATTAAATGAAATAAGAATCATTTTTTTTTTAAATAATTATTTTAAAAAACAAAATTGTTATACATGTTAAAAAAAATTAGGGCCGATATGCATCGGCCCTTCATCGGCCGAGATATCGGCCCTGATCCTTAAGCAATCGGCCAATATTAATGAGGGCCGAAATTAATGAGGGCCGATAGGCATCGGCTCCGCAATCGGCCCTACCATCAGCCCCGAGTGGCAATAATGGAGGGCCGATTGAATACAACCGTTGGCCGAAACCGCTAGTATTTCACTTCGAAATTGCACCGAAACCATTTTATTGTTGTCAATTTCTCAAAAAAATCCTCTCGCCGCCGCTCGCTGCCGCCGAAATCACAGCCAACGCCGCCGCCCTACGACAGCGTCGCCGATCCCCTTTGCAACGCCATGTCTTCCGGCGAAATTGAGGTTAGCAATTTTATGCCATGAATTGTGATTATATTTCATTCATAGACGAAATTTAAGTTGAAATTGGGTTGGGTTTACATTGAAACGTCCATGTGTTGATAAAATTGTGGAGAATTTGGTGATGATTCGACTGTTAAATTTCTGAAAAATGATGAAACTGGGGCCGATGGGATGGCCGATTGTAGGGCCGATGAAGATACACTCCATCGGCCCTGACTAGGCCAAACCCATTTTTTCCGGCCCCGGCCCCTGGTGGCCGAAGAGAATTTGGCCCTGTCGGGCCAAAGAGAATTCGGCCCCGGCTGGCGAATAAACCTTTCGGCCCCGGCCTCTGGTGGCCGAAGAGAATTCGGCCCCGGCTGGCGAATAAACCTTTCGGCCCCGGCCCCTGGTGGCCGAAGAGACTTCGGCCCCGGCAGGCCAAAGAGAATTCAACCCCGGCTGGCTGAAGAGAATTCGGCCCCGACCTTAGAGTTATTGGCCATGATTAGGGCAAAAAAACTGTTCGGCCACGACTGGCCGAAGAGAATCGGCCCCGGCTGGCCTTCGGAGGTTCGGCCACCGAAGGGCCGAAGAGAATTCGGCCCCGGCCTTAGATTAATCGGCCCTACTGCCATCGGCCCTGAGATCGGCCACAGCTTCGGCCCCCGGAGGGCCGAAGAGAATTCGGCCCTGCCATTCGGCCCTTATTTACTAGATAATTCATTTTTTTTCCTGTAAATCTTGCAGCCCGCTTATATTCGACTACCGGTCAGCCAAAAGACACCAAAAGTCACGACTTATTGGAGAGATGGGCTACCCGAACTATTAAAAAACAGTCTTGCTAGACGGGGGGGTAGTGACCTAGTTCGTCGTTTTACAAACGGACAGTTTGGATATTTGCTCAGTTGGAGGAAGGGCAAGAGTTCGATCATAGCTTTGCATCAGTTGATGTGCTATGAGGTGCAGGCACCGTCCGGGGAAGCCCGTTTTCACATATTCGGACGGGAGATTCGATTTTCGCAGTATGAGTATGCACTCGTAACTGGCTTATTTTTCGGTCCCGCTACTTTCGATACGACGGTAGCTCGTGCCCCTGTAGAGTCAGGAGTATACATGAGAGTCACAAATGGAAATCCAATAACAGGAGGTGAGCTTCTAAATTTATGGAAAAATGACAAGCTCGGCAACGCAACAGAAGACGATTATTTGAAGGTAGCCAATGTGTTGGCCCTGATGTGTTTTTTCTTCGCACCTGCCGACACGAAGAAGGTCGAGACCTGGATGTGGGTTCTTGCTGACGATGTAGATGCGTGGAACGATTTTCCATGGGGAGCATACACGTACAATGCCCTCTTGCACTACATGAGCTTTGTACCGAAGGAAGTCGAAGCCGTCAAATCAAAGTATAATATTTATGGTCCAGTTTGGGCTCTTCAGGTACAAATTTTTGATTTTATAAAATTTATTTTTTTTTAATTTATATTTTATACTTGTACTGATCTTTAATCGTATTGTAGATCTGGGCATATGAGGCGATACCAGATTTGGCCAGTCTATGTGTACGCCTTATTAATGACGGTGGTATGCCCCGCTGTGTGAAATGGGTATTTGTCACGCCACCAGATACGGAATGGATTAGTTTCTTTGCCTTGCCGGTAAGTAACATTTTAAATAGAGATATTTATGAACAGATACGGAACGGATTAGTTTCTTTGCCTTGCCACCAGATAAATATTTATGAACAGATACAGAACGGATTATAACCTATTTTTTAAACTTTTTCGAATAGATAGACACACCGCCCCATCAGACTCTTACGCCCACTCCCGAGGAGCAGCTATCGGAATACTGGAGACGGGTGATTAGAGAGAATCCTATCGGTGTGGAGTTTCCTAGACCGAACCCCGTACATTGGAGATGAGTTGATGAAGAGGCCAGTGTACGGGATCCGGCCAGTGTACGGGATCCTCCGCCGGCAGCACAGAAGAAAAAATCGAAGAAGAAACGTGCAGCGGCGGAGGTTCAGTCATCTGGGCCTCGGAGGGATGATGATTGGACTTATGAAGGAATGATCCGATCGATAGATGAACAGTTTCAGCGCCGCGAGACTGAGTTGTTAAAGAAAGTGGATCAGCGCTGGAAGGAGAACGAGGGTCGGTTCTTCAAGAAAGTGGGGAAGTTGATTAAAAATATCTTCGGTGGAAAAGGCAAGGGCAAGGGCAAGGGCAAGGACAAGGATAAAGGCATAGGATCCAGTTCTTCTGCACCATCGGAGCCACCACGGGGGAGGATTGTTAATGTACATGAGTGGCCCAGCTGGAATCGGAGCCACCACGAACAGCCAGAGGGAGATGTGGAAGATACGACGAGTGGCGATGCAGATCCCTGGGATGTGGCTGCTCGTGGCTATCATATGGGGCGGCATAGCATGTACGAGGAAAGACATGTTTGGGTCCCGAGACGTTGGGAGCCACTGCCTTATACGGCTCCACAGTCCAAATTTATCCAACAGATCTGCCTGAATATCAGCCGGTTTCATTAACTTGCTTTGACGACGCATTTTACGGGCTATATAAGCAACGACAGCCTTCGACCTCACATTTCGTTCCCCAAGTCCGGATAAATTAGTTGTACAGTTGTGATCCGCAACCCATTTAACAACCTCCCAACACGTCTGACCTCTACAGTATGCCCGTAGCTCGAACGGACAATCAACACTTCTTCTGCACAAATATTCCAAATGGGAAGCACTGGAACGTTGCACTCTGAAATCCGCACCGTTTTCCAAATGGAATAGAGCCACAGCAGCATAAAGTTCATCTTTCGAGCTAAACATCAATCCCGCTCGTAGACTTCCGTCTACAACAGTAATGAAGTTCTGCGACGCTACTGAATGGGATACATCAAGGGGAACAACAGGAAGTAGCCAGTTGCTTGCTGCTTCCGTGTTGTCGTGTAAAGTCTCCTCATTTGTTCGAGAACGATTGACTGGAACTAGCAAAGACATAAGTTGACTTACGCCACCCTCCCTCCGAATCCATGCAGCAAAATCTTGTAACGAACAATTAATCAAGGCAGAAGGAATATCTTCATCCTCATCATCATCAGATGATGAGTCCAAGTCCGCCTCACTATCTGAATCCGTCTCCACACGAACATTCCTTTGGGGACCCCGTCCGCCATCATTACTTCTACTTCCTTGCCCCGTAAACCAATTAGGACCCCCGATATTGGAATTATCTTCGGGAAATTGATTCGGATTCAGAACACCAAATTGAGGATTTTGCACTTCAGGATACACAACAAACACAACCGGCTCTGTGTCGATAGAGCACGATCGCATAAGATCGCATATCATGGCCCATAATGGCCTTCATCATCCGACCGGTCGTCGGGAAGCAGCAGTATAATAAATGAAGTAGTTCAAAGGAAGGGAATAAGGAGTGAGCCACCGATTAATGTTTTGTCGAAGATATTCGAGAGAAATATTGTTTGAAGGAATGTAAACAATGAACTCATGCCCAATGACGTAATTCGACTCTGCATCGAATTGCCTGTTCAATTTCACAATAATTGATCGAAAATCGGTCATTTCTGTTAAATTGAATTTGAAGAAGAGACTTTGAAGAATAGAGAAGATTGGAAGTGGAATGACGAAAATTTTCTGTGATTCAAGGAAATCGGTCATCCTACGTCTTATAAGGAATTGTTCTGAAAAATTTCACGTGAATTTTCGAAGTCTACTACGCATTTCAGCATAGGCCCAAATCGGCCCCCATCGGCCCCCATCGGCCCCCCCATCGGCCCTGAATTTCGTGCATGTGCAAGTCATATCCGACTAGTCATTTCAGTAGATAAAGCTGATTTCAAACAGTCCTTGTATCGGCCTTCCATCGGCCCTCAATCGGCCCTCCATCGGCCCTACTGCACGTTTGCAGGAAAAGTCCTGCAATGGCTTGTCAAATCCTGTCTCGAAGGCCGGCCTTAGGGCCGATGGATACCAACCTTCGGCCCTCCTGCCTTTCTTGGCCGATTGGAAGTGTGGTTGTCGGCCTTTTTGTTATCGACCGATGGCCGGCAGGGCCGATGGCCACCACTTCGGCCCCCCATCGGCCCTTGGGCTCAGCCGATGAGGAAAATTCGGTTGTTTTCATCAAGGCCGATGGAGGGCCGATTGACTCCACCATCGGCCCCCCCATCGGCCCAGCGCCGTATAAGGACAAAATGGCTAGTTTTGTGTTTTTTTTTAGTGGATGGCTAAAGTTGTTTTTGATTTTGTCTATATGGCTACTACTACAAATGCCTTTTTTTTCTGCAGATTCGTGTAGTAGATATTGTTAAACTTATTTAATATATATAATAATACACGGTTTGTAGATGTAAATATAATATATTTGAAGGATTATTATGCAATTAATTATTAACTTATTGTAATTAATTCCTTCACGTATTGACACACTTCGATATGGATATGCGTGTGTATGTGTGTGTCAGCGTGTGTGGTAGAGAAAGGGAGCAATTTCTGTAATTTCTTAATTTTATTAGGTCTGATATTTTGACTAATACTATATTTAAAACTATAATTTGATTTAATGGGATATGGAAAAAATATAAGACAATCTATAATAGTAATATTTGATGTCGATGAAGTCGTCCCATACACATTCTATCGCTTCCTTTAATGGGATGGTGGTTGGGAAATAGGGATGATAATAGATTGGATTTAGATTTAAATTTTTTTACTTTGGTCCATATTTATTGGATCTAAAAAAATAAAATTCAGATCCAAATCCATAGGATCAAGGGTCTAGATCCGAATTTATATAATTTTTTAATCAAAATTATTAAAATTCTAAATCGATTAAAATTTAGATAAGTTAACTAATAACACCATAGTCTATTGAAACATCTACTATTAAAAATAAAAGTCAAAATATTATGATACTCCAAAATATTACAATCATCTAAAAAAAACCACCATCTACTCTCCAAAAAGAATTTCAAAAGTCGTGGACAACTACTACTCAATCTCCTCCCTTTTTTTTACTTATTAGATGACTAATAAAGTATTTCAAACTCAACAATATTGTAATATTTTAGGTATATAATAATATAATATGATATAAATTTAGAGGCAAAAATAAAATAATATTTTAATTATAAAATTGACGGATCGGATCCGATCTCAAAAGGCAAAGTCAAGTTCCAAGTCCATAATGTATGAATGGGTCCAATCCGATCCGAATTATTGGTTCTAATTTTTTAAGATTCAGATTCGAAAAAATATATTTGGATCCATGAATCTAAATCGGACCCGAAAAGTCTTTTTTATGCTTATTTAACATTTTAGTTCAATATAGTAGTTATAATATTAATAATGCATATAAATTAAAATAAGTTAATAATGCATTTTAGTTCAATATAGTAGTTATACTTGATGTGGAGATACACTCCTCTCCTATTTAATGTGACTAAATTAATTGTGTGACATATAAACTGTATCGGTTAACAGGTTCAATTAAGATGGTAATACAATGAAATAAAAATTACTAATAAATAGTAGTAATACAAAGCTCGAATTATTCCAATGTACTCTAGATCATCGATTTTACGATATTAGTTTAGTGTGGTTTATCATCTTCCGTATGATATGAAGATTATTCTTATCCATAAAAGAATTTACTCAATAAAGATTTCCGATACCGTGTTTTATAATTTTTTTTATTAAATTTAAATTAAATAAGCGGAAATGAAAAAACAAAATTTAAACAATAGACTTTATTTCATAGATAATGAGTAACACCAATATTATCGATCACACACAACCCGTAATTTATTTTTTGAGTTCTAATTCGGTACAATTTCGGTCTAACCGATTGTCGGAACACGAACAACGACACCTTGATCGTTGACCCAAACCCGGACCCGGTCGCAGCAGAAGTCTGCGGTGACGGGGCTCCCATCCTTGACAACTATTGCATCCACATTCATGTTCTCCCGCTCTATCACTGCCTCCGCGGCGTCGCCGTCCTGCCCCACCAGCTCCGGCCACGAATTCTTCCCTACACGAGTTTGCATATAATAAATTAAATTTCAAGAAAAGAAATAGCGGCTAAAACAGAAAGTAGAGAAGGTTGGTTCTTGCCTGGACAGTCTGTCATATCTACTTGTGATTGATTGAAATTCTACAGCTTCGTGTAATAGATTGGCACAATATATAGGGAAGTTTGCGCCAATCTATATATATATATATGAGCGAGAGAGAGGAGAGAGA
This sequence comes from Lavandula angustifolia, assembly GCA_028984105.1. Lineage (NCBI taxonomy): Eukaryota > Viridiplantae > Streptophyta > Magnoliopsida > Lamiales > Lamiaceae > Lavandula > Lavandula angustifolia. The sequence continues at coordinate 463,537 of CM054812.1, forward strand.
GAGAAACGAGTTTTTCGACTGTTTAGACAAGCACGTAATATTTTTGATTATTTTCTGAATTCACATTTATTGATCAATTTAAACTGCATTGTTATGCTCGACTTTCAAATTTGGATGGTGGGCAAATAGGATACTCTCTTATTTCTTATATTATATTAATATTTCATCAATAAAATGGTGGCAAAAAATTGTATATTTAATATATAATTGTTTAAATAAATATATGTCACCATTTTTATTGATAAAACATCGAATGCGGTATAAGAAAATGAGATTACATATTATTAATACTGACCGGTTGCAGGTCGGCAAATTTTATTTTAATTTCTTTTTTCTTTTGTAATTGAGTTTTTTTTTCCTTTCGTTTTATAGATTTATAGGGATCGTTATTTTTTTATGATTAGGTTTTCGTATTTCCGTTTTATGGATTTAGAGAGATCGTTGTTATTATTATTATTATTATTATTATTATTATTATTATTATTATTATTATTATTATTATTATTATTATTATTATTATTATAATTAAGTATTTCATTTCTCTCGCTCGTTTTATAAATTTGGAGGGATGGTGGTCGGTAATCTCTCCCTTATATTCTCTTTAACATTTTCATTCAATATATAGTATTTATATTTTATTAATAACGAAAATGTAGATATGATTTATATGATACACAAAATACAATCCAAGTGAGAAACATCAATTTATTATTTACGTAACAACGCGTGATATATATTTTTCAATTGTTTATCGATACAATGTTAATCTAACCAATCATCGGAGTAAGAAACGACTCCTTAACCGTCGACCAAAATCCAGACGCGATCGCGGCGGAGATCTTGCTGCATCCCGGTCCCCGGTTTCACGACTATCGCATTCTTCACACGCGGATTCTCCTTCAATATCACCGCCGTCGCGTCGCCACCGTTCTTCCCCACCAGCTCCGGCCACGAATTCTTCCCCACGTCTTAAAACCAAATTAAACTAAAATAATTAGTTATTGCTAATCAAATGATACAGAAGTGGAGAGAAGGGCGGTTCTTGCCTGGACATGGGGGCGGATCTAGGATTTCGAGTTAGGGGGTGAAATTTATAAGGGGATCAATGATGTTGCATGGGGGTTCGGTGGTGGAGCCTCCGAGAATTTCTTTTTTTAAAGGTGTTCATTTCTATTTAGGTATAATTATACTTGCTATTCATCTACTATATTCCTTGTGATTTATTTGGAAAATATTAGTGCCTACGATTGGATGAGAATCAAGAAAAAAAGACACAAATATAATATATAATTTCCTTACAGTTATACTATATGTTAAATTACATGTGAAACCTTATCAAATTAGATGACCAAACTTCATGTTTTAAAACCTCGACTAAAGTTCGTGTACTTAATATATACTAATTTTTAATATTTTTCAGAGTTAGTTGTCATATTCATGCTAATTTTTAATACTAACTTAAAGATAGGATGACAAATTCAAAAATTTCAAAAAGACGAACTCGAATATTAAATGAAAAAAAGATATAAATTATAAAAAATATACGACAAATAATAATAATACACGAAAGTTCGGAGGCGGGCCGTACTCACCACCTCCCATTTGGATACGCCTTTGACTGGACAGTTTTACATCTCTACATGTGAATTGTGGTCGACTTTCTGCAGCTTACGTTTAATAAATGTGTTAGGATTGGCACAAAGCCTTCTTGTATTAGTATTTATTAGGAAAAAAAGTCAACAAACCGACCTAATTTTGATTTTAAGAGACACGCCACCAACCTCTGAATGTTTTCTATCCAATTTACTGTTTAATATAAGAACAAAAAAGACTTTTTTCAACTTTCTCAAATCGGATACTCCGTTTCTTAAAATAATCCAATTTCTTTTCGACATGATTTTTAAAGAGAGTAATTGATGCGTGTAGAGTTGTGTAAAATTGTGGGTTCATAAAAAAAATATTAATAATTTATCAAAAAATTCAAAATGTAGCTTCAAAATGTATACTGGACTATTTCAATGAACCGAATAGAGTAAATAATTAAATCCCTGCGTCCCACCTAACTTGTCATCTTTTTTTCGGCGCGGTTATTTATGAAAATTGGTGTATGTTGATGAAGGTATAAAATCCATACAATTAATTAATTATTTAGAATTGATTTTTAAGGTAGAATTATGAGACTCATTCAATTAATAAATGATTTTAGTTGGAAAATGTGTGAGACCAACTTCATTATTTAAAAAACAAGAACGATGGGACGGTCAAAAAACGAATACTCTCTTCGTCTTGTTAATATCGTCATGTTTCTTTTTAGCACGGAGACTAAGAAAATTGATTTAGTTGTATATTTCATGTGCTTTAATTATATTAAGAAATTAACAAGTTTTCGATGAATGATTGATGAAAAAGAATGAGAATTCATCAAATTTTACTAAGGCATAATTGAGGCAATTGATTTTTTTTTTCAGATTTTTTTCATGTTGTATTTAAAGAAATAATTTAAAGTTTTCAAGTTCGTAGCGAAACAGAATCGTATAAGAGATAAACTTTTGGAGAGAGAAAGTGTATATAAGAATGTGGAGCGGGTAGTGGATAATGATGGACCTACCTCATTTTTTAATATAGAATATTTTTTGCTATTAAAGGAATAATGACAATATTACTGGGACAATTTAAAAATAAAAATAATACAATATTAATAGAACGGAGAGAATACAACTTAAGTTCAGTGGGACGGATGGAGTATCTATTTGATACACCCCTTGTGGAAGTTGGGCCAGATGAGCCCAATTGAGTAGTTAAGACATTAGGCACAAATTAAATATTCGATTTTAACAAAAAAAATACCTAAATAAGCGGGCCAACCTCTTCCTATTTAAGATTTTAATTCAATAAAAGAAATAAAATGAAATAAAATCCCAAAATGTGTATTTATACATTGGGCCTTTTATTCATAGACATGATATCATAATCATAATATATAATAATAATAATAATCGGGATAATTACTACTATATAACACGTGTAACACGTAGTACAATTTCGAGCTGCCTAATTAACCGATGGTCGGAGTACGGACGACGACGCCGTATTCGTTGACCCAAACCCAGACGCGGTCGCATCGGAAGTCTTTGGTCACCGGAGTGTCGTTCTTGAGAACTATTGCATTCACACGACTGTTCTCCTTCTCTATTACTGCCGCCGCGCTCTCGTCGCTCTTCCCAACCAACTCCGCCCACGAATTCTTCCCTACACGAGTATATGATAAATTATGAGAGCTTTGGTGTTATACCTAACATTACTAAAATACCCCTACTTTTTCAATAAATTCAATCTCTTTTCAATTATTGTGAACTGTTTTCATAATTTTTCGTGCAATAAATGATTGATTTTTGTTAAAAAAATAAGCATCTCGAAATTATCGTTGTCCGAGCGAAGGGTACGATCTAAGTCCGATCGGAGGGTCCGATCGATCGGACACATCCCTATCAAGTGTCCAATCACATCTCCATTGCAACGGTCCGACCGGTCGGACACGTCCGAGAAACGGTCCGACCGATCGGCACAATGCCGATAGGGCAGTTGCCTAATAATGTCATCAGATTTGTCCGATCGGTCGGACACATCCCGAGAACGGTCCGACCGATCGGACACACTTTATTGAGAATATAAATGTGTCAGTGCCCTATCACCTTTTTCAGTGTGCCCTATCACATGTCCGACAGATAGGGCACACTGTGTCATGAATAAATACATACAAGTGCCCTACACCTTTTTGAATGTGCCCTATCACCTTTTGCAGTGTGCCCTATCATGTGTCCGACCGATAGGGCACTATCACCTTTTGCAGAGTGCCCTATCACCTTTTTACAGTGTGCCCTATCATGTGTCCGACCGATAGGGCACTCATGAATAAATTCATAGTGTGCCCTATCACCTTTTGACAGTGTTCCCTATCACATGTCCGACCGATAGGGCACACTTTCACGTGAATAAATTCCACAGTTTGACCGATAGGGCACAATATCTCGTCAATAAATTCATTAGAATTCGTCTCATCACTTTTTCATTTTTCTCATCACCTCTTCATTTTTTTCATCACTTCTCTATTGCTACCATCGTCCTTCATTTCCACCACCAAAGCAAGAAAAAAATATGGAGAATGATTGGAAACAGTTTGTTGTTAATTTTAACGGAGTTTTCAATAGTGAATCGAAATATGTTTGCGGCCAAGAGACAATGGTTTGGATTCCGGCAAACAATATTTATCTTGCAGTACTACGACAATATATTCAATACGCTCTCGATGCATATTCACCTCCGCCCGACTACCACATCTATTATACTGCAGAGTCTCGTAAAAATCATAGAACGATCAAGGCCGTTATCGGGGGTGATCTTGATCTACAACGTATTTGTCTTCTAGACGTAGAGCCTGCAATATATTTGGTGCACCTCAATAATACCGGCGTAGTAAATCGTGAAGCTCGAAACTCAACATTCGTTGAGTCGTATCAATTCGAAGGTGATAACCAGTTTGAAGGGCCCAACAGTGGAAGCAACCCGAGTGGGAGTCGAAGCAACCCCGGTGGAAGTGGTCGGGAAGAGGAGACCCATGTCGAAACAGGATGAAGATGAAGAAGCTTATCTCAACACTTCATCTCGAGGATGAAGATGAAGGTATTCCTGAAGCATTGATCAATTGTTCGCTTGGTGACTTTGCTGCATGGATCCGACGAAAGGGCGGCGTCAACCAACTTATGTCAATGCTTCTTCCAATCACTCGTTCAAATACCGATGACGAAATATTATACAGCAACATGGAGCAGCAAGTAATTGGATCATTCCAATTATACCTCTCGATACATCTGACCCACCATTCACAACAAGCTTGCCTCTTATATTGGATGGTGATTTGCGGCAAGGAGTTGTTTTCAGGGAGAAAGATGAATTATATGCTATGGTCGCACTGTGGCATATGGAACATGGAGTGGATTTCATGTGCCGACGTTCGTGCACAAAACAACTCGAATACATATGCAAGCGTAATGAGACGTGTCCATATTTTCTTCGTGCTGCTTGTAGGGCCACGAAAATTTAGGAGGTGACCGTATACAAACCCGAGCATACCTGCAACCGCGACCTGTCTGGCATAGGATCGAGAAATGTGCGGGCAAAGGCCGTAGCCGCCTATATTGCGCATAGAATGCACCGCTAGAGCAAGATACTGAAACCCGCCGATATTCAAGTTGATCTTTTGGATAGGTTTGGAATCCAAGCGAGTTATTGTGTGGCGCTGCGAGCACGTAATGCTGCGATATCAATGATTTACGGTGGCCATACAGAGTCATATAAAAATCTTCCGAAGTATTTGCATTTGCTCCGTATGCAAAATCCAGGCTCTTTGACCGATCTAGATGTTGGTCTTGATGGTGATTTTCGACATCTATTTTTTATGTTTGGTGTTTGCCGAAGTCCTTGGTTATTCCAGCTTAGAAACGTGATTGCGGTTGACGGGACACACCTGAAGGGGAGGAATAAGGGAATATTATTGTCGTTGTTGGTATTGATGCTAACGAACAAATATTCCCACTTTCTTTTGGTATTGGTCTGATTGAAAATGATATTTCGTGGAAGTGGTTTCGAACTCGGCTCCGAGCAGCACTCTCCTCCACTAGTGATCTAGTAATTGTATCAGATCAACACAAAAGTATAGCCAACGCGGTAAGAGATGTTTATCCGGAAGCACACCACGGCCTTTGCTACTACCACATCGCAAATAAGATTGCTCGATATGGTAAGTGGACCGTGCAGATGTTCCACAAGGCAGCATACGCATATCGAACATCAGTCTTCAACCGCGCGTTGAACGCGATGCGAGAGGCACAGCCCGCATCGTACGAGAAGTTGATGGATATCGGTCCCGAGAAGTGGGCCAGATCACAATGTCCTACCTGACGTTACAGCATGTTAACATCCAACCTGGCTGAGTCTATTAACTCTCGACTTCTGGCTGCAAGACGTCTGCCAATATGTGCTATGATCGAGGTAATCCGATATCTGCTCGAAAAGTGGTTTGATGCTCGTAGACAAAAGGCTCATGCGAGGACTGATATTTTGACTGAAGCTGCAGATATGAGAATGAGAAATGAAAGAGATGCAGCACTCAGGTATGTTGTTACATCCGTGACTGCTGACTCATTTAAAGTGGACACTGGAAAAGACAGTGGAGAGTTGATCTCGAGCGAGCCATTCATGTAAATGTGGAGTATGGCAACCGGACGAGATCCCCCGTAAGCATGCAATTGCGGTTTTATACAACCGAGGTCCGGGGAATTTGGTACGTAACTGAGGTAGTGCAACATGGCCTCGTAGGTAAAAGCACCCCATGGGAACGCATTCCATTGGTTGATATCATCAGCCAATACCCATATCCATGTATCAATCTTCTTAGACTCTGCAGGAGCATAGAACCAGAAGAAAAGAGCCAAAATATTAGACAACTTAATCAAGTCATCATCGAAATGCCACCGGGCCGATATGTACAAAACCAACCTTAACAATTCCTTTGCTTCAATCGGTCTCCCACCATTGAACCTGCCGTAAAACCCAGACTGAGTAGGCTGATAAGATGTTGTCATGTCGAAACTAAACTCGCCGAACATCAGCCCAGTGACCAATGCGAACTCCGGATGAGAGAAACGGATGTTCCGACCAACATAATTAAACCAAACCTCCGAAGGTCGTATCAAAACCTCATAGCATAATAGCCGGTGAAGAGCCCGCAAAGCATTCTTACCATCTGGCCAACCCACTATGCTCCCGAACTGACCACAAGTAACGGACTAGATCCATACCACCCTGACTAGATAATTTCTCACTAATCAATGTCCCTAAAGCATGCTTATAATATGTTGTGATCCTCGGGGAAACGTCTCTTAGTGCTAACCGTTTAAAATGGACCTATATATTATAATTAATATTTAATAAATTATAATTATTACAATATTTGTTATAATATTTATTAAATAACATGAATTTAAAAAAAAATAGAACGCTGATTAAAAAAAAATAAAAAAAAAACGTGCCGACCAGTCGGGCACCGGTTCAGACCGGCCCGACCGGTCGGCACCGGGTTCAGCTCGGCGCCGGCAACAATGGCGCGCCAGTTGCCGGCGATTTCTACCACATTTTGATAAATTTTCACCCAATCCAACCAGATCTATGTTATACTCACTAAACCCAACATATATATTCCATAAAAAACCACTTTAAACATGCAATCCTACATTAATTTGAAGATCTAAAAACTAATTTACAAACTAAGATTTCAAGATAAATACTAACCTCTTCCATTGTGTCCGACCGGTTGGACGAAGATTTGCTGTCCGATGGGCGTACTGATGAGCGTGCCGAACTTCCGTGCCGATCAAGAAAATTTCGGTCCGATTGTAGGTGCAGGAATGGGGACCGATGGTGGTGGGGAAGATGATGTATATGTGATTTCGGCCATATCGGTCGGACCATATAGTGTGTCGACCGATAGGGCACAAATATTTAACTTTTTTTTTACATCGATCGATCGATCGGTACATACACAATGTGTGCTGATCGATAGGGCACAAATTTTTTTTTCCGATCCTATCGATCGGCACTTTCACAATTTGTGCCGACCGATCGGCACTATGCGTTAAATTCGGTGCATTTATCCGATCTGATAAATTTCAGGTGAAAATTTTGAAAAAGTGAAGGTGGTTTAGACAAATTGAGTATTTGCTAGATAGTTTTTAAGGAAATGGGTAGTTTTGTAGTTGTAATAGTTAAATTGGATAGATGGGTACAATTCCACATAAATTATTAACTAAATATTATGTACAGTATTTTAATTTCATGACAGAACTAGAGAGAACTTGCCTGGACAATCTGACATATCTACTCGTGATTGATTTGGCACAAACTTCACAGTATATATGTATAGGAGAGAGAGAGAGAGAGTGGCAATTTCAATTATCAATTTGCAATAACAGCTATCCATGTTTTGTATTTTCTTGACTGGTGTTTTGTTGTTTTTATAAATTTGATTAAATGATTAATATCATATATTCTTTTAGATGTTATTTAAAAGGGATATTAACATCTAATTTATAAATATTATATAAATGATATTTTTGCACGTGACTTTTAAAACGTTCGCATAAATTTACGATAAATATGCGTACTGAAAAAAAATTTAACGGCCAAAATATTCAACGTTGATACCAGATTATCTTACTTTGTTTAGTATTTAAGTCATAAACGTCATTTTTATATCAAAATAATTTGATATTTCAATCGCCAAAGTTTTCGTCGATGTGCAAATTTTAACAAATTGAAAAAATTTGTATTTATAAGAGCATTTTGAAAGTTATGTGCAAAATTATAATTCGCTCAAAATTCATGTATTTACAGACTAATATCCATATTTAAAATTATATTTGTGTAGTACTTTAATAATAACTTCCTCCATCTTAAAAAATATTGCATTGTCTTTTTAATTAGACTCTTTCAAAAATCTCAATAATACTATCTTATTGTTTTATAAGGGAACAAAATAATATTAAAATTGTTAAAAAGATGCATGTAGATTTCGCATTATTTACTTAAAAAATCAATTTTAATTTCTTAATCTACATCTTTAAAAAGAGAGAGAGAGAAAAGAATGGTATTATTGAAACGATTGGAATATAAGATTGTATTATAAGTTATTTTATTGTAATGCATTACAAAAAAAATTACAAAATCACATATAATATAAAATTATACATACACATTATGTTAACATCAATATCGCCTAGATTAATATACTAAACGCGTACTAATTGCACTTTATCCATCAAAACTAATCTATCGACACAAATTTATTTATAGATGCACACAACAAATAACAACTGCGATTTCCGGCATATTTCAAATCCTTTGTTCAATCCTCACCATAAAGTGTGAATGTATAAAAGTAGCCGGTACAGATAACTAAATAAGTTATCTAGCCGCCAACATAAAAGTATAAGTTTTCTAGCCGATAATTTATTTATTTTTTTTTTTTTAATAACTATGGGGCCCATCTTCTTTACTTTTGACAAAATATATATATTTAATATATCAAAAATCAAATATTAGATGTAATCGGTAAGACAACTACCCTCTCTCACTTTTCTGACAACGCACAGTAAAAATTAAATGATGAATTAATTGAGGAATTTTGAACAAAATAGCTGAACATAAAAATAGCGAACAAATATCACAACAACACACACTCGAAACGAATAATCTTTCCAAAATATTGAAGAACATATCCATATTTTTATAGTTCTTGTACAAAGAAGACATGGATCCGATAAGTTATTCCATTTTCCACATTTAATCGAACAAAATAAGTATATTTTTTCCCTTATTTTTACCATTTTCAATGTTGTTTCTACTAAAAATTATAAGTAGATTTAATGGAGTTAAATGTATTTATCTAGATTATTTTCGCTTCATTTAGTCGAAATATCGTTCAAAAGTGGTATAAATGTATTAATATGTATGTGACTATAAGTTTCCATGAAAACAGATATAATTGTTCATGACTAAACAATTATATAACACAATCGTTAATTGTCTACACGATTAATATTATAGTCTACTACACGATTAACGATTATGTAGCATAATCGTCAATCGCCTAGTAGACTCACGATTAACGATTATTGTCTACTACACGATTAACGATTATGTAGCATAATCGTCAATCGACTAGTAGAAGACTGAGGGATATGTAGCATTTTTAATTTCATATTATAGATAATTCTTATTAATATATCTTTTATCTTATTATAGATGAGGTGTCAACGTATTATTCTTCAACACAGTGGTCAGTGGAACAAATCTGAATACGAAGGTGGTGATGAATTATTATTCTACACATGGGTGAATTGCAACATTTATCAATTAGTACACGATATTCATCGGAACTTGAAAAGCAATTCTTCAACTACAGCGTATGATTTATTTTATCAAACAAGGACTCCCAACGGTAGAAGAATTCCTATTGAGAGCTCTTCTAGACGCCGACAAATATGCAGCAAATGTCATAACAGTGGTCACAATAAACATACTTGCACTGCTTATATTCCTAGTGAAGGTATCTTGTGATTTATTTTATAATAAAATATATTTCATCCTAATACACATATTTGATTGTTACAGATATTAACATAAATGCAATTTCAAATGATGGAGAGCCGAATAGGAGACCACGACGTCCGAAGAAATTCAGTAATTGTAGTCAGATTGGTCACACAATTAGAATGTGCCCTCTAAATTTTTACGCATAGGGTTTGCACTTAGTTGATCCTCGCGAGTAACTAACTATAACTATTTTTTATCACGGGTTCGATCCTCGCGAGTAACTAACTATAACTATTTTTATCACGGGTTCGATTCTCGCGAGTTGTATTTTTGATCACGGGTTCGACTAGTCAAGTATCGAGTGACTACATAGTCAATCTATCAAGTTAGTTTGAAGTTGGAGATTTGAATATATTTTCTATGGACTATGACTTATAAATGATATTTGTTAATTTAAATCGATTTATAGTTTAAGTGTAACTTATTTTGTGTTATACAATCAATTTTACAATATATTAGTAAATATAATATGGGTTCATCATTGAAATTATATAAAATAGAAGTAAAGTCAATCTATCAAGTTTGAGATTTGAGTATATTCTCTATGAAATATGACTTATTCTTTTAGATTTTGAAAATATATACAAGTATATCATGACTAAATCAAATATGTCTTATATTTCTTACAATTATAATCAATACATCATTAGATATTGTTTAAAGGTTTGGAATTCGATGGGATCACCCTAAGGGTTTTAGAGTTTTAGGGTTTAAGGGTTTAGGGGTTTAGGGTTTATACCCTTGCTCATACCTAGACGATTATGGCTTATTGACTACACGATTATGGCATTAAGTGACTAGTCGATGAATGACATATCGAATATTGACTACACGATTATGGCATTAAGTGACTAGTCGATAATAATGAATGACTTATCGAATATAGTTATTGACATACTATATCTACACGATTAACGATTGAGGAATTAAGTGACTACACGATAACAACCAAAAAATCCCATGTACATAGGAATCAGTCTGAATTAGGATTACCCATAACTTACAAAAAATCCTTAATTACACATAATCCGATTACAATAACTTACAATAAGTCTGAATCAGGACCAAACATGCTAAAAATTCTTAAGACTAAAAAAGATATGTACGCCATTAATTGTTCTTTATTCAGCTGTAATGGTGGGTTACTGCAAAGTAGTCTATCAACATACATCATCGCGTATAAACCACACTCTTCAGAACCCTGCTGCATAAACTGTTCCGACATCTTTACAATACGGAGCTCATCAAATATTGGCGGCTTCCGGACACCGGGTCCAAGACCAGGCACATCCGATCGAACTCGCGGTATATGAGTCTTGCAAGGCAAATAAGCTCTCGTTCCCTCTCGCATATATATCTCGGTTTTTTTTTCCTTTCCTCTCCCCCCCCCCCCCCCCCCCCTCCCCGTGTTTTTTCTCCCCTTCTCCTCTCCCCCTTATATTCCACCAACCAAACCAAACTCTCCTTCATTAAAAAAATATTTTTTTTCAACACCCCGCACCAAATTATATATCAAACAAACCAACCAAAAAACACCACCCCGAGGGATCAAAAAAAAACGATTTCTTTTAGGTAGACCATCGAGTCAATGAAAAACATTAATTATATCATCAATTATATCTTGTCTATAGTAGTAATTCAACACACATTTAGATCCCTGACAAGATTCTCTCTTCCAAGACCAATTATGCTACAAAACAAAAACAAAGAACATATATGTGAAATTGTGGAACAAATCAATCGCAATCATTATCAAGATCAAGGCCAAGAAATTATATTGCAGCAACTAGCCAGGTATTGCACTTTCATTGTAAGAGTAATTTGGAAATTGAAAGTAATTCTTCACTAAACTGGTTGAATAAACCGAGAATGAACATGTTGTGAATAAACCGTTTGAATAAACCGATTGAATTTCAAGGCCTAATTTCGTCAAATTTCGGGGAACTCACTGGAAATCGAGATCCATGGAAGTATTAGTTCGGATATATCACACCGCTCGCGCCTCCGCACCACCTGCGCCTCCGCCCGCCCGCCGCACCACCGCCGCCTCGTGCCTCTCCCCCGCCCGCACCTCGTGCCTCCGCCCGCCCGCTTGCCTCGGCGCCTCCGTCCGCCTCGCCCCCGCCCGCCTGCCTCCGCCTCCCGCCCGCAACTCCTGCGTCTCCGCCCACCCGCACCTCCTCCACCTCCGCCGCCTCTTTCCCCCTCTGAAATCAATCTCCGATGCCGGCACCTCCTGCGACTCCGCCTCTTTCCCCCTCAAGTCGGAAATTGGAGAATGAGAAAAGGGATTCACGATTATTTGCCCTTATCGGTACTAAACAATTATTATAACTAAACAATTATTTCAAATTTTCACTTAACTATTGTATCTTACCGATTACACTAAAAGATTATGTTTTACCGATTACTTATAGATTTTTTTCCGAATTTGTGAATATATAATTCGTCAAAAGTAAATAATATGGGCCCACACTACTTAAAAGAAAACAAAATTTAAAATATCGGCTATAAAACTTACACTTTTATCTGCCCGACTAGATAATTTATTTAGTTTTTACTATCGGCTAGATAAAAAGTTCTCCCCACCATAAATCCCCCTTTCATCTTCTGGTAAAATTATTATGAGAGATAATTATATGTATGTATTATACAATTATATACTATTATAATTGTGTTACAGACGGATCGAGAAATATGAATTAAGGAGGCCAAATCTAAATTTTCGATAAAGGTGATAAAACAATACTTTTAAAGAAATTTACTAAAAAACCAAAATCTACACGATTTAGGGGTGACATCCTCGATCATTAGTGTATGTATTGTGTATAATTTATATGAACCACACATAAATCGAATAAATATTCATAAATTTTTATAGTCAATCAATCGATAATTATAGAAATACATGCAATACGCAATATATTTTTCAAGTTTTAAATCGATATAATTTTAATTTAACTGACTATAGGAGTACGAACAACAACACTGTGATCGTCGACCCACACCTAAACGCGGCAGCAGTTGAGATCTCCGGTGACTGGAGTAAACTCCGGCGAAACAATTGGATTCAAATCCGGATTCTCATTCATTATCACCGCCGCCTCCTCGTTTTTTTTTCAATTCTTTTTTTTTGTATGCAGCTTCGTGTAGTAGAGATATTGTTAAACTTATTTAATATATCATAATATACGGGTTGAAGATGTAAATAGAATAAATTTGAGGGATTACTATGCAATTGATTAATAAGTTATTGTAATTAATTCCTTCACGCATTGACACACTTCGATATGTATATGCGTGTGTCAGTGTGTGTGGTAGAGAGAGAGGGAGCAATTTCTGTAATTTCTTAATTTGATTACGTCTGATATTTTGACTAATATATTTAAAACTACAATTTGATTTTAATTAATGGGATATGGAAAAAATATAAGACAATTTATAAGAGGAATATTTATTAATTAATATTTGTAGAATTCCAATCAATTCGAGTTGGTTGAACCCTGAAATTGTGAAATTTTAGTTGGGTTAGGTTAAATTATGAATCGAGCAGTTATGGTCCAAATACAAAATATATGAGTTTTAGGAAGTCTCTATTCATCGTTTCATATCGGTTTGATTAGGGGTGTTCGGTACGGTTTACCTTACTATTTTTTCCATAGCGCATACCGTACCGATAAGGTTCAGTATGGGAAAAAATGTTGTTACCATACCGATCATTTCGGTATACCATAGTTCGGCATACCGAAAGTTCAGTATAGCAAATCTTCATACCGTTGTCATACCGCTCTTTCGGTATACCGTACCGCACTTCAGTATACCGAAAAATCAAGGTATACCGAGTATTTAACGGTATACCGTAAACTTAGTCTGTGTTTTTTTTATAACAAGGGCAAGAAAGTTATCAATATTGTTTTCTAATAAAATTATACTTTGTATGAATTTATTAATAGATAATTAATGTAATTTTTTGTCGAATAAAGTTATGTCATTTAAGTGAATCTATGATATAACATTAAGATTGTTTGATATGAGTAAAATATTTGTAATAATTTGTAACAATCCGTATTGAACTCCTGCAACCAACATTTTTGTACTTTTTTACACAAAATATATGCAGTATGAAAAATCTCATACAGTTACTGTACCAAAAAACTTCGATACGCTATGACACCGTACCAAAAATTATGGTATACTGAAAATTCGGTATTTTCGATAATTTTTTGGTATGGTATGTGCGGTATAGCGATTTTTCGGTATAACGTAACACCCCTAGGTTTGATAATAAAATAATTATTAAGAGATATTTGAGATTTATTAAAAAAACACTTATACTTCATTTCTATATTTAGACTTATATATTACGCAAAATACAATCCAAACCAAATAAGAAACACCAATTTATGTAACAAGCGTGATATATTTATTGAAATTATTCATCGATCGATACAATTTTAATCTAACCGATCGTCGGAGTAAGAAAAACGACGCCGTGACCGTCGACCATAATCCAGACACGATCGCGGCGGAGATCTTGCTGCATCCCGCTCCCCGGTTTCACGACTATTGCATTCTTCACACCCGGATTCTCCTTCAATATCACCGCCGCCGCGTCGCCGCCATTCTTCCCCACCAGTTCCGGCCACGAATTCTTCCCCACATCTTCAAACCAAATTAGACCGGGAGAAGGGCGGTTCTTACATGAACAGTTTGACATCTCTACTTGTGAATTGTGGTTGACTTTCTACAGCTTCGTGTAATGGATTGGCACAAAGACGACTTGCATTGGTATTTATTAGGAAAAAAGTCAACAAACCCCCGAACTATTCAAAAGGTTTGATTTAAAAAGACACGCAACCAACCTTTACTAATACTCCTTCCGTCTAATCCATCTTAACGTGTATTCGCTTTCTAACGTCCCACTCATCTTGACACGTTTTCAAAAAAGGAAATAATTTATCCTACTAGTTTTTTATTTCTCTCTCCTACTTTTTTCATTTTTCTCTCCTACTTTTTCATTTCTCTCTCCTACTTTATCCCTCTCTCATACTTTATTATCCATTTTCTTAATTACCGTGTAAAAGAAATGCGTCGAAGATGGGTGGGACGGAGGGAATATTTTGCGATTACCTTTCCCATGATTGTTTTCCATCCAATTTACCGTTTATTATAAGGACAAAAGATTTTCTCAACTTTCTCAAATCTAATACTCCATCTTTTAAAATAGTCCAGTTTTTTTTCGATGTGGTTTTAAGGAGATTAGTTGACATGTTTAAAGTTGCGTACGGTTATGAGTCCCTAAAAAGAGTATTAATAATTTGCCGAAAAAAACCGAACAACTTTAATGGGACAAATTTCAAAAGGTATACTTGGACTATTTTAATGAACCGGGTGGAATAAATAATTATACTCCCTCCCTCCAGCTGAACTTGTCATGTTTCTTTTCGGCACGGTTATTTAAGAAAGTTGGTATAGGTTGATGCCTAAGGTGTAAGAAAAATATATTGGGAATTTTGTTGTTTAATTATTAGGGTATACCATACGATACAATACGGACACGAAACGATATTTTTTGAAAAACTTAAGACACGACACAAACGCTAATATATACTATAAGATATAGACTCACGCGTAAAATAAATTAATTTTGTGAATTTTTATTAAATTTAGATGTTGCATTTACTGAAATGTGTATATATGTAGGACACGGCCTCCGCGGGCCGAGGAGAAAAGGGGTTCGGCGTGTACACGAGATCAGAAGCAAGGAGGTCCTCTTCCCCATTACTTAGAAAAAGTGAGCCACCGGTTCTCTCTCAATTCATCAAATTCCAAACAAGGATAAAAAACAATTCTTGAATGAGGACGCAAGAACGCTCGATCAGTGAGCTATTACGCACTCATTTTCGATTTGTCTAGGAATGAGGTGCTCGGGGGTCGACATTGTTTGGTTTCAAATGAAATCAAAAAATGGGTTATCGGAGGTGTCATTTTTTATTTAAATATCGTATCGTGTTACAGTGTCCGACATGATGATACCTTGAAGTTTTTTGAAATGTCCGTGCAACATCGATTATTACATATCAAAAACAAAAAGTATTATGAGAGAGACAATTACATAGGTATTATACAATTATATACTAGGAGTATGAACAACGACACCGTGATCGTCGACCCACACCCAAATCCGGATTCTCATTCATTATCACCGCCGCCGCCTCGTCGCCATTCTCCCCCACCAGCTCCGGCCACGAAATCTTGCCTGCACACCGCACACGCCATTTCTACTTAGTGATTTTTTATTATTATTATTTTTTTCTGCAGCTTCGTGTAGTAGATATTGTTAAACTTATTTAGTATATATAATAATACACGGGTTGTAGAAGTAAATATAATATATTTGAAGGATTATTATGCAATTAATTCCTTCAGGTATTGACACACTTCGATATGGATATGTGTGAGTATGCGTGTGTGGTAGAGAGAGAGGGAGCAAATCGATTAAAATTTAGATAAGTTAACTGTTAACACCATAGTCTATTGAAACATCTACTATTAAAGTTAAAATATTATCATACTCCAAAATATTGCAATCATTTAAAAAAAAAACCACCATCTGCTCTCTAAAAGAATTTCAAAAGTCGTGGACAACTGCTACTCAATCTCCTTTCTCTTTTTTTACCTATTAGATGACTAATAAAGTATTTCTAGTTCAACAATAATGTAATATTTTAGGTATAATAATATAATATAATATAAATTTTAGAGGCAATAATAAAATATATTTTAATTATAAAATTGACGGATTGGATCCGATCTCAAAAGGCAAAGTCAAGTTCCAAGTATGTAATGTCTAAAATGGGTCAAATCCAATCCGAATCTATTGGTTCCAATTTTTTTAAGATCCAGATCCGAAAAAATATAGTTGGATCCATGGATCTAAACCGGATCCAATATCAATTGTCAGTCGGAAAGTCTATTTTTTATGCTTCTTTAACATTTTAGTTCAATATATTAGTTATAATATTAATAGTGCATATAAATCTAAACATATACAGTTAAACCTCGATAAAGTAATAACATTGAGACTGAGATAAAATATTCATTTAACGAGGTTATTACTTTATCGAACAATATTTTAGTGTATTGACCCATATCGGGACCGAAAAAAATTATTATCTTAGCGAGGTTATTATTTTATCGAATATTACTTTATCGCGATTTAACGTATTACTACTATCGAGATTATTTTATTATCTTAACAGATTATTATTTTATCGAAAATTATCTTAGCGAGGTTATTATTTTATCGAATATTACTTTATCGAAGTTTAACTGTATTACTACTATTAATAATAAGTTAATTATACTTATGTGATGGGGCAAATTGATGTGGAGATACACTCCTCTCCTATTTAATGTGACTAAATTAATTGTGTGACATATAAACGTTGCAGAATTCGAACTTTGCAGGTTAACACGTTCAATTAAGACGGTAATACAATGCAATAATAATTACATTGAGACTTTATTTCTTACACATGATAATGAGTAACACCAGTATTATCGAGCACACACAATACACAATTTATTTTTCGAGTTCTAATTTGGTACAATTTCGGTCTAACCAATTGTCGGAACACGAACAACGATGCCTTGATCGTTGACCCAAACCCGGACCCGGTCGCAGCGGAAGTCTCCGGTGACCTGGCTCCCTTCCTTGACAATTATTGCATCCACATTCGTGTTCTCCCGCTCTATCACCGCCTCTGCGGTGTCGCCGTCCTGCCCCACCAGCTCCGGCCACGAATTCTTCCCTACACGAGTATGCATATAATAAATTAAATTTCAAGACAAGAAATAGCAGTTAAAACAGAAAGTAGAGAAGGTTGGTTCTTGCCTGGACAGTCTGACATATCTACTTGTGATTGATTGAAATTCTACAGCTTCGTGTAATAGATTGGCACAAACTTCCCTATATATATATAGGAGTGAGAGAGAGAGAGGAGAGAGAGAGATGAGTTTTTCAACTGGTTAGACAAGCACGTCATCTTTTTGATCAAGTTAAACTGCGGTGTTATGCTCGACTTTCAAATTTGGATGGTGGGCAAGTAGGATACTCTATCTTATTTCTTACTATATGGCACGTGCTTTTATATTTAATATATAATTATTTGAATAAATATATGTCACCATTTTTATCGATGAAACACCGAATAAAACATAAGAAAATGAGATTGAGGATTATTTATACTTGTCGGCTGTGGGTCGATAAATTTGGATAGCAGTTGTATGATTTTGTAAAGATATTTTCACTATGAGCAGTTAATCAATACAATAATTTAAACGACACAACAATTTTAAAGTAGTTCGGATAAACAAGTAACGTCCACTGATTTTGAATAACACAGGACATTATTTTATTATACTGAGTTAGTCTCAGATAGTTTGTACGTAGGACAAACTGTAACTTGTGATTATACTGAGCAACTATCAGTTTATAGGGACAAACGATAATGTTTGAATGTATCTCCAACGATAAAGGAGTTCTTAACAATTAAGAACAGTTTAATAACTGAACTCCTTCGGTTCTAAGCTATGTACATAACAATGGAGCTTAGGTTAGAGGATGGGAACGAGATTGGCTTCTAGAGCGAAGAACAAAGAGGATTAAACACTCTGGGTTCGTGTTCTTCACATGAATAAACGCTAAGTATTCTAGAGCTTTAGTTCGTTGTATGCTTGAGTTACCTTGTATGGTCGCTTGTATGATCGTGTAGTGCGACTTGAAAGACCACGACCTTCCTTCTATTTATATTAGTGAGCGTGAATAGATTCATTGGAGACAATCAGTCCACGTGTCACTCTATATAGATAGCAAACGTCTTCTTTTCTTTGAATTCTGTAGAGTCCGCTTTCTTGCAGAAAGTGTTGACTTGCAGCTTTTGTAGGAGACTTTGTCAGCTGACTGCTTGTCATTAGTCGAGGTACAGAAAGTGGTTGAGACATATTCAGACTTCAAGGTTGATACTGAAGCTGATCTTTCTCAGATGTACGACCTCAGACAACTCTACTGAAATGACTTGAAGTCCACTGTCAGTTAAAACAACTGACAGGTCGTTGTTGAGTCTGACCGAAAGGTTCAGTATGTTGCTCCTGCTCAGTCCAATAGTATTGAGGGTCAAAACTCTGAGTTCAGTAAACTGCTCCTGCTGAGTCCAGTTCTACTGACTCATGAACACCTTTCAGTATGCTGCTCCTGCTGAGTCTAGTCATACTAAATCTTCACTCCATGGTGCCGCGGCAGATAGTCTACTGAAAGACAACAGAAGGAACTACTGAGCCGGAACCATGCTGAAAGCGAGTCTACTAAGTCTGAAACACTCAAAGACAAAGGTGTTAACTTTTACAAATGAATGATTCACCAATCAGAATAAGGTTTTGAGATCAGTCAAATCTACTACTGAATCAACTCCCAACACTCCCCCACCAGAAATCTTGCCTGCACACCGCACACGCCATTTCTACTTACTGATTTTATTTTATTTTTCTACAGCTTCTCTGTAGTAGATATTGTTAAACTTATTTAGTATATATAATAATACACGGGTTGTAGATGTAAATATAATATATTTGAAGGATTATTATGCAATTAATTATTAACTTATTGTAATTAATTCCTTCACGTAATGACACACTTCGATATGGATATGTGTGAGCATGTGTGTCAGCGTGTGTGGTAGAGAAATGGAGCAATTTCTTAATTTGATTAGGTCTGATATTTTGACTAATACTATATTTAAAACTACAATTTGATTTAATGGGATATGGAAAAAATATAAGTCAATCTATAAATTAGTAATATTTGATGTCGATGAAGTCCCATACACATTCTATCTCTTCCTTTAATGGGATGGTGGTTGGGAAATAGGGATTATAATGAATTGGATTTAGATTTAAATTTTTTTACTTTGGTCCATATTTATTGGATCTCAAAAAAATGAAATTCAAACTCAAATTCATAGGATCAAGGGTCTAGATCCGAATTTATATAATTTTTTAATCAAAATTATTAAAATTTTAAATCGATTAAAATTTAAAAATAAAAGTCTATTGAAACATCTACTATTAAAAATAAAAGTCTATTGAAACATCTACTATTAAAAATAAAAGTCAAAATATTATGATACTCCAAAATATTACAATCATCTAAAAAAACCACCATCTGCTCTCCAAAAAGAATTTCAAAAGTAGTGGACAACTACTACTCAATCTCCTCCCTCTTTTTTTACCTATTAGATGACTAATAAAGTATTTCAAGCTCAACAATAATGTAATATTTTAGGTATAATAATATAATATGATATAAATTTTAGAGGCAATAATAAAATAATATTTTAGTTATAAAATTGACGGATCGGATCCAATCTCAAAAGGCAAAGTCAAGTTCCAAGTTCGTAATGTCTGAAATTGTTCAATCCCGAATCTATTGGTTCTAATTTTTGAAGATCCAAATCCGAGAAAAATATATTTGAATCCATGGATCTAAATCGAATCCAAGATCCATTGCCAGCCAAAAGCCTATTTTTTATGCTTATTTAACATTTTAGTTCAATATATTAGTTATAATATTAATAATGCATATAAATCTAAATATATATAGTTAAACATCGATGAAGTAATAACTTTGAGATTGAGATAAAATATTCATTTAACGAGGTTATTACTTTATCGAACATTATTTTAGTGTATTGACCCATATCGGGACCAGAAGAAATTATTATCTTAGCAAAATTATTATTCTATCGAATATTATTTTATCGAGGTTTAACTATATTACTACTATTAATAATAAGTTAATTATACTTATGTGATGGGGCAAATTGATGTGGAGATACACTCCTCTCCTTTTTAATGTGATTAAATTAATTGTGTGACATATAAACGTTGCAAAATTCGAACTTTGCAGGTTAACACGTTCACTTAAGACGGTAATACAATGAAATAATAATTACATTGAGACTTTATTTCATACACATGATAATGAGTAACACCAATATTATCGAGCGCACATAATACGCAATTTATTTTTCGAGTTCTAATTCGTACAATTTCGGTCTAACCGATTGTCGGAACACGAACAACGACGCCTTGATTGTTGACCCAAACCCGGACCCGGTCGCAGCGGAAGTCTGCGGTGACCGGGCTCCCATCCTTGACAACTATTGCATCCACATTCGTGTTCTCCCGCTCTATCACTGCCTCCGCGGTGTCGCCGTCCTGCCCCACCAGCTCCGGCCACGAATTCTTCCCTACACGAGTATGCATATAATAAATTAAATTTCAAGAAAAGAAATAGCGGCTAAAAAAAAAAAGTAGAGAAGGTTGGTTCTTGCCTGGACAGTCTGTCATATCTACTTGTGATTGATTGAAATTCTACAACTTCGTGTAATAGATTGGCACAATATATAGGGATGTTTGCGCCAATATATATATATATATATATATGAGCGAGAGAGAGGAGAGAGAGAAACGAGTTTTTCAACTGTTTAGACAAGCACGTAATCTTTTTGATTATTTTCTGAATTCACATTTATTGATCAATTTAAACTGCGATGTTATGCTCGACTTTCAAATTTGGATGGTGGGCAAGTAGGATACTCTATCTTATTTCTTGTATTATATTTAATATTTCTTCAATAAAATGGTGGCACTTGTTTTTATATTTAATATATAATTATTTAAATATATGTCACCATTTTTATTAATGAAACACCGAATGAAACATAAGAAAATGAGATTGAAGATTATTACTGACCGGCTGCGGGTCGGCAAATTTTATTTTAATTTTATTTTTTCTTTTGTAATTAAGTGTTTTTTTTCCTTTTCGTTTTATAGATTTAGAGGGATTGTTATCTTTTCATGGTTAGGTTTTCGTCTTTCCGTTTTATGGAAATAGTGAGATCGTTATTATTATTATTTTTTTTTAATAATTAGATATTTCTTTTCTCTCGCTCGTTTTATAAATTTGGAGGGATGGTGGTCGGTAATCTCTCCCTCATACTCTCTCTTTAACATTTTCATTCATTCAATATATAGTATTTATATTATATAGTATTTATATTATATTAATAACGCATATAAATGGAAGAATACTACGGAAGATATATGAGAGTATTTTCGGCATAACAACTCACACTTTTGAAGAAGAGAAGAAGAAAACTTACACTTTCGAAAATGTAGATATGATTTATATGATACACAAAATACAATCCAAGAGAGAAATACCAATTTATTATTTACGTAACAACGCGTGATATATATTTTTCAATTGTTTATATTGATATAATGTTAATCTAATCGATCATCGGAGTTAACGATTCCTTGACCGTCGACCAAAATCCAGACGCGATCGCGGCGGGGATCTTGCTGCATCCTGGTCCCCGGTTTCACGACTATTGCATTCTTCATACGCAGATTCTCCTTCAATATCACCGCCGCCGTTCGTCCCCACCATCTCCGGCCACGAATTCTTCCCCACATCTTCAAACCAAATTAAACTAAAATAATTATTTATTGCTAATCAAATGATACACAAGTAGAGAGAAGGCTGGTTCTTGCCTAGATATAGGGGCGGATCTAGGATTCCGAGTTAAGGGGGTTGAGAATTTATAAGGGGATCAATAGAAATTTTTTTAGAGGTGTTCGTTTCTATTTAGGTCTAATTATACTTACTATTAAGGGGTATTTAGGGGTATTATTTTATTCATCTACTATATTCCTTTTGATTTATATGAAAAATATCACTGCTATGATTGGATGAGATTCAAGAAGAAAAAAAACACAAATATAATATATCAATTCCATACAGTTATACTATATGTTAAATTACTTGTGCAACCTTATTAAAATTGATGTACAAACTTCATGTTTTAAAATCTCGATTAAAGTTCGTGTACTTAATATATAATTTTTAATATTTCTGAGAGCTAATTGTCACATTCATGCTAATTTTTTATATTAACTTAAGGGTAGGATGATAAATTAAAAAAATTCGAGGAGACGAATTCGAAAATTAAAGTGGAACAAAGATGTAAATTATAAAAAATATAGGACAAATAATTATAATACACGAAAGTTCAGGGGATGTTGCACCCACCCGCCTCCCCTTTGGATCCGGACAGTTTTACATCTCTACTTGTGAATTGTGGTCGACTTTCTGCACCTTACCTTTAATAGATTGGCACAAAGACTTCTTGTATTAGTATTTATTAGGGAAAAAGTCAACAAACCGACCTAATTTTGATTTAAGAAGACACGCCACCATCCTTTGAATGTTTTCTATCCAAATTACTGTTTATTATAAGGACAAAAAAAGACTTTTCTCAACTTTCTCAAACCGGGTACTCCTTCCCTTAAAATAGTCCAGTTTCTTTTCGATTTTTAAGGAGTGAATAAATAATTAAATCCCCTGCGTCCCACCGAACTTGTCATGTTTTTTTCGGCGCGATTATTTATGAAAGTTGGTGTAGGTTGATGATGTTGTGAGACCCATACAATCAATTAATTATTTAAAATTGGTTTGTAAGGTAGAATTATGAGACTCATTCAATTAATCAATGTTTTGAATTGATAAACGTGTGAGACCAACTTCATTATTTAAAAAACAAGTGGGATGGGACGGTCCAAAAAGGAATACTCCCTCTGTCCTGTTAATATCGTCCTGTTTCTTTTCAGCACGGAGACTAAGAAGATTGATTTAGTTGTATTTTTATGTGTTTTAATTATATTAAGATATTAACACAGTTTTCGAGGAATTATTGATGGAAATGAATGAGAATTCATCCAAATTTTACTAAAGCATAATTGAGGCAATTGATGTTTTTTTTTTTTGAATTTTTTTCATGTTGTATTTAAAGAAATAATTTAAAGTTTCCAAATTCGTAACGAAACAGAATCGTGGGGTGCGTAGTGGGTAATGAGGGACCCACCTCATTTTTTAATATAAAGTATTTTTTTTGCTATTAAAGGAAACATGACAATATTATTGAGACATCCCGAAAATAAAAACAAGACAATACTAATAGGGCGGAGGGAATAAAATTTAAGTTCAGTGGGACGGATGGAGTATCTGATTTGATACACCCTTGTGGAAGTTGGGCCAGATGAGCCCAATTGAGTAGTTAAGGCATTAGGCCCAAATTAAATATTCCTCTCACGAGTTTAACAAAAAAAAAAACTAAATAAACAGGCCAACCTCTTCCTATTTAAGATTTTAATTCAATAAAAGAAATAAAATCCCAAAACTTTTATTTATACATTGGGCCTTTTATTCATACACATGATATCATATGATATATAATAATAATAATCGGGATAATTACTACTTCTATATAACACGTGTAACACGTAGTACAATTTCGAGCTGCCTAATTAACCGATGGTCGGAGTACGGACGACGACGCCGTGGTCGTTGACCCAAACCCAGACGCGGTCGCATCGGAAGTCTTGGTCACCGGAGTGCCGTCCTTGAGAACTATTGCGTTCACACGACTGTTCTCCTTCTCTATCACCGCCGCCGCGCTCTCGCCGCTCTTCCCCACCAGCTCCGCCCACGAATTCTTCCCTATACGAGTAGACAATAAATTATTAACTAAATATTATGTACAGTATTTAATTTCATGACAGAAAATAGAGAGAGAACTTGCCTGGACAGTTTGACATATTTACTTGTGATTGATTTCTGCAGCTTCTTGTAATAGATTGGCACAAACTTCCCAGTATATAAGTATAGGAGAGAGAGAGAGAGAGAGAGGAGAGAGAGAGTGGCGATTTCAATTATCAATTTACAATAACAGTCATCGATCGGCGTATTTTGTTGACTGGTGTTTTGTTGTTTTTATTAACAATGTCATTTAAAGGGATATTTTAACATATAACTATATACTCCCTCGGTCCCATGATTCTTGTAACATTTTTTTTCGGCGCGGTATTTTAGGAGAATTGTTGGTTGTGAGTAGAGATATGGAACCCTAAAAAAAAGTGTGTGTAATAATTATCCTTTTTAGGAAATATTACAAAAATGGTAGGAGATCCCAAAAAGGAAAATGTTACAAGAATTGTGAGATGGAGGGAGTACATTTTAGATAAATTATGTCTTTCATGCGATTTTAAAATATTCGCATAAATATATATAATTTTTTAATTTGTTTACATTCATATATCGACGAAAATTTTAGCGGCTAAAGTGTTCAATGTGGATGCCAAATTATCTGCGTTATTCAATATTTAAGTCATAAACATCATTTTAGTATCGAAATAATATCATTCTTTTGATATTTCAATCGTCAAAGTTTTCATAGATGTGCAGATTTTAACAAATTGAAAAGTTGGGCATTTAAAAGAGCGTTTGCAAAATCAAAAATGCTTAGAATTCGTGTACAGTAACCTCTCTAAATTAATATGATGGGACTGTGGGACTTTATTATTTTAAATAGATATTAATTTATCTATAAATTAATACTGCTTGTGTTCCATTAATAGTATCTTGTGTTCCCGAAATGGGTATTTCATTAGTGGTGTCTTGTTTCTAAAAATAGTAAAGAATTTGTGGCCACAAAATAAACTACGCAAAAGTCAAACAATATACATCACATGATATCACTTTCTTAATCTCTATGCCCAAAGAAACAAGGCGCTACTAATGGGATGGATAGAGTATTTATTAATTTATAGAGAATTTTCGAAATTCAACGATTGTAGGACTCTTCACAATTTTATGAGCAATTCGAGAAAACAAAACTGGAACTTCTTGATCCAATGAGAAAAGTTAGAGATGTGATTCAATTAGATTTAAGTTTTAACAAAAAAACATGCCACTATAATCATATTTCATAAAATTACCTTAGTGTTATTGTAATTTTAAATAATTATTAATTTATGATTTTGACGGGACCATATATTTATATTTGAGTTTTCTAAAAATGATCTTATTATCTTATCGAATTTGATGATTTTTTACATTAGCCCGAGTCAGGACCGAAGAAAAATATATCTTGAAAATGTAATTAATTTATCGAATATTAAATTATAAAATTTTACAATATTTACAAGCTAATATCCCTATTTTTAGTACTTTAATAATTACTTCCTCCATCTTAAAAATATTGCATTGTATTTTAATTACATTCTTCCAAATCTCAATAATACTATCTTATTTATTAAGAAGGGAATAAAATACTGTTAAAATTGTTAAAAAGATGCATGTAGGTTTCACATTATTAACATTAAAAAAAATTAAATTTCTTAATTTACATCTCGAAAGAAACAGACGGCAACTGAAATATAAGATATTGCAATAAAGGTTATTTTATGACAATGCATTACTACAAAATTACAAATCACATAATATAAAATTATACACACACATTATGTTAACATTAATACCGCCTAGATTAATATACTAAACACGTACTAATTGCACTTTATCCATCATTCTTAATTTATCGACACAAATTTATTTATAGATGCACACATCGACGGTTACGATTTTCGGCATATTTCAAACCCTCTCTTCAATCCTCACCATAAATCCCCCTTTCATCTTCGAAGTAAAATCCGACACGTACACCGGCTCCGCGCTTTCATCCGCCGGCACCACCCTAAACCGCCGCAGAACTCCGGCGACCACCCTCTTCATCTGCAAGAACGCCATATCCTTCCCCAGGCAAATCCTCGGCCCAGCCTGAAAGACCGGATACGTGTACGCATCCCGACCGACGAAGGTCCACTTTCCGGCCGTCTCCTCCCACTCCAGCCACCGCTCGGGGCGGAACTCCGCCCAATCAGCCCCCCACACCTTCTCAGCCCTTCCCATCGCGTACGGATGGTAGCTTATCCTCGTCCCCTTCTTAATCGCTGTACCGTCCGGCAAAACGTCGTCGTTCAACGCCCATTTTGTACTCACTGGCACCGGCGGGTAGAGGCGCATGGCCTCACAGAGGGCGGCGTGAGTGTAGACCATGGTTTTGGCTTCGTCGTAACTGCCTTGATCGGGGTTGTTTGATTGGTTGATCTCTTTGAGTATCTGATTCTCCACCGCCGGATGTTTGTGGATCAGCCAGAAGAACCACGTCAGCGCCGCCGATGTGGTGTCTCGGCCGGCGAGGATGAAGCAGATCACTACGTCGGCGACGAATTCCTCGTCGGAGTGGCCGGAGGTTAGGAATCTCGAGAGGAGATCCTCCGATTCGGCTAGAGCTTGATTTTTCCCCAATTCCTGCTTCTTCTCTCTCATCACCTTCTTCGCGAATTCGCGAACCTCGTGGATCTTATCCTTGAGCTCCTTCTCCTTCCCGATTCCGAGATATTTTTTGAATCTCCATGTGAGAGGAACGTTCGAATTGAACCTCTCGCTGATCAGGCTCAGAGCGGACTCGAAGACGGTGGCGAATTTCGATTCCGGCAGCGACGGAAGCAGGTAGGCTGGATCGTAGCCGAACGCGATTTTGCAGATGTTGTCGAACGCGAATCTCTGCAGAATATCCTGCAAATCGACGACCTTCTCGCCGGCGACATCCAGCGTGGGGACCAACCGGTCGGACAGCTCGGAATCGACGACGGTCTCGACGAACTTCCGCAGCGAGCGGGTGTTGAAATGGTGGCTGGAGAGCTGCCGTTGGAACTTCCAGTTCTCTCCATCGGCGTTGAAAATGCCGTCGCCGAGGAAATCGCGGATGGTGGCGCGGAAGACGTCGCCCTTGGGGTAGTTGACGAAGTTGCTCTTGAGCATGTGCTGGACGTTGGCGGCGTTGGCGGTGAAGATCTGCAGGTAGCCTAAGGGGCGGCGGAGCGTGAAGGTGAGCGTGGGGGTGGAGGTGATGGCGTCGGAGATCCACTGCACGCGCCGCTCCTTGTTCCTCCGGATGGCGAAGATGGAGCCGACGATTGGGTAGGAATTGGGGATTTTCGCGGCGGCTCTAGGGTTTTTGAAGAGGATGAAGACGAGGGAGAGGATAACGGAGAGGAAGACGGACGTTGGCAAGAGAAGATCCGCCATTTTTTAAAAATGGTAAGATTTTATCGGGAGAGATTCCGGCTGTGGATGGAGATTCAATTTGACGACGTCCATTTATAGTAACTACATCTGGTCTATTGCCACGTGGATATTCTATAATCTTTACCAGCTACAGTAATCACTAATTATTAATAATTTAAATCAATTATAATGGGATCAAACACTAGATCAATTAGACTATACGTTGCCGGTTAATTTAAATTATGTAGGGAAAAAAATAATAGTACTTGTAGACTACATGTTTTCGTATCTTTCGTGTTTACTTGCGACTTTGATCCAATAGTTTTTTAATGTGACGCTTAATTTAGTATTTTTCGTTTATTTGCAATTTTGGTCTCATAACTTTTTCGTATAGACAATTATGATCCCATAACTTTCAAGCGGGCAATTTTGATCTCTTAACTTTTGTATAACGATGATTTTTCCCTAACCAAATCCAACAATTTCAGTTGAAAATACTTTAGCTTTCTTTCGTCTTGGACAGTTGGACGGTAGTCGGTGCTTCATTTAAATATCACATCTATTATCCTTTCAATTTATTTTTGTGTAGCGTTAGAAAATTCCAAAGTGCTATTTGAATTTTGAAGTACCTACTATATAAACTTGCGTTGCTACCAAACCACGATATACTATGTATCGATATACCGCGGTCTATATCGTATATCGAACCATACAGATTCTTAACAAACTACGGTAAATACCATAAAATGAAATACCGGTTAATCGATTCGTATCGAACTATGTCGATTCCTATCAAATTATACCGATGTAAACCGAACTATCCATTATACCATTCTTAATATTTATATAATAGATTTATAGATTCATATTTATTTAATAAACTAATTGTATTCACATTATTTATTTATTATTAGACATTTAGATAGTTTTTTGAGACGATGAATGTAATTTGCCCTTGATGGGTTCTGTTTTATTTTCTGTATCAGCATGTTCTACTAATTATCTTAGACATTTTTGTTGGATATGATTTGCATGTTTTCTACATCGGCATGTTTTGTTTCATGGCAGGTTGTTTTTCGATGGGTTAATAACAGCTAACCTCCCTATAGTTTTACTTAGGTGCAAATTTCCCCCTATGATTTCATAAGGTGTACCAAGCCCCCTTATGGTTTACACAAAAAGTGTTATTCACCTCCATGTGGTTTCACATAAGTTCAAATTCCTCCCTATCATTTCTCGTAGGTGCGCTAAGCCTCCTTATGATTTGTAAATTGGTGCAATCCACCCCCTCCGCTTAAATATGGTGAAATACAATTACAAGGTCACCTCATGGTTTAATAAATTTTTATCTTAATATTTATGGTATCATCTTAACATAAGTATTATATACTTGAGGTATATTTGTCCAAACAAGCGAAAAATCGGGCAAAATAACATGTAGGGAGCAATATGCATTGAAATAAAAACTACAGGGATGTGTACTGCACCTTTTTAAACTATAGGAAGGTAAATTACATCTTGTCGAAACCATAGGTGGTTAAATTGCACCTAGCTCTTTTTCGATATACCGTTTACTTCGGTATAATGTTATATTTTTGGTATACCGCCTGTTTTGGTATGCAATATGTTTCGGTATACCAAAAGAGCAGTATGGCAACTGTATAGAGATTGCTTATACCGAACTACGGTATATCGAAATTATCGATAAGACAACGGTATGCATGTTCTCATATCGAACATTTTCGGTACGGTATGTGGTATGAAAAAAATCTTACGGTATACCATACCGAACACCCTTAGTCCCGCCTACTTGTCTTATTTTTTTCGGCACGGAGATTAAAATGAGTGGTTGATTGTGTATAGAGAGGTGGACCCACAAAGGAAAAGTGACAATTTATGTAATAATTATTTTCTATTTTAAGAAACAAGACAAGTTAAGCGAGACAACCTGAAAAGAAAAAAAAATGTTAAGTGGAACAGATGGAGTAATATATTAGAACTGGTTTTAGTTGAAGTTACAAAATAAGTTTAGTAGGACGGAGGCATATTAAAATTCATAAAGTTAATTAATAACTAATACACCACCTGCTCTTTTGTCATTTTGACCGGCCAAACATTATTTATATATTAAAATCCATAAAAATTAGACATCAATATTAGACTTTATTTAGGCCCCTACCCGACCTCCCCCACCTCTAATTTGAAAGTATGTAAATACTCATTTCGTACCATTTATATTGGCTCATTGCATTTCCGGCACGAGAATTAAAAAAGTAGAGTATGTGATAAAGTAAGAGAAGAGATGAGTGAGATGGTGATAAAGTAGGTGAGAGAAATAATAAAATATGAGAATGTAGTATTTTATTTTTTTTCTTTTTTTGAAAGAGGTCAATATAAATGGGACGGACCGAAATGAAAAAGGGTCCAATATAAATAGGACGGAGGAAGTACAACATTACGATATATCGATTCTTGAACGAGAAGTTAACATCAAACTTTGTTGTACAATTTGTCAAAAAAAAGACATTCAACTACCTCGAGTTTTATTCAATAAATAAAATAATTATGTACTTTCTTAAAGTTTTCCTTATTACAAACTTAGACCCTTTAGCATGGACTTTTTCTTACTAATAAAGGGCATTACTTGTTCTTTCGTTTTTATGACGATAGAAAACTCGCAACTACTATTTAAATAAATTACCATTTCTGCATGCAACCACCTTCAATTATAAATTCAACCACCTTGAAGAAAACTGCTTGCATAATCCAATATCAACAAAATGAACTTGTTCATGAACTTCAATATTACACTCCATCCGTCCTGTTACACTTGTCCAGTATTTTTTTTCGATCTGTCGCATCTCACTTGTCCAGTTTCTAAATAAGAAAACAGATCACACACCTTTAATAACTCAAAACAATTAAGTAATTATATTGGTCCCACACATTTACCACACAAACTAATTATAAATACTCCATCTGTCCTGCTATTACTGTCCCCATTGTTTCCGACACGGAGATTAAGAAATTTTGCTTAAACGTTTATTTTATTAGTTTTAATTATATCACAATAGACACAATTTTCGAAGAGTGGTTGGTGGAAAGAAATAAAAAATCATCCAATTTTTTGCAAAGCATCATTGAAACAAACGACTTATTTTTTTTTTTTTTTTTCATGTTGTAATTGAAAAAATAATTAAAAATATTCAAAAAATTAATAATCATAAATTTTTGAGTCAGAGGGAACTAAATCGCATGAAAGATAAATTTTTGAAGAGAGAGAGTATAAGAATGTGATGGTGAATAGTGGGTAAGGAAGGACACACTACATTTTAGGTTTAAAAATTGATTTTTGTCATTTGAGGAAAGAAGACAGAAAATATGACAATATTAGCGGGACGGAGAGAGTCACGCTTTTATATATAAAACCAACTCTACCTAAATAACCGCGCTGAAAAAAAAAGTTGACAAATGAGATAAGACGAAAGGAGTAGTTCTAAAGCATGGAAATTAATGAGAAAAGAGGCATAATTTTTTTTTTTTTTCTATTTGCTCAAGAAAATCCCAATATGCAACAGCACTTGAACAAATAGAAACAAGTACTACAAGCTTGACAAAAGTGTAGAATCAACCTGCAACTGTAAACTAGTTTGAAAAGGAGAAATAGAAGATTACACTGATCATATACATGTTCCACTCCTCAAGCATGAATCTTGATCTTCTGGGAAGAGAATTGAGTGGAGATCTTCTGGAGCTTCTCGTGATCGAAACGCTTTCTTGACCGTCGTCTCCAGACGATGCGGATGGATTTTCGTGTGGCAAAGCATTTCCCTTCCAGTCATTTGTAAGAACTGCAGAAGCATCATGCCAATAGAAATTATTGTGCACAAGTTTAACCTTTGAAATAATTGCATTTGTATGTCTACGAATTAGTACAAGATGGACTACAGTTTTATTACATGACATGAACAGCAAAAGCATGATGGCAATAGAGATGTAGAGAATTATTCTACTAATGTATACTCCCTCCGTCTTATTCATACTGTCTTGTATAATATATTGGGTTGTCCCTTTCATGCTATCACCTTTCCATAAAAGGGAAATAAAATAACACTACAAATCACAAAAAAGTTATGCGGTTCCGCATCATTTACACACAAAAGTCAAGTTTCTTAAACTACGTGCCGAAACCTTATAGGACAATATGAATATGACAGGGGGGAGTACTTTTCTCAGTGGCGGAACTAGAGCTATAAAGTTGGGGGGTCGAAATAGAGGAACAACGGTGGCCGAAGGCAGAGAAAAAATCGAGAGTTGCTAAATATAGTCACCAACTACACTACAAGCAAATAGTTAATTATATTTTTCACTAAAATTATCTATAAGCAATACGGTCGGGGGGTCGGTCGACCCTCCCGACCCCCCTCTAGTTCCGCCAATGCTTTTCTAGTAAAAACCACGAGTTTAATCTTTGGACTAAGGGCATTTATGTCTAGATATGAGCTCAAAATGGATTAACATAAAAGGCACCACGAATCCGTTTTATCGATGTTTTGCATACGAAAAAAGGGACTTTTGATGTAGTTTATACATTACCTAAATCACATGAACTGCAAAAGCATAATGGCAATAGAGCATCTATATGTCTACAAATGAGCTCAAGATGGTTTACAAAGAACACTATGACAATACGAATTCGTTACTAGATGTTTTTAGCATGTGAAAAAGGGACTTTTTCTGCAGTTTATGACCTAAATTATATTCCCTCCGTCCTATTTAACTTGGATTCAAACTTTCGGGCACGGTTATTAAGGTGATGAGGGTTTCAAGGTAGTAAAGGTGTGAGTTCTATAATTTAAATGAAGTGATTTAATAGTAAATGTGTGAGTCCTACAAGCATAAAAACTTTCCTTTTAGGGTTGAAGACAAGTTGAGTGGGACGGCACGAAGAGGAAACAGAGACAAGTTAAATGGGACGGAGGGGGTAACATTTATCGGCATAATCAGAAAGCTAAATCAAGATGATAGTCTATGTTTCTAGGTAAAAAAACTACTTCTTCAAGTGTTGGAGTCAAGACTTACTTTTCAATTGAGAGATGCAAATCTGGCTGGATGGTCAATGCTCTTCTGAAGGAGTTCCTCCAATATCTTCATCCTCCACGCTTGACACCGATCCACTCGTTAGGTTTGCAGTTGCCGTACGGTCTCAACATTCGATCAGCTTTCGGAACGGCTACTATCCCCAAGATCCGTCTCCGTAGGGGCCGCAGTTTGATTCTCTTGATCCGAGGTTTCTTCCATGTCGTCATCCTCCTCTTGTTCGTTCCCATAGTTACCCCTATAAGATTCCAACTCGTATTCCATGTCCTGCAACTCCTTCTCCCTCTCGGCGAGAAGATCGTTAGCCCTTTCTAATGCTTGCGAATCGTACGCTGCTTGCTCCTCCATCATCCGTAGGTAATGCAGGGCCTCCATACGCAACGCTGCCTTCTCCTCCTGCAATCTAGTGATCATCGCCATTGCTTCCTCGGCTGCAATAGCGGAAGCGTTCCGTTCTTCCTCCAAGTCCTTGTATAGATCACTCAGGCAGCTTTGATCGCTTTCGATCTGGCGTTTTAGTTGCTCAACGATATCCTCACCCTCGGTGATATCAAACGAAGGTACATGTGGCTTGGCTTTGGGTGATGCCGTAATGGGAGGTACCCTAGGAAGGGTATCTTCGTCTTTTCTCGTTCCATCGTGTTTAAGATGAACTCTATGACCGGAAGTGGATACCTCTGCCACGTCGTGAGGCTTAGTAGGAGCCCGCGTTTTAGCCGGATCGAAAGTGTTTCTATCCGATTTTTCATGATTCTTGTCACCATGAACCGAAGCCTCGATATGATGCAGATGCTTTTTCTCCGAGAAATGATGAGCATCACCGGGTTGATTAGATTCGTTATGTTTGGCCTTAGATGGCTCTCCATTCTCAATCGCTTTCCCAGCATCCTCTGTTGCAAAAGCACTAAACAAGTTAGTATAAAAAAGTATTACTTTTATTATTAAATCGACCATAACAGTGATTAAACACTAGATCAACCACTTATGCAGAAGTGAGAATACCAACTAAGCTACATGCTGTCGGTTAAACAAGTCGGTATAAGATAGCTAAACAATGTGGATTATTGTGATAAGATAGCTTACGTTTTGTGGGCGTCGTTACACCGGGTAACGGAGGAACACTGCATACGGAGAGGATCTCAGATAGCACAGAGATGGCCGGCATGTGAGGGAGAGACGTGCTCGACTCGGATGCCTCACCCATATCCGACGACAAAGGATTCGGCTGATGATCAAGAGCTAAAGGTTTCGTTTCAAGAACCCGACCCGTGCGGCTCTCTAGAGCCTCACCGTCAGATGGTGGCTTATCCAAGCTACGCTCCTCAGTCTTCCCATCATCATCGTCTTCATCTTCCGATTGTGCAAAATCCGACTCAGAATCGGACGAGAGTTTCAGCTTCGTATACGCTACACTCGAGATAGTATCCCCACCAACACCAACGCCAACACCAACACTACTTTCTTCAGTCAACGGCCCTCTAAACTTATCCCTAACCCTCTTCAAGCTATCTTTGTGGATTAATTGCGGGGTACGGGATAGCGACACGGGAAGAGGCTGCCTAATGTTAGCCCTCGAAGCCCCAAAGTCGAGCTCAAGCAACCTCTCCGTGTTGGATTTAGCTGTCAATGGTCTACTACAACAAGAACAAGTTATGTTGGCTCTCTGCAGAGTCGTCGACGTGAGACACTCTTCGCACAAGCTACGGATATTAGCAAACTTGTGATGCATAGAACACGACACTAGTGAAGAAATCTCTTCCCTATGATCCGTGCATAGTAAGCTCCAATAGAACCCGGGCTTCTTCCTTCCGAAGCCATGGTCGAGCCTCGAGCATAGCATGCAAGGGGGCTCGAGTTCACAGTACCGAGCAAATATCATGAGCACGTACCACAATGTCGCGTCGAGAAACAGCAAGAACATCAAGAACCATTCACATGCAGCGGATGACAAGATGGTCGCGAATCCATCGGGTTTTCGCTTCTTCCAGAACCACATCTCAGCATCCATTGCAACAGTATGAGAGTTTTGGAGAGAATCAAATACTATAACTAACTTCTACCTGCAAGTTTTGTTCCCTATAAATCAGCAAACAATGCATCAAGGTTAAGGAAGATTGCAGCTTAAAAAAAATCCCAATTCATGAAATCTTCAGTCAAGAAAGACCTCAATGTTAGATAAGTTGGATGTTTTAGTCCTCGTTAAAATTATCCCGAAAATGCCCTTTTTATTCTATTTTATTTTTCTTAAAAAAAATTGACTAACGGTTGACTAACCGAAAATTTAACGGAAGGACCAAATTGACCAAAATTCCATAGTTTGGAGACCAAATAACTAAAAAAAATAAATAGGGGACCAAATTGGCCAAAAGACTATAGTTTGGGGACTAAAAAATCCAATTTGTCATTCGTAAATCAAACAACTTCAACGAGAAAAAATCGATTTTAGCCCTCTAATGTGGTCTTTGTTCATTTTAGGTCCTATAACTTTATAAAGTGTTCGACTTTGGTCCCATGACGGAAATTGCCCGATAGAAAACGGTGCGTGAACTACATTATTCGCCGAAAGACTAAAATCGAATATTTTGCAACATGAACTCACAATGCATCAAGGTAAAAGAAGGTTGCAGCTAAAAAAACCCCCAAATTCATAATAAGACAAGTATTCAAATTCATAAATCAAACAACAATTTCTACATAACAAACCACAGACAAGAAAGGAACCCTAAATCAATCAACAATGCATTTCCCATCTCCAATTAACGAATCAAGAGTGAACCCTAAACCATAACAATCAAGAATCCTGAATATCCAACATTTAATAATTCATTCGGACCCCTATTTTCACAACATCTTCTTCTCAACACTGCTAAACAATCGAATTAAGAAATTGCATATTTTCTAACAAGATTAAAGGAATCGTGATTTCCTAAAGATAATTGGATTAGTTTCGGAGGGATTAATAAACCCAATTTCTCGAACGAGAAAAAAATAATAATAAAATAAAATCCGTACAATCCCACATACCATCTTAACTCGAGAGGCGGAAAATCTCCGATCAAACGAGAAACCCTATTGTTCGTATTCAAGAACATCCCAGATCTTGGTCCGAATTCACGAACGCGATTCCGACCAGACACGCCAATCGTAAAGGGTCCGAGGTTAGAGACGTTCTATGCCGGAATCGTGAAAAAAAAAAAAAAAAAAAAAAACTGAACAACGGCGAGCTTTAATTCGAGAGATGGGTTGTCTTGATTCTTGAAAATTTGTTTTTTTGGGATTGCGATTAGAGAGAGAGAGAGAGTGCGAGACCTTTGGATCGAGGAAGGCAAGAGGTCGTTTGTGGAGGAGAGATGCATTGTTCGGAGAATCCTACGATGTCGGACTGGGTTGAATCGTCCCTCCGACGAAATTCTCGTGCGTTTTTGGCGGGTAGGAGTCATTCAGTTTGTTCGATGATATTAATGTACTAATTAAACATTTATTTTATTAATTAATTGATGCAAAATTGGGTGGTTATTTTAATCCCAAATCTAATTTATACAACTAACGTTAATGTTAAAATAAAATATTTATGTATCTTCAATTTATTTAGAAAACTACGATTTTATCGCAAAGAATACCCCTACCGTCAAATACGTGTATTTTAATAGTTATGAGTGTGTGAGCAATATTTTTACATTTTTGCTAGTATAAATATTTGAAAAATTATTACAATGTACCTATAATGTTTAATTTTGATAGATTCACATATGTGTCGACAATGTAGCTCACATTTTGAATAAATTCATTCTCAATTCTTAAATGTACACGTTTTCTCCCGATTCTTATCTAGTGTTTTAGATTTTGTCCCGTCTAGTTTAGTACTCCACGATTAAAGTGTGATAAACGAGCTGTTAATTATGACGGGATGGACTTTCGCGTAACATTTTTTAGAATACATGGGTGTTTTTTGCAATAAAACGAACAAATGATAGTTTTACGCAATTTCATCTGAACATATAATTTTATTTTATTTTTTGTCATTTTCGAATCTGTAGTCGTATGTTTAATGACGGTCGGTTTGCAACTTGAAACTGAAAGTGAGGTTCAAATCATGCATTATACAGTTAAACCTCGATAAAGTAATAACCTCGCTAAGATAATAATTTTTTCCGGTCCCGATATGGGTCAATGCACTAAAATAGTGTTCGATAAAGTAATAACCTCATTAAATGAAATTATTTTTTCGGTCGCAAAGTTATTATTTTATCGAAGTTTAACTGAACATGTTAAGATTGTTTAGATTGGCATGTGGTTGGTTCATTAAATAAGCGGCCGAGTGTCTTAAATAGCATAACTACTTTCATTAAAATGCACTAATTTAGGGTTGATGGACGTGACTATCACCGCCCAATGTTCAATTATCCTTTTATGAGTCATTAAGTAACTTCTAGTTGATAATTATGTAATCATTTTTTAATTATTTCTTCTGGTCTACACAAGTACACAACTTTAATTTTGAAGACTAATCTATAAAACATTTCAAGGTTTTAACTTTTAATATAAACATTTATTGACATAAATGGTGTTTGGAATAGCTTTCAGCTGCAGATGGAGTGTTTGGAACACACAACTTTCAGCAGAAATTCTCTATCAAATATAGCCAAGATGGAGAAACTGCTTAAGCTGCTATAATTCAGCTTTCAACTGCAGCTTACAGTTTATCTAATTTATTGGACTATTTTATCCTTTAAAAAAAATTATAATTCTCAAAAAATCATAATTTTAAAATTAATATTTTTTTTTAGTTATAAATTTAATTATAATTATATTTTATATATATTATTCATAAATTCTTCAAGTTTAATAAAATAATCATTATTAAAATTAAATATAATTAAATATAAATTAATTAAAATTCTAGGTTCTGAAAATTTTGAATTTTGAATTAATATTTTCTATTTTCATTTAATGATAATTATTTCTTAGCTACATAATTATTAAAATTATATAAAAATATTTTTATTATGAATTTGAGCAAATAAATAATATTTAAAATATAATAGTATGATATGTTTATGCTAATATGATATATTATAAATTTATATAACATAAAAATTAATTTAATATAATATTTATTTATTTGTTTGTTTATTTTAAATTATAATTATTTAATAATATTGAGGGTAAAACATATATTGCAGTTTCCAAACACTATTTTTCCCACTTTCAGCAGCTTTCGGCACTTATTTTCAAACACCTACAAATTCTCAAACCAGCAGCTTTCAGCCGCTTTCAACACTTATCAATAAGCTTCAGCTAGTCCAAACACCCACATAATCCAAGTTCATCTCTATTTTGAGTGTTATAAAGGAAATTCTTGATTGCTACTTGAATCTTTTGCATGTTATAAGGAAATTCTCGATTGCTACTTGAAGCACGTATTGGGTCAGTCAATTTTTGTATAAGATGTGCAAATCATGCAAAATATAATTACAACAAACTAATCATGTGCGACAGATGAATTATACGGTGTAATTCTCATCTTAATATACATTACTATACTTTATATAATAATTTAGCATAGTAAAGTACTCCCTTCGTTCTGCTATAAGTGGTCATCTTCCCAAGTGGGATGTTCCATTAAAAGTGATCATTTTCAAAATTTGGCAAATATCATTTATCTTTCATACTTTATCATCTTATCTCTTATACACCCATCTTATCTCTCATATTTTATCATCTACATCTCTCTCTCATACTTTCCATCTATTCTCTTAATTCTCGTAGCGAAAAGAATGTGGCTACAAATAATGTGACGGAGGAAGTAGTAAAGAATGCTAAAAAGTAGTATACCATCCATCCCATTAATATCCCATTTCTTTTTTATACGCTTGTTAAAAAAATTATATTTTGTGGTGTATATCACTCCATCAGTTCCATTATTGTTAACTTAATATTCATTTTCAGATTATCCTATTATTGTTGTCTTGTTTAAAAAATGAAAATAATTTGCGGACCACAATTAATTTAAGTAAGTGGATCTCACCACTTTAACAACATCAATCCACTTTCTTAATATCCATGTCGAAAATGAACAAGCCAACAATAATAAGATTGATAGAGTATTACTTTTTTGAATAGTTAATTCTTATCAACACATTTGTTTATTTTTTTAGAAATTGGCATTCATAATGGGCACCCCAATCGAGAAATATTATACTCTCTCCGTCCTTTAAAAAGTGTCTTGTTTTCCTTTTCAAGTCGTCCCATAGAAAATGTTTTGTTTTTTAAAAAGGCAAACAATATGTGGACCAAAATTAATAAGCCAAAATGTCAAACAATATATACCACACAAT
Source organism: Lavandula angustifolia (assembly GCA_028984105.1). Classification (NCBI taxonomy): domain Eukaryota; kingdom Viridiplantae; phylum Streptophyta; class Magnoliopsida; order Lamiales; family Lamiaceae; genus Lavandula; species Lavandula angustifolia. The sequence continues at coordinate 503,218 of CM054812.1, forward strand.
CTCATTTTCTTAATCTTCGTGCCCCATAAAAAGAAGATATTTTCTATGTGACGGAGAGAGTATTACTAATGGGATGAGCAATGTATATGAAAATATTATTAATGTTTGCTCTTAATATATTTGAAAGTAGTGCGTGTAATATTATTAATTGATCAATCAAATTTTATACAAAGATTAGACTCACACTATAATTTTGTGAGATTATTTTATTAATTATTTAAAATTTATAAATTTGTCGTAATTTTTAATTTCGCAGTCCAAGTCTGAATCAGGCCTAAAACGGCCCAGCCCACGAACGCCAATTATCGGGCTTGGACAAAGATAAACGGGCCCGGCCCGGCCGACGAACCCGAGTTCTTCTCTCTTCATTTTCTGGTTTCTGCAATCCGATCAAAATTTCTCACTCTACCACTGTTCCTCTCTGCAAATTTCAATCTCGCTAAATAACAGAAAATCCAGAATAAATGAACCGTTTTCTAAGGTGTTGTTCAGTAAGTAGCTTCAATTTTAGCTAAATTCGATTAGCTTATTGAATTTAAACTGATGAATGTAATATTTTTTTGACATGAATTTTCAAGCGTGGAGGCCTCAGGAGTTTCGCTGCACAGAGTGGAAAGGGGAATTTGCAGATTGGTGGAGTTAAGGATATAATAGCGGTTGCTTCCGGCAAAGGCGGCGTTGGCAAGTCCACTACTGCTGGTAATTTTGCCACCATTTATTGTTTCATTGGATGGATGCGTGTTAATCGATTACTTTTAGGGTTTATCGTATGGTTTGTGTAAATTTTGCTAATTTGGATTTTGAGGCTAATTTATGATCTTCTTTTACATTGCTGTGAATTTTGTAGTTAATTTGGCTGTTTCGCTTGCAAATCAATGCCAGCTGAAAGTTGGTTTGCTGGATGCTGATGTTTACGGACCGTCGATTCCGATGATGATGAAGCTCCATGGAAAGCCTGAAGTGAGTGCAGGTGGTGCCTTAATGAGCTTAGAATTCTATGCTTTATTTCCCAATTTTGAATTTAATTACTGCTTGTATGTTTGGATGAGTTGATAATGCAATCCCATTTTATAATCATGGAATTGTTAATCTATAAATAGATTAGTTCAGTGTTATGTTATGATATAGAAGAAGAGACGAAACAGACTCCCGGAGGATAAATCACCACTTTATTTATCGATAGTATTATCCATACATGTTTGAGTCTTTGAGAGATGAAATTAGGTGGAATCGAAACTTTTGTAATGTTATTCTAACTCGATATCTCTCAACTATGTTCGATATTACCGATTACATAGTTCCTGAGCTTGCTGGCAGCGAAGGGAATCCCAATTGTCTGTTTAGGATTTAGGATTTAGGATTTTAAGCCTCATGCTATTGATCTTTTCCCGCATCATTAAATTTTCTTTTTCTTTTGTCGAAGGAAGATTACTGCTTTTATCCCCCAATTTCTTCCGTTAGGTTTATTTGCTCTGTCGTCTATGTCAAGATATCGTCTCTACCAGATGCTTGCTTGTTTCCATTGAGGTTCGAGTCAGTCATGATCATTGCTTATCTGCAATTCATCCGAGTTTTCATTAGGGTGTTCAATATGAAACTGGAGTGCATGATTAATGTGTGAATTTACCATTCTTATACGTATCGGGTTTTTTTTTTTTCATGGTACATCTAGCAGATAAGAAAATGATCCCGATTGAAAACTACGGCGTTAAATGCATGTCGATGGGCTCCCTAGTGGCAGATGGAGAGGCGCTCGTTTGGAGAGGTCCCATGGCAAGTGATGCTTGTTTTTGTACTGGTTATGTTTTCATAATTTCTTCTTTAATTGCCTTTTTTTTTTTTTTTTTTCTATTTTTGGTTCTTGTAAGAATGAAGTTGGAACTTTTCGTTAGCAACTGATGCTGAACTCCTGATAACCAATCATATTGCATGCTACAATTAATTTGGTTTTGGTAGATCTTTTTTGTTAATTTTTCATCGTTTACAGGTCATGAAAGCACTCGAACAGATGACAAGAGGGGTTAATTGGGGAACCCTAGATATTCTTGTGGTGGACATGCCGCCCGGCACTGGGGACGCTCAGATTTCCATCTCCCAGAGATTGCAATTATCAGGTCAGTTACATAGTGTTTTGGTTAATACTCCCTCCGTCGCATTTGAAACGACCCGTTTTCCTTTTCGAGACGTCCCACTTGAAACGACCCGTTTCCAAAAAAGGAAATAACTTTCCAAAAAAATTACAATCATATATCCTACTTTATCATTTTTCTCTCATACTTCATCATATACTCTATCACTATTTCATTCATCTTCTCTCTCTTACTTTATCATCTAATCATCTCTCATACTTTATCAACTACTTTCTTAATTTCCGCATCGAAAAGAAATCGGTCGTTTCAAACGGGACGGAAGGAATGCTAAGGAAGATTCATTACCTTCATAATTTCATCTATTCACTTGCTCTTAATTTTATAATGTGACCGGGAAAGCATGCTTGATCTTCTAATCGATGTTTGATGAGGATTTTGTTGCATCCATTTTTAGAGGAGAATTGAGTCATTAACTTCAAGGGGTCGTTGGAGTGTTTGAATTGTCTTATTGGAGTGTTTGAATTGTCTTATTCCACTTCAATCTTTGAATTCAATGACACATCCCATTTATTATGTCATTTTTCTGACTTTTTATTAGGAGCCCTAATTGTGTCGACTCCTCAAGACGTTGCATTAATGGATGCTAGAAGAGGAGTTAAAATGTTCTCCCAAGTGAACGTGCCAGTATTCCCCTTACCTTGAGTTTCATAATTTGCATTTCCACAATTTCCTCAACGCTCTTTAACTCGAGTTTTTCATGAATTAAAGCATACGTGACTCACAATTTGATTAGCTTTTGAGTTCATATCCTCAGTTTCCTGAGCATGTTGTGTTTTCTGCAACTTAAATGTTTTTGATAAATAAGCTTAGATTAATTTAGGCATTAGAGAATGGCCTTTGCATCATTTATTCGTTCTATTTATAATTACGGTTCGACACAGCATTTGATGAATAGACATTTCATAGATAATTACACTTGTATTAAATACTACCTCCATCCCGCTATTTCCGGCACACTTCACTTGGGCACGAAAATTAAGAAAGTAGATGATTAAGAATGAGATGGGGGTAGATGATAAAGTAGGAGAGAGAAGATGAGTGAGAGTAGATGATAAAGTAAGAGAGAGAAGATGATAAAGTAATAAAAAATAGGAGAGATAAGATGGTAAAGTATGAGAGAGATGATAGTTATTTCTAAATTAGGAAGTGTGCCAGAAATAGCGGGACGTCCATTTCGGGAAAGTGTGCCAGAAATAGCAGAACGGAGGTAGTATGTATTTACAAATGCAAATACATCTGAATAATATCATTTGCACAAATGCATTAATGCAAATTCTTCTCACTGCAATCCTCATTTGAGCATAGCTTTTTCAAACTAATCACTTATCGAAACACTACCACTTCGTCTTTAACTAAGTTCTTCACCGAATTTCCTTACTTTTTCGTATTTACATATTTAGATATCATATGATAATGTTTCTATTGCTTGCAATGCGCCGCAGATTTTAGGAATCCTCGAGAACATGAGCTACTTCAAATGTCCAAGCTGTAACGAGCGTCATTACATTTTCGGTAAGGGTGGAGCTCAAAAGACAGCTGATGAGATGGGCATGAGATTTCTTGGCGAGGTATTTTCTTTTCGTCTTTGAATCGTTTAGACTTCGTAACGTTTTGCCACAATCTACTAATCTATTAACTTCATCATCCTAGTTGCCACTTGAGACGGGAATAAGGAGTGGCTCCGATGAAGGAGTCCCCGTTGTGATATCCAGTCCGGATTCTTTCGTATCCAAGGCTTACGGTGATGTCGCCCAAAAGATTGTCACCACACTCGAGTTACTCAACCGACCATCTTCCCGGCCAGAGATAAACCTATAAATATCGCTCGTTTGCAGTTGTATCTGATTAAAAGGTATGCATAAGCTACGTCTGATTAACTTAGCCTCTCACTTTGACATAGTTTTGCTCTTTTGCTTTACTCTCTTCTCGGGCGCAGTTTTGGTGAAGGTGTCGAACGTGTTACGTAGTTTTGTGTATCGAACGAGGGATATGGGTGTTTGTGTTTCTCCTTGAGTAGGATTTGGTGTAAGAATAATGATGAGAGTATGGGAATATTATGTGAGGGAAGTATGGTGTTGGATAAGAGTATATATTCTTGTAGTAGTGTTTGCAGATGAAAAGGAGAAAGTTGAGTAGATTGGCAAACAAACTTGTGCTTTTATTTGATGGTTGTGGATGGAAAAGAATGGAATTTAATCAAATTATTCCATTTTCCTTTTTGACATTCAAATTCCATGTTTTTTCTTTCGTATTCCGCTATTCTATAAAACAATGGTGGATAGAGAAAATTATTCTGTCAATTCGATTAGGTCAAGACTTTTTTTTTATATAATTTAAAAGATGTCAAATTGCGAATGAGGATTAATCACTATATTTGGTTATGGAGTAAACAGTCAAATTGGTCTTCTACCTATTTCATAACATTCAATTGGTCCATCACCTTTTAATTAAGTTATATGAGCCAAAATATCATAATTTTGTTTGTCACGTTTACTTTTTATTTTATTTACGATTTAAAAAGTGATGGAAAGTGGTGAATGAGATGACAAATATGCCTTAAGAAATTAGAATATTTAGGCTTATATGACTCGATTGAAATATGGAGTATTAATTTGAATATTATGAAAAGGTGGAGGGGCAGGAGTATTAATTTGAATATTATGAAAAGGTGGAGGGACGGGAGGACGGATATATCGAAGGAAATTAAGATGTTTAGACTTATATGACTCGATTATATAGACAAACTTGTCCATAAAATTGATTAATGGAAAAGTTGAGGGTTAATTTGACTGTTTACTGTGACCTTCTCTTTCTGTTATGATATTCCCTTATAACATTAATTTCGTTAAACATCGAAATTCAAATATTTATTTGATCAACTTCTGTTAAAAATTGAGGTTGATTTACTGTTTAAAAATTGAGGAAAACATGTTAAATTTATATGACTCAATTGAAAGATGGATGATCAATTTAAATGTTATGAAAAAGGTGCAGGAACGAATATGACAATAAAATTGATATGTTTAGACTTATATGATAATTGAAAAGTAAAGAATCAAAGTGAATGTCATGGAAAACTGCAATGAAATTGAGATGTTTAGATTTTTATGACTTCATTTAAAAGTAAAGGATTAGTGTGAATGTTAAGGAAAAAGTGGAGGACTAATTTGACGGTTAATTCCTTGGTTATGTAATATAGAAAATGATTTTTTTTATTGAAACGGCGTCGTCACAATTGAAATTGATATTCTGTAGCTATAGAAATTGAAGTATTAAGCAAATAATGAAAAATATATAATCCGATTATTTTCAACTTTAAGACCAAAGCGGAAAATGCGAAAAGGAAGAAGATAAAGAGCTGCTGCGCGTTTCCGCAATCCAACTGCAAATTCGAAGCTGCTTAGCTTCTGCAATTTCTTCTCATCGTTGATCGCATTCGTCCAATTCTGCCGTCTCAATTCGATAATCGCGCTGAATGCATAATCACGTCGCGTTATCGCTCAAATCCAATTATGCGCTCTTCTCCTCCTACCCAAACTCCATCAGAAACCCTAGATCCTCTGCCTCTGCATCCAATAAGCGTTTCCAGTACCTCTCCGTCTTGAGATGCGGAGGAATCGAGACTCCGCCGGTCGCCAAGCAGTGTTTCGGTTCTCTCAGCGTCGGCGGCGGCTCGGTGGACAATGACCGGGTTAAATCTGTTGGAGTTAAGGAAATCGACGTCGCAACGCTCGGGAATCTATGTGTTGATATCGTGCTCAATGTTCCGGAGTTGCCGCCGGAACCCTTGGATGAACGTGAAGCCTATATGGATGAATTGTCCAAATCGCCTCCTGATAAGGTTCTTCTTTTTCCTTTTAATCTCTGAAACTTATATTTCTTTCGTTTACTTTGTTTTGATGCTAATTGTTTATGGTTGGAGATGTTTGTGGGAAGTGCACTTTTGATGATTCATGCTTGTAAATCTTGATTACATTTTGTAGTTGTTAACTGCCATGATGTTTCATTGGAACACTGACATTAGAATATGAACTTGAGATTCAAGCTAGAATGTAAAGAACTATTAATACAGAGATTATAAAAAACACCACCATCACCATGTAAACTTATGAACTTATAAGCAGACCCTACTAAGAGAATATAGTGATTTTGGAGTCATACATTCCCAAACAAGCAGCAACGTTGTGATTTTTTTATGGTGATTTCAAGTCGAGTCTATCTATATTGCACGGACACTTCAAAAACATAAACGTATAGTGTCGGACACGTGTCAAGACACTCGGACATGACACTTCAATTGCCGTGTCCAATAGATTTATATATACATATATCTAATTCTACTAAAAATATACAGAATTAGTTTATATTACACTTGATTTTATATTTTTAAATAAATTAGCGCATGTGTCGTGTCCTAAGTTTTTTAAAAAATAGTGTGCCGTGTCCCGTATCCGTGTCGAGTCGTGTCACGTGTCCCTTATCCGTGCAACCTTGATGCCTATAGTTTGTAAATTCAGAGGTTCCTTTAGTTTCTAAATAGTGTTTCTGCTAGTGGTTGATATGCAAGTATATAAATTCCTACTTTAACAACCCCAACCTCCTCCAATGTATCAGTCTTATGATTTAATCAATGAGTAGTGAGTTAGTGACCACCAATATCAGGCTGTACTATGAGAAGATCAGGCTGGATAATTCTTATCTAGGGTTTAAATCTGAGGTGATATAAAATTAAATTTGAGTTTGGACTTTCATTTTGATGAGGTTCCTATGGAGAGTTCTTGGTAGTGTTAAAGGATTCACTCATTTTTACGACACACCGTCGTAGTTATACTCCTCGAGTTTCTGTTATCCAATGTTCAGTCAAGTCTCTTAGTCTTAGATCACAATCTGATCTGAATTTACATACCAGAATACGATTTATAATTGATGTTTTAATTTTTATTGATAGAAATACTGGGAAGCTGGTGGAAATTGCAATATGGCCATAGCTGCAGCTAGATTAGGACTTAATGTCGTTACCGTTGGTCATGTTGGTGATGAGATCTACGGTCGTTTCCTCTTCGATGTACTTCACGATGAAGGAATTGATACGGTTGAAATGGATGAGCAGAATGAAGTAGTGGATATGAGAGATTACGAAACCCTTCTGTGCTGGGTTTTAGTCGACCCCCTGCAAAGGCATGGTTTTTGCAGGTATTTCATACAGATGGAGGTAGGGGTGTAAGTGGTTCCGCTCCAAACCACGAAACCGATCAAACCGAACCAAACCAAATCGAAAAATGTGGTTCGGTTGGTTCGGTTTATCTTGCATTATTTAGGATTTTAAAAAAATAATCATAAAAAAATGAACCGGTGAACCGAACCGACCAAACCATTTATAAGTGGTTCGGTTCGGTTCCGATATTTAAAAACACATCGAACCAAACCGAACCGAACCATTTCTCTGTGTTGTGGTTCAATTTGAAAATACATAAAAAATCGAACCGAACCGAACCGAATCGTTACACCCCTAGATGGAGGAGTAATCGACTCCTTTTAATGGTTTTATTTGAAATGTTCTATGACGAGAAAATACTCCCAAACTTTTTTCCCTCCAGCCGTGCAGATTTCAGTGAGGAGCCTGCATTTAGTTGGATGAGCACGCTTTCCGCAGAAGCAAAGAAGGCTATAAGAAGGTCAAAGATCATTTTCTGCAACGGCTACGGATTTGATGAACTGCCGCCTCGTCTAATTGCGTCTGCTCTAGATTATGCCGTTGAAGTGGGGACATCGGTCTTTTTTGACCCTGGACCACGCGGGAAATCTCTGGTTACGGGAACAGCCGAAGAACGTAAAGCTCTTGAAAAGTACTTGAGGATGAGTGATGTTCTTCTGTTAACTTCTGAAGAGGTTTGAATCTCGATTTTATCGTAATATGACTTGCTTTATCATATCCTGTTGATTCTCAATCACTGCAAGCTTACGGTTCTTCATGGAATCTTAACGTCGTCGTGCTTTCTCGATCTATAAATCGACTCTAATTTACCTTGTTATTATGCTTTATCATGATTTGTATCAGGCTGAATCGTTGACTGGCATCGAGGACCCTATATTAGCCGGTCAAGATTTGCTCGAGAGCGGAACTCGTACGAAGTGGGTGATCATTAAAATGGGTCCGGCAGGTTCTGTATTGATCGCCCCTTCAAGTATATCCTGTGCCCCTGCTTTCAAGGTACTCCATACTTTCATGCTGTTCTACTTAAGTTCTTCCATTTCTTATACTTCTTTAGTTGGATCATTTTAAGTTATTGTACAATCTTGCTAAATCTCGAAATTGGAACACGATGCACCCATAGCGCATACATTCTTCACTCGTATAGCCCACCGCCCTCGAATCGTGTAATCAACCCAGATGTTACTTATACTACCTCCATCCCACTAAAGTTGGCCACATTTCCAGATTAGGACATTCCGTTGAAGTTGGTCACTTTCCGAATTTGGCAAATAATTAATATCATCTCACCTACTTTATCATCTATTCTCACTTATCTTTTCTCTTTTATTTTATCATCTACTCTCACTTATCTTCTCTCTCTTACTTTATCATTTACTCGTCTCTCATACTTTATTATCTATTATCTTAATTCTTGTGCTGAAAAGAAAGTGACAAACTATAGCGAGAAGGGGTAGTATTTTTAAGAATTTGCTTTTTTGCCCTGAATTGATAGATTCCTCCCCCCACCCAAGTGCTACCTTTGTCCTATTATTTGTGGTTCATTTCTTTTCGGCACGAGAATTTAGAAAATAGATGATACAATATGAGAGGGGTAGATGATAATGGAGATAATGAGAAAATAGATGATATAGTAGGAAGAGGTATTGATTTTTTGCCAAATTGAATCCGAGCCACTTTTAGTGGGACGTCTCAATCGTCGTCTCAATTGTTAAAGTGAGTCATTTTTAGCGAGACGGAAGGACTATTAAATTTTGTATCCGTCCCTTTTTCACCTGCACGCATTATTTCTAAACAGGTTAACGTCATGGACACCGTCGGGTGCGGAGACAGTTTCGTGGCAGCCATCGCGTTTGGTTTCATACACAAAATGCCTCTGGTCTACACACTGACCATTGCAAATGCAGTGGGTGCTGCAACTGCTATGGGATGCGGTGCCGGTAGAAACGTTGCTACGCTAGAGCAGGTCATCGAACTCGTAAAAGGATCGAACCTCAACGAAGACAACGCGTTCTGGCAGGACATGCTAAACTCCCACTCCGACGCAGAGAAGATCACGCTGCTCGCCAAAGTTGTCGTGAACGGAAACAATTATCCCATCCAACTTGCCTCCTTGCAGACAGTGGTCTCCGAGCTGATACCCAAACTCGAGCATGCACAGAGAAAGCAGGTCGAAGCATGTTGATGGCAGGTTCGGTTTATTTTCCGAGTAATGGTATAAAAAGAGGGTGTCGGATTCAAGAAAGGAAGAAAGTGATTGTGTGTGGAAATCACAAGATCTGAGATTCACTCTGGATTAGCCAGTTGAACTGGAAAGAGTGGGGAGTTAGGGAAGTTTTGCTTTAGATTTTTTTTTCCCACTTTTCATTATTTTTAATTGGTGTATAATGATTCGATTAGGAGTAGTGCAAAATGTTGAAGTTTCTGAAATTATTGGCCAGGCTTGTATGAACGGGTATATATATAATGTCCATTGAAGCCAGGCATGAACAAAGTCTGAACCTAATTCCGAACCTATCCCATAAATAATAGTATCCATCAAAACCTTTGTCCCAAACCTAGCTTCAAGCCTAACTCCGAGCCTATGCCCTGGGCGACACACGTGCTATAATGGCCGCGATCCCACGAGGGTGAGCTAACCCCAAAAACCCGTCCTTAGTTCAGATTGCAAGCTACAACTCGCTTGCATGAAGCCAGAATCGGTAATAATCATCGGCATACGGCTGGGAATTCTTTCCCAAGCCTTGTACACACCGCCCGTCACACTATGGGAACTGGCCATGCCAGAAGTAATTACCTTAACCGCAAGAGGGGGATGCCGAAGGCAGGGGCATAAAAATAATACTCTCTTCGTCCCAACACTCTTGCTTCAAAATATTTCGGCATGGTATTTTATGAAAGTTGTTAGTTGTATATAAATATGTAAGGCAGTCAAATAAAGTGTGTGATAATTTACTATTTTAGAAAATAAAACAAGAATTGTGTGAAATGGAGGGAGTATTAATCCTCAAATGGTCAAACCCTTTGTCCCGAACCTAGCTCCAAACCTACCTCCGAGCCTAAACCCCACAATATCCTAAAAACAGTATTATTCCTAAACCCCTATACACTCAATTTTCCAAAACCTCGATCCTAAATAGAAAATAAAGCATTTATGGCACGTTATCATTAAAATCTGACCACCAGAAAACGAAACGGAACAGAATGAAACAAGTGAAAGAAAACACTAAGCATCTAAGATAACAAAAATAACTACTGCAAATTGGCAATAGATGAGAATTAAACCATCTTTGGTCATGGCAATCTATCGAATACAACACTACACCAGCAAGTCAAGCTATGTGATAAAAATTTTAAGAAATAAAAACTGTTCATGCCAAAGCCATTTTAAGCCAAATATCATCTAATGAATTACCTCTAGTAGCCGAAATTCGTTCCATACATCGAACCGTAGTCTCCAGCAGGCACATGGTTGGCTTGTTCGGAAGCATTAGAAGTTGAAGAACCGTAAACGGGTGCGTGAGAGGGATACGGATTATAACCTTGCGTTGGTGGTCCGCCAGCTGGCTTCGGTGCACTGCTCCTGGCATCAGCAATACAGTTCTGTACGAAGCAGTTGAAGGACGAAGAATCCATAATTAGTCGACGGAATGTTGGGATATACCAACAGGAGTTGCATAAATGTTCAGATTTGTAATGTAGTATCAGAAATTAAAAGAATCATCTTGGTTGCAGATAAAGATATTCGCTTGGACAAGGTAATAAAAAAATCGAATAAGCCGATATAGAGGAACACACCTGTACCAACTGGTGTGCTGCTTGGACTTGTGCTGCTGAGCCGTTTATCTCGACAGTCATCTCACCGGGAACTCCTCTCGTCTCCTGTACTGCGATAGTCGCACCACTAGTACGACGTATGTAACTAATATTTGCACCATTAACACCAATGACGGCATCAGCGTATAAGAGTGGGATCTGCATGTTCTCTGCGATCTATATGGTAAAAGAAGCAGAGCAGAAAGGATAATTAGAAACGTTACGTGGAGAAAAACCATTCAGGCGAAGCTTAAGACGGAAAAATGCAAGTCGATATAATAGAATCATTATCCAACCATTAAAGCAAGAAAAGTAAACCATGTTCACAGCTGGATATTCTCTCCAATTCGCCCTTCTCCACCAATGGAAACAAGATTAAGATGAATTCGAAGTAGTGCTTCACAGAATACACCAATAATGCAATTTCTAGCAGAAAAGTTGCTGAAAAAACTTATAAATCACACCAACTCTACCTTCACTAGTGAAAATAAGGGAAGCACTGCAAGGCTGAAATTCGTGGATGACATTGAAGCAAAACATACCTTAGCAGTGACTGCTGGTTGGGGCTGCATATTATTTGCATGACCTCCCATTGAGATGTCTCTGCCATAAGAAGATGGGCCTGAGCGAGGCTGATTGTCATAAGGCATGTCTGCAGGTTGATAGTAATCATCATATTGACGTGGACGAGGCGCCATGTACGAATGGTCTGAACCATAACCATGTCCACCATGATTCATAGACATAGCTGGTTGAGGAGCTCTCCATGATTGGGGAGGATGCATGTTCTGGTTTGCTCGAGCACTTGGCATTTGCATCTGACCATGTGAAGCATGGATATTTGATAAATATAACATTGAGATACCATACTATTATAGAATATATTAACAACAATTAGATAGTATCAGTGATTTGATAGGTTTAGAACACCTTAAATCAAGGGATTGGTAAGACGGTGTTTGTTATAAATTTCCACAGTTATCTCATGTAAACTACGATGCAATCATGCTGTAATTCAAAGCAGATATGGTGGAAAATTATTCCTCCCATCTTTCTTCACACAGACACCACTTTACTTAATTATTATTGTTAAAAAATTAAAACACAACGTAACAGCACTTGCCTGCATTTCAAATACTCCAACCACACTCCGATCGACTAAAAATTTTCTAAGATGTGTACCAATTATTTCAACAGCCTTGTCCAGACCTTCAGGCTCCCCCTGTATCTCAACTACACTGTCATCCGGTAAAGCAACGGCAGGCAAGTTCTCTGCAGAGATCATCCCACCCATTTCAGTTATAAATGCTTAATCAGGAAGAATCAAAGTAATTTTTGAGAAACTATTAATCATCTAAATTATTCAGAATAAAAAAATCGATAATGCTTGAAGATCTGTCAACAGTTCAGAGTAGAAAGATCTTAGTGGCCAAATATACAAAAACGTATACAACTATATACATACAAATAAAAGTCACAAATTCAATATCAAGAGGTGACACTCCCTAGGCCTAGGTGAACACTTGATTTGAGAGAATTCTTTTAAAGAGTGCAATTATATTAGGATAGTATATAGCACTTCAATGAGGGATGCATCCAATAAATCGTTAAAAGGTCTGGATGAGGAAATTAATGACTCTTCAGACATTAAGTCAACAGTCAATGAAGCAGAGAGCTCTAATCGGCCGATCCACCGAAAAGGGAAGGATAAAGTACTAAATATTTCTATTTCGATGCATGTGACAAAATTCTTTACACCCTATTCAAGTAAACATAATTCTTCACTCTCGAACAACATAGGTCAAGTAAATATTTGAAAAAATAGCAGCTTAATAAATCATATCAAAACGGACGAACATATCATGAGTTCAGAGGCACAAAAGCTTCAAATTCTTATTCAGCTCACAGGAGATTTTTAATATTATATCTTATTTCGCAATTAAATGAGATATACAAACTTAAGCTATCCAGAAACTAACTGAGACAAGAAGAAAGCAGTTATTTAGAAACGAATTAAAGAAACAAGAGAAGGAACAGCAGTCACGAAGAGCAAATGATTCAAATAAGAGAAGAGAGAGGAAATTATTCTATGGGAAGGACAGAACCTAAAGTATAATAAAAAAAAAATTGAAAATAACAAAACATCAAAGAAAAGTATCTGCAGAGAATGGTTATGCTGGTTTCAGTATAGGTGTGATTCTCTAAACTGTTACAGCAACTTAAATATTTCAAGGGTAACAAATGCAAAACACACTCAAGGCCACACAAAAGAAAGATACCTCCTCCAATTACTCGGACAATACAGTGTGAATCATCTTGAATTGACTTTATCGTGGCACCCTGCTTCCCAATCAAACTGCCAGCCTGTGTAGCTGCCACAAGAAGTCTTGTGCAACATGTTCCGCCAGCTGGTGCATTAGCTGCATCTGAACCTGAATCAATAACATGCTTATGAATCTTCAGAAGACCATCCAAGGCAGGTGGGATCATGAGATCAGGCTCTTCCCTTGAAGAAATCAGTACCTAATAAAAATGGTGAAATATATAAGATTGCAAGGCAGGACAATACTAAAAACTGTATACAGCATAAAATTCTGGTAATATGACCACCAGCGGGTTAAAATAAGTAGAATAAATTTATCTATGTGCCACAAAGGCACAAACAAGAACTCTAACGGATCATATGTATCGAACTCCAGTATATTCAAGATTGCCAACATTATAACAGATATCCTAAGTAGCGAAAACTCAGATCGACCAACTCAAGAAAGTTCTAACATACATTTCTTATGCGTCAGAAATAACAATTTAAAAGTGATGAAAGATTTATAATGTATTCATACACTTGTTGCTGTCAATTTATTTTTTACTTATATTTCATAGTAAATCCTGAATCTTGAGTTTTCTTAATTAATTTATACTTAATAAAGTTTTAGCATCTTATGGTTCCATTGCTGGTGCTACTTTGTTGTGTATAGTTTATGAACTTTTGCAAGACATCAATCGACCAGGTTCTGAATTTACCAGATGTAGAGCAATGCCCTTTGGTACAGATGTCCGAACAAAAATCAATCGGACAAATAGTAAGAAGAGTTTTTCAGCACTTGTAATGCTCATAACTCATTGCTTCAATCTGGATCTTTGATTCATCTTGTTTGCAGCCACAGGATAGATTGATGTATAGCTTAATTTGCAAAACCTGCAAGGACTCATTTTTGTCACGACACTAAAAAGAACCTCTTGGTTAATATCGTTGGCAGGGTTTAATATAATTTTTTTATTAATCTTTGAGATATATTTCAGTCAGCCAGTTCCATGATGTTTAGCTTATTAAAATTTCATCACAATTCTTCATCAAGTGTTTCACCCTCTTTCCATGATACTTTTTATGAGTTCTCCAGTCTTCCTCTCACCAAGGCACTGTACTCAGGCTTGAAGCAACATGACTTCTATTTTTGGAGTTACTCCAAGTCCTCAACTAGCCACAGTCCCATAAAATTATAAAGGAATCTAAAGCCAATTTAAGTCCTGTAACATATACAAGTAGCAATAGAACATATATATATTTGTGATGATTGCTTTGTATAACTTCACAAGTTTAAACTCATGCACTTCTAACTCACATCAGGCACTTGAAAAATTTATGCAAGAAGTAATTGAAAAATATTGAAGGTATTGAGTAGATCGATGTTCACAGGGCATCATCCAATCCACATAAAAGAAACAAATTAGAAGTGTGGTTTAAGTGGACATTTCCCAACTTTATATATAAATTCATGCATGACAAATTAAGAAGTTCTCTTCATTCAACAACAAATCAATAAAACCACACCAGCAAAGCTTTCAACCAAGATGAACCACTTTATATTTACCGAAGATGCTTCTCAAATTAATTAAATCAAGACTTTAAAAACGAGAATCATATAACAACTCACAGTTCTTTCAGTAGCTCCAGGAGGACCATCAAGAATCTTAATTCGTGCCTTTGTTTCCTCACATATTTTCCTAATAGATTCTCCTTTGCGTCCAATGATACCACCAACCTTGTGGGCAGGAACTAACATCCTGAACACATTCTCTCCAGGCCAACCAGGCCATTTATTTTCCTGGATAATACTTGAATCTTTTGCATCTTTTTGAAATTCTTCTAGAGGACGTGAGTTCTCAGGCACATTATCCATCTCTGGTGCATCATTTGTATCTGGCTCATTACCCGTCCCTAGAATATTGTCCATCTGTTGGGCATTATCCATCTCTTGCATCCCTGGCGCATAATCCGTCTCTAATGTATTATCCATCTCTGGCGCATTACTCATCTCTTGCATCTCTGGGGCATATTCCGTCTCTAACGTATTATCCATCTTTGGCGCATTACCCATCTCTTGCATCTCAGGCGCATACTCCGTCTCTAACGTATTATCCATCTCTGGCGCATTATCCATATCTTGCACATTATCAATCTGTTGGACATTGTCTAAGTCCTGCTGCTCAATATTTTCCTCAACCATTTTCTGAAACAATAGATTTAAAAGCCTGTAAATAAAAACAATCATACAAATAACACACAATGCTCACGATAACTTTGGCAACATACAATAAACTAGATATACTCAATATATGTGGTACTACGTAAAGTAATGAAAGAAACTACAAGAATCCACATCTCCACCAAAAACGAAATTCTCAGGAAATAACGATTTGCCACCAGTCACCAGTCTAAATCCCAAGTACCGAGAAAAGCATAACCAGATATATCGGGACACAAAACAATAGTAGCAGAAAGGTATTCCGGGACACAAAACAATAGTAGCAGAAAGGTATTCGTTGATAACTCGAGCGAAAAAAAATCCAATAAACTTCTTCGATAGTTTTTGCATCACAGAACTCCTTGCGAAGACTATAGATAAAGCAAATTAATCAAAACGCAAACAGATACTGAAAATTCCCCGCCTAAACACCTATATCTAGAAACCCTAGAACCATAGCGTAAGATAAAAATCACAATGCATAGAACAAGCAAAGTAAAACAATCACGAAATCGAACAAATGTGTTCTCAATTTCCAACAGGCTTACAGAATTTTGAGCAGGCAGTCTGATAGGGATGAAGAGGAAACAAAAGCGGAGCGAGTAGCGAGAGAGCGAAGCGGGAGAAGATTGAATTGGAAAAAATATTGTATGGTAGGTTTTTATTTAGCAAGTTTTTCTTAATTGCATTCTACTCCCTTTTTATTCTGTATTCCCAGAATAAGCCCCAACTTTTTCGGAAATTAATTTATAGCGTGTCTTTTCAAGATGTCTATAAAAGCTCAATAAAAAAACTCAATTTAATATAATTATATATTCAATTTTTTTATAATATGAAAATAAAGAAAATAATATTTTTTTGATATAATATTATTTGATTTCTTGATTAATTGATTTTATGTTTGTATATTCTTTACTTTTTTTTAGAAAGAATACACTTTTAATGGGTAAATCTAATAAGAAAATGAGGACTTTTTAATGGAAAATAAAAATTTAACAAATGGAATTTGATTGTATTATTAATTTATTATACATATAAATAATGTATTATATACGTAATTTATAACGAATATTAATTTGTTTAAGATTTCACGTGGGCAAATCTCGTCTTTTTCAAGGTCTCTATAAAAGCTCAATAGGAAATTACTACCTCCGTCCCGCTATTTCCGGCACACTTCATTTGGACACGAAAATTAAGAAAGTACTTCCTCCGTCCCATTATTAGTGGTCACCTTTCCTAATTCGGATGTCCCGCTATTATTGGCGACGTCCCAAATTGATAAAAAATCACCACTCTCTTTCCTACTTTATCATCTTATCTCTCCTACTTTATCATATACTTTCATTATTATACTCATTTCTCTCTCCTACTTTATCATCTTCTCTCTCCTACACTCTCATTATCACACTCATCTCTCTCTCCTACTTTATTATCTACTCATCTCTCATACTTTATTACATATTTCCTTAATTCTCGTGCCGAAAAGAAAGGCGCCACTAATAATGGGACGGAGGGAATAGATGACTAAGAATGAGATATGGATAGATGATAAAGTAGGAGAGAGAAGATGAGTGAGAGTAGATGATAAAGTAAGAGAGAGAATATGGTAAAATAAGAGAGAAAATATAATAAAGTTAGAAAAAGTATGATGGCAAAGTATGAAAGACATGATAGTTATTTCCAAATTAGGAAGTGTGCCAGAAATAGCGGGACGTCCATTTCGAAAAAGTGTGTCAGAAATAGCGGGACGAATGTAGTATATAAGAGCATAATTAAATTCAAGTTGCGAAACCAAACCACCTCTAAATTTATCGAGAAATAATCATAAATAAATGAGATTTGATTGTATTATTATTATTATTATTATTATTATTATTATTATTATTATTATACACGTAACATGTAGTAAAACGGATCGATCAGCCAACAAAGAGAGTTGAAACATTCACGCATACATGCGAATCTCCAGATTTGCAGGAAGAAGAAAGGAAAACACACACACACACACCCATGCCAGGAAAAAATTCTTTCTTCTCCTTCATGCAAAATGGTAAGAGAAATCCAACGCAAGACAAATCAATCTCTCCGCTTCAAACCAACACAGATGATTTAACATTCTCCTTTTGGCAGATGACATGAATACCAGCAGCCAATCGACGTACACACAGATCTTCGTAGCCTCCTCCGTCGGGCTGATCATAGCCGCGTGCCTGCACTATCGGATTCGGACATTTCGCGACAAGAAGATCATACCTCGGAAAAGGATTTCGGGCAAGGATCAGGTCTTGAGCATCGAAAAGTTCTCCCATTATGTAGGTAATAACCCCCATCTTCCCTTCTCCGAAGCAAAGATCTAATTGCGTCCTGTTTGACTTGTCTAGTTTTCCTTTTCGACTATCCCGCTTGACTAGTTGGAAAATACTCCATCCGCCCCGCTATTACTATTCTATTTGGTTTCTGCACGAAGATTAAGAAACTTTATTTTAGTGTGCAATTTATGAGTATTAATTATGTTTAAAAAAATGCACACAGTTTTCGATGAGTGATTAGTGGAAAAAATAAAAATTATCCAAATTTTTACAATGGCTAATAAAAGCAACCGATATTTTTTTTATATATACATCTTTTGATATTGTAATAGGAAGAATAATTTAAAGTTTTCAAGAAATTAAAAAATCATAAATTTATGAATTCAAAGCCGAATAAAATCGTATGTTAAATAGATTTTTGAATAATGAGAGCATAAGAATGTGGTGTTGAATAGTGAGTAAGGGAGATCCACTTTATTTTATACTTAAAGAGTATTTTTTGTCATTTTATGAATATAGAACAGTAATAGTAGGACAACTCAATTAAAAAAGTAAGACAAAAATAACGGGATAGAGAAAGTAATTACTACATAAACTCCCACTTTTCTTTATGGAACTCACTCATCTAAACACAATCAATATATGGTACGTAGGGACGGTACGTAGGGAATATATGATATACTCCCTTCATCTCGTCCGACTTGTTTGTTTATTTTTGGCACAATTATTAAGATGAGTGGTTGGTTGTTTATATAGTTAGGCCCCCACAAAGAAAGAGTGAAAATTTTGTGTAATAATTATTTTCCATTTTAAGAAAGAGAATAAATCAAGTGAAACAAATAATTATTTTCCATTTTAAGAAAGAGAATAAATCAAGTAAAACAACCTAAGACGGAAAACAAGACAAGTCAAGCGTGACTGATGACTGAGAGAGTATATTCTTATGCATTGTGTGTGTTGGAGGGCAGCAAGGCAAATGGGATTCAAAGATAGAAGAGAATGCCCACATTTATGCAAATTAGCCTCAGAATACATCAAGAAAACAGAAGGGTGTGAGGAAGATATGTACGCTTTCTTTGCGAGCGAACCGGATGCCGATTCCCTCTTCATTAAACTCGTCGAAGAGTTCGAGAGATGCATACTCAGCTACTTCGCGTTCCACTGGAGACACACGTCGTTCATGCTGAGTCAGGCATGTGGATTCTTGAGCTTCACATGATCAAATCAGCCATGGTGTTTTCACGGAAAAAAACTGATAGCGATGATTTCAGGTGCTCGGTGCTGAAGAGCCGAAGAAGAAGCTCAAGAACATCGTCATGGCAGCAACAAGGTAGATCTCCTGCAAGTAAAATTAGAATGATGAATGTGTTTACACATAAACCTAAATAAAATAATATTCGATAGACTAATATTTTCGCTTAAATAATAATTTCTTCAGGTCCCAAGTTGAGTTAATAAACTAAAATAATGTTCGATAAATTAATAACCTCATTAAAACAAATATTTATTTCTGGTCCCAATGATATTACTTTAAAGAGATTTAAACTATATTTATTTGCAATAAAGGGAACAGAGAGTTGAGAGGGTGACTAAGAATCTGAAGGTGGCAAGAGTGTTTACCACATTAGTGGAGGAGATGAAAGCTATTGGGCTCGTGACGAACGACGATTCACAGTGCACGAACGTGATGGTGCCGATGGCTCATAGCGACAGAAGCCCTGTGCTCCTCCTCATGGGCGGTGGGATGGGAGCGGGGAAGAGTACTGTGCTGAAAGACATTCTGAAAGAGTAAGAGAATTTTTGTCTTACTATTTTTGAGCTCAATGAGTTTATGTTACTCAGTTTTCTCTCTCTTCTGGATTAGACCATTCTGGGCTGGAGCGTCAGCAAATGCGGTTGTAATAGAGGCGGACGCCTTCAAGGGAGTCGGACGTTATTTATAAAGCGTTGAGCTCTAGGGGCCACCATGACCTGCTTCAAACTGCTGAACTGGTATTTATTTAGAGAGAGAGAGAGAGAGATGTTAATGTGTTGTTGTTAAGGGTGAAGATATGAAAGCCAAGCATGTAATAACAGGCAGCAAACCTCACAATAGTATATCCACAGAGCTAAAGAAGTAGTAATTGCATGCAGAGGATTAAAAGGCTGTATAAAAGTCCTATGGAAACATCACCAATTCAATCCTAATGCTGCAGTTTTCTGGAGTTTCTGAACTGATATCCTGATAATACTCTCCCTCTCTCTCTCTCTTCCCCCACCCCCACCCCACCCCACCCCACCCCCCCACCCTCCCTCCTTTCCCTCTCCCCCTTCTCTATCTCCCTTTCTTCCCTTTTCCCTCTCTCTCTCTCCCCCCCCTCTCCCTTTCCCTTTCCCTTTCTTCCTCTCCCTCCCCTTCCCCTCTCCCTCTCCCTCTCCCTCTCCCTCTCTCTATTCCCCTTCCCCTCTCCCCCTTATCTCTCTCACCCATTCCTCCCTTTCCCCTCTCCCTCTCCCTCTCCCCCTCCTCTCTCTCCCTTTCTTCCCCTTCCCCTCTCCCTCTTCCTTTCTCTCTATTCCCCTTTCCCTTTCCTTTCCCCTCTCCCTCTCTCTCTCCCTTTCTCCCCCTTTCATTTTCCCTCTCTTCCCCTCTCCTCTCCCTCTCCCTCTCCCCCTTCTCTCTCTCCCGTTCTTCCCCTCTCCCTCTCCCCATCTCTCTCCCACTCTCACTCTCAATAAGATGAAAATAAACAGTTGAGCACAGATATGAGATACATCAACTCTATATAACATTATCTTAATCAATACGGAGAATCATCTTTTCAACACAAATAAATGAGGCATGTTCCTATCTAGATCAATATGCGAGTGGCAAATAAGGGTTTTCATCATTTAGTAGCAACTGATTCTTACTCATAAATATATGATGAGAATATTTCACCTTAATTCCCTTTTCTAGGTACACCAATCATCTACAGATGCAGCATCATCCCTGCTAGTAACCGCACTCAACGAAGGGCGAGATGTGATCATGGACGGCACTCTTTCGTGGCTTCCGTTTGTCGTGCAAACGATAAACATGGCCAGGAGCGTCCACCGTCGCAGATACCGGATGGGAGCTGGCTACAGAGTAGATGACAACGGGGTAGTAACTGAGAATTACTGGGAACAAATGGATGAAGAACAAGAACAGGACGGAAATAAGAAGAGAAGGCCGTACAGAGTCGAGTTGGTTGGGGTCGTTTGCGACTCTTATTTAGCTGTTATTAGAGGAATAAGGTAAAATCACAATTCACACACTAAGAATATATACTCCCTCCGTCCCATTATTTCTGACTCATTTCTTTTCGACACGAAAATTAAAAAAGTAGGAAATAGATAATGAGAGAATAGATGATAAAGTATGAGAGAGAAAATGAATGAGATAATAATATAATAAATAAAGTAGGAGAGAGAAGATGAAAATAGGAGAGAGTGTATTAATTTTTTGCCAAATTGAGACCGAGTCAGAAATAATGAGACGTCCCAATTAGGAAAACGAGTCAGGAATAATGGGACAGAGGGAGTACATGTCAACCGTCAACAAGATATCATCTTTGTAGCTGATTCGTTTTTTTCGCCCTACTACAGGCGAGCGATAATATGTAGGAGGGCGGTGAGGGTGCACTCTCAGCTGAAATCACACAAGAGATTTGCGGAAGCGTTTATGACATACTGCAACCTAGTTGACAATGCTAGACTTTACTGCACTAATGCATTGGAAGGCCTTCCTAAGGTATACCATTCAACCCTTTCTGAACTCCTAGAAGAGTTACCTTATGCAGAGATGGCAATTTTGCGGGTTGGGGTTGGGTAGTATAATACCCGGACCCAAACCTGCACGGATCTAGAAATTTAGAACCAGCCCTAAACCCGTTCAAGGCAGGCTACCCGACACCAACGGTGTGATTCGGATTGTTAATTTCGAATTATTATCTTTTGTTGGTGGAAGTATTTTTGCTTGAATTTTCTTATTATGTTTGTCATCTATTATTACCTAGAAGTATAAAGTGAAGAATAAGAAAATTCAAATAATATAAAATAAGATTAAATAAAAAAATTAATAACGCGGGTGTGGAAGGGGGGGGGATGGGTGGGGTGGGTAGAAAAATTGGACATGAACCTGCCCCAGACCCGCCCCGTGTTTCTACAGGTCTGGGTATTACTCGGTCCAATTGCCATCTCTAATCTTATGTGATGAATTCGAGAATCTTCACAGAGATTCTACATGATTAGCTCTTTCAAGTTCAGGTATGTTAGTTTCTAATGTATCTGTGTATTCTGAAGATGATAGGATGGAAAGACAAAGATAAGAACCTGCTGGTTGACCCGGATGAGATCGACTGTTTGAAACTGGTAGCCAGGTTGAACGAAAACGCGGACTCCATCTTCGAGCTGTTCAAGACTTGTAATCCAGCTTTTGAAGAAGGCTCCATTTGGAAAGACATAGTTCTGTCGCCTTCGAGGATGAACATCCAGAAAGAACTCAAGTACTCTATTCAGAAAGCTGAGACAAGACAATGAGAGAGTGATTCCGACGAGCAAAAAAACTTATATATATGCGTCTCGATTCATGTAGATCTCTTGGTAGTGGAGAAGAAAGCACAGCTTCTAGAATGCAGATATAACTCATTTATGCTAAAGAACTTCATTTTCACTCCTTTGATTCATCCTATTGGTTAGGCTCATACGAAATAAGAATCTTCCAAATAAATCTAAGAATCCCAATGAATCCCCAATTCTACTTTTTTTTTTATTGGCTTGTTCACAATTCCCTAATCTAAAATTGAGCATTTTATGTGTCGTAAATCGTAATAATCTCAAAACCAAGGCCATGCTCTACCACGACATGGTTGCATGACTGAAAGATTATAAGGTACTCCCTTCGTCCCATTCGAAACGACTATCGGAACGTCCATTTGAAGCGACACGTTTCCAAAAAATGAAATAACTTTTCAAAAAATTACAATGTTCTCTCCTACTTTATTATCTACTATTTCACTCATTTTCTATCTTTTACTTTTATTATAACTCTCTAACTATCTCATTCTATCTTCTCTCTCATATTTTATCATCTACTTTCTTAATTTCCGCACCAAAAATAAACAAGTCGTTTCAAACGGGACGGAAAAACTAATACATAAATGCATGAGAAAGGCTACAATTCCCTACGGATACACCAGAACAACACAACTAAGTCAATAAAAGAAGCACCAACAATTGTCACCTACACTGGATTCCCTTCGAGAGAAGATGGAAGACAAAATACCACAAGTTAACCCACCAAGGCCATGTAGGTTAGCTTGCCTCATTCAAATTAACAAAAGAATGCAACACTGCAATGAAAATAATCCCAAAGCAACATTCAGAAATAACACATAACTCGGCCATAAATCGGAAAATAACCTATCATAGCTTAAACAGGCATCAAATTTGACAAGTAAGAAGCTGCCATTCTTTAACATACTTTTTCCTTTCCGTGACTGAGGAAATCCATAGAACGAAGAATATTTATGAGTGGAAGTTCATCCACATCTCCCTTGGTTATTGAAGAGCATCCTAGCAAGAAGCATGTACTATTAATGGATCCGGAATCCCATTTGAAAGATTAAAAATACATCAATCCTAGTAGTATAAATCTACAAAAGCCGGAATCGAATGTGACTTATAGAATATCAGAGCCTACTCACAAATCTAGTAAGAGAAGACAAGATCCAGAAAGAGAAAAACAGTTTACTTAGAATCTATCAGAAAGATTAGCAATCTATTAAAATGCATTCTTACCTCATTTCATGAGAAAGCAATAACTTACTAAGCATACGCGAACAACAGTAGCAACTTAAAACTACAATGCCGGATTACAGGAAAGCACGCAACAGCTCTTAAATCGTAATGATATCATAATTACTGTTAGGCTTTCAGTTCTTTCTTTATCAGCTCCAAGCAAATTTCTATAAGCAAAAACCAAACCTAATAGCATAGGCCAACAGTTTCAGCAAGTCGATTTCGAATTGCTAAGAAATACTCCAAGTAAATAGCATAAGTAAGAACCACGATTAGATTCCAGAACTGATACCAGCATTGCAAATTCCCATAAATTCTCGATTATTTACTCCTTCCATCCTGCTATTTGCGGCTCACTTTCGTAATTGGAAAGTCCAATACAAGTGGCTCATTCTAAAAAACATAACGATTGTGTAAACCAAATTTAACTACTAAAAAGCCAAAACATTTCTTAATTCCCAAGCCGAAAAGAAATGAGACAAACAACGGACGGAGGGAGTATTTCGAAAATTAAGATACTAAAGCCTCCGTAGAGGCACTACAATCACGAAAAGATTACACCATAAGTAGAACTACAAAAGAGAATCATATGCAGCAGGAAAGCAACTAAGCATTATATCCATATAGTCGAGATAAGTTAACGAAAAAGGTGGAGAAATTTACCCATTTGGTTACACAAACTGATTCCAGCCATCCCTCATTAAATAATCTTCTTCAAGCTTTAACTTCACGCAATAGGCTTCATGTTTATGACACATGAATGCTCGTCCTGCAATTAAGCAAAGCCATCAGAAGCAAGTTAAGTCAGCCGAAAGCAAGTAAGTAAACCAGAGGCGCACGTTAGTGCAGCACGTGCGCACGTTAGGGCAAACCACCATTGACACAATCCAAGAGCTTTAAATTCTTGGGAAATGCAGAATTATAAACCGCATTACAATTGAAGAAAATGGACTGATTCATATAAGGGGAGATTTAATCCTAACAAATTCAAATAAAAAAGATTAAAAAAAAAACTAAAAAATGGAAGATGGGGGTGAAGAAAAAGAATCTGTTCTATCAAACTCTGAGGGCTATACCCATAGAAAGACCAAGGTAAATTTACAATATTATCCCTACAAACAAACATCTTTTCCCAAACTACCCCTCCCTCCGATCATCTACTTCTTCCCCTTCTTCGCCGCTGACTTCTTTGCCGGAGATTTGACTGTCTTAGGCTTCACGCTCTTCGCCGGAGCCTTCTTCGCCGGCGCCGCCTTCTTTGCAGCCGGAGCTTTCTTAGCCGGAGAAGCCGCCGCCTTCCTCGGAGTTGTCCTGGTACCAGTCCTGGCCACCTTGGCTGGCTGTTTCTTCTCAGCCTTCGCCTCCGGAGCCTTCCTCTTCGGCGCTACCCTAGTCGGCTTGGCAGCTGGCTTAGCCTTGGGAGCAGGCTTGGCTTTGGCAGCCGGTTTGGCTTTGGCGGCCGGCTTGGCTTTAACAACCGGCTTGGCTTTAGCAGCTGGCTTGGATTTAGCCGCTGGCTTCTTCTTTGACGCAGCTGCCAGCTTGGTTTTGGAAGGAGCGGCTTTAGCCTTTGGCTTGGCCTTCGCCGGAGAAGCTTTCGGCGCCGACTTAGACTTCGCAGCAGGAGCAGCCTTCTTCTTAGAAGGCGCAACAACAGCGGCGGCTTTGGAAGCACGAGCCGACGGCAGCTTGTACGAGCTCTTCACTTTCACAAGCTTCTCATTCGCGACAAACTTCTTCAACTGACCCAGCAGAATCTTCCTGAAATTCGGAGGAAGAGTCTTCTGCTTATCCTCGATAAACTTCTGAATCGCATACTGGCTCGATCCGGACTTCTCCTTCAACGTCACGATCGCATCCTCAACCATCTGCATGTGCAACAAACACGAATTCAGATCTCATTTCACCAAACCACAATCGAAAACACAACAAAAGCAAGATTCGTCCAATACCTCGAAGTAAGGAGGGTGAGACCGAGGGCCGCGCTTCCGCGGAGCAGCAACCTTCTTCGTCTTCGGCTCCTTGGGAGCGGCGGCCTTCTTAGCCTTAGTGGATTTCGGCGGCGCTTCATCTTCCTTGATTGGCTCCTCGACGGCCGGAGCCTCCACCTCAGGCTCGACGGGGACAATCGGCTCTTCAGTTGCGGCCATGGCGGAAGCTAGGGTTTGCGAAATTGAAGAAATTGAGGAGGCGATCTTCGCTGCGAGCTCTGCTTAATTGCAGTATCGGATTGGAGTTTGGTGTGTCTGAAGGTGAAAAATGGGCGGATTTAAATAGTCGGCATGCCGCAAGCTAATATCCAGAAGACGCAATCTGATTGGCTGGAGGGTGTCGACGCGGATTAAAGCGAGGCAGAAATTTTGAATATAGGCCGTTAGATTGAGTCTAATCTACGGCGGGCGCGATTGATGAGTAGGACGGATTGGAAAGTATAAGCAAGGTTGGCTGTTTTAGGGGCTTAGGGTGTGCTTTTGTGCTTGATTATATTGGGAATAACTTGAGTTAGGGTTTGTGAATTTGGGTAATTTTTTCTCCATTTCATAGGAAAGTTCGTAAGGTTTTCGGGGAATGTTTGTTTGCACAGTGGATGTTACGGATTCGGGAGATACTGCGCTCGGAAGGTAAAGTGGTCGAGATAGGAGTTTTCACGGAGCGTGTCGTGCTTTTCGAGCATTATGTGTGAATGCTTAGGGTTTAATGCCGTTTTCGAGATGGGATGTTGTACTCCGTTGATTTAGGAGTCCGTAGAACAAAAAAACACGCAAATTCGATTTGATTTGATCGGGTAAATATTGATCCGAGATGCATCAAAGATGAACACATCCATACTAAGTGTGTAAAAGTAGTTACAAACCTTGTAATGCAAACTTTTTACATTAAAATCATCTTGTATTATGATCTTCTCATGTTCTAATGTTGTTCATTGTGAAGCAATAATAGAAGCAAAACGTTCTTTTCATTAAATTTCGGACGACAAAAAAACGTTATTTTTTTCTTTACTGCTCGTGTGCTTTTATGAGACGACATGAATATAAAAGTAAATATGAAATTAGATTTCACCGACTCTGACACGTGCGATTGTTTCGTTAGCCGTTGAGATTATATAGTAATGGATTATTCATTACCGCAATCTGCATTGACGATAATCGCTCCAAAAAATACAACTAATCCATTAATTCTAGTAATAGTGAAAGCCATTTACATTTGGTAAAAAAATTGCAACCAAAACCTATCAAGTTTAACTAAATTATTGATATGTGATTCAATTTGAACCCATCTATAATCTCTAAAATCTATAAAACACTATCCAACTATAATTTTATTATTATGAAGTTTCAAATAGTATATGCTTGTAAAATAGTTTATCAATATTTATCAATAGTATATGCAAATATTAATCTATATATCCACTCTAATTAATTACATGGTGAATCAGCATCACAATTTTATCCTTTGTTGAAGAAAAAAAAGACTACAATTACTTCTTATTCCTATGTATAGAAAAATGATGTGTAGGATAATGACTAAGGGGTAGTAATTTTAGTAAACAACAAATGTTTAAAACTGCTTTGCTAGAAAATTCCCACCTCAGCATCACCTAATAGCATATAAATCTCTACAAACTATACATTTGTATTATTATCATTCCTCATTTTTTTCGAATTTGTAACGTTTGGTCACGAAATAACTAAATATTTGACGAGAAACGTCCCCCATTATTTTGTTACAATAATACGATGTATTGACAAGTAGATATTGGTATCGAAATAAGTCTGTGATATTCTTGATTAGACGTCGAAATATGTATATTTGCTAATCATTTTGCACCATTTAGGTATACTTCATTCGAAAACATTAACCTTGTCTCCACTTGATAAATTTCTACTATATTGTAATCCTTCATTACAAGAAACCAAATAATGTACTATTGTGATTAAGTTTTGTTACAATTTGTGGGTAGCTTAACTAATCTTATATCGCGTAAATAGTACTTCATTCGTCCCATTATAAGCGTTTATTTTTTTCCGATTAGTCTGTTTCATTAAAAGTGTCATCTTTCTAAAAAAAAAAGTAAGAATGTGTGGATATAAATGAATTAGGTAAAAGTCATAAACAATAAACATCACAAAACGCAATTTTATTGATCCTTGTACTAAAAAGAAAGAAGACAGTTATAATGAAATGAATAAAGTAATCAAATTAAATACGAGCGGTAGATTTAAAGGTGGATCTGTACGATATCTCATATTGAATAGCTCATCGAAATTTGGAGTTCAAAATATATCGTATCGATATAATTTTCAACTCTATATACTAATAGGGTATAAGAGATAAGATCATAAGATGCAATTTGGTCTTATAAATATTGGTGAGGAGAGCAATCTATTATTGATTATAAGATTTAATTCGACCGGGTCTAGCAAGCAACTTAGTCATAGTCTCATAGACTCATAATAGAGTATGCAACAAATTGATTGAGGGACTGGGTGGCCATTACATGTGTGCGAATCAAAATTAGATTGCTACAAATAAAATAAAATTATATACTATTATTACTTTTAAGAAAAATAATATAAACACTAGAGGCATGATAATTTAATAAGTAACACAAATACAACAAAATTGCTATTGGCTAGTTACAACTTACAAAATGGTTTAAACTCGGCTTGATTAGCTGTTTAGGGCTCGAACTCGAATTCAGGCTCAACTTTTATATGAGTTTTTAATATGGGCTCGAGCTCGATTTGATAAATAGTTATATTATTGGAGCTCAGCTTGAAAGCTCGATAATTTTTATATATGTTCACAAGCAGATAAATAAATATTATTATTATATAATATAATTACATAATTTAATCCTATAATTTATCGAGCCGAGCTTTCAAGCCGAATAGTCACGGGTTCGAATTCAAATTCGGATGGAAAAAGTTAACAAATATTAAATGAAGCTCGAACTCTAAATTTTCAAATTCGAGTCAAGCATTATCAAGCTCAAGCCCGAGATATTCGAATAAAGCTCGGCTCGTTTACAACCCTAATTATAAGTGGATGTAGACTCACTTCTATTCGTACGACCGCACAAGTTTTTGGATGGTAATAATACATTAATTTAGTAATATTACTTATAAATATGAAAATTAATTATGACATAATCGACTCAACCAATATATAATCATAAAAAACGTAGTAAACGTTACATGTAACTAGCAACTGTCCATTTTCATTCAATCTCAACTGTCAAGATTCAAACCTTCTAATTCAACCTCAACTTCTACTGCTGCTTCCTTCCCCTTCCTCTCCTGGCTGGCTGTGCTTCAACTTGTTCTTTTCCACCAACTTCAGATACATCGGCTGGAAAAATTACGCGAAATTTCAAATCGGGAGAGCGAAAACGAAAGATACTGCAGCCAAAATGCATGCAAAACCTATGCATTTGAATCAGAATAACAAAGGAGAACATTGCAAGAAAAATAAGGGCCAGTAGTTCGTAAGTTCGGAGCAGTCCGAACATTCAGAGGCGTTCGTTGAAGTTTCGTGCACTTTTGTAGTCTAGCAATCGAACACACAAGTTTCTTTTCATTTATACAATGAAATCTCAACTTTAAAGAACACAACAATCTTAGTGTAACGATTGGTAAGCAGTTTTTTTGCTCCAAATCCCTGCATTCCATTTGGAGGATTGATTCTTAAGCTAGCGATACAATTAAGGGGGTATTGGATGTACTACCCAAATGAATAAAGCAAAACACATTTATACCCATTTATTATATTTTACTATACTATCTTCCCAGTAATTTTCAGGTGACTTTTTAGAATAACATTGTCCGAACACGTGTCCCGACCGATCGGCACAAGTGTGATAGGGCACATGCCCTATCATATTTGACCATGTGTCCGATCGATAGGGCAAGTGCCCCTATCACGTCCGACCATGTGTTGGATCAATAGGGCACGTCCGATCATGTGTCCGATCGATAGGGCACGTGCCCTACCATGTGCTCGATTGGTAGGGCATACTCTCTCATGAATCAATGCATTAGTGTGCCCAATCACCTTTTTGCATTATGTCATATCACGTGCTCGATCAATATGACACACTTTCAGAGAAGAACAATGAAAAAATCGGGGAATTTTGGACATCTTGGGTATAATGGGGATAACTTTTATAAGATTGAGTAGTTTTGTATTTGTTATATTAGGGTTGGGTAGATTTGTATAGTAACACTAAAAATTAATTCATTTTACAAGAAAAATATGCCAAGGCAATAAAAGATAGCAAGCATGGTTAATAAGTGATATAGCTACTGTTCTCATAAAGGACAATTAGCATATCGTATTGAAGCGAGTGAAGAGTTTTTAACACACCGCAGATGATGGTTACGACTTAGCAGTCCTATATACTTTTCAAGGATAATCATGTAAAGCTACTATACCGTTCAATTGAATTGTAATACCGCCTTTGAATTCACATCTTGATAAATTGCACATAGAAACCATTTCGATGTCCTTAAACTATTAACTTTCATAACGATGAACGTATCACATACAACCTATCTAAAGGCAGCTAAATGACAGATAAGAAAGTATTCCTCGCATTCAGATGGTAGTGAAATGCGTAGAAGATGGAAAACAGTGAGTGAAGATAATTACCTTCAGGTCCCCGAGCCATCAAAGTGAAGAAGATGTTGTTGAACTTCTCCATCTTCTTTGCATCCTGTGCTTGATCCGTCTTAAATTTGATACACTTTAAAAAAAAAAGAAAAAAGAAAGTAAAGTTAGCAGACAAGCTCCATACCAGATTCAAAATCTCAAGCATCTTCGTCTAGTTTGACAAATATATGAAGTACAAAGCAACTGGAAAATTTTAGATCTGGGCTACGACAGACAGTGCAAATTGAGGAAGAAAGGGCTTTTCCTTCTGGATGGTTCGTAGTATTAATTCAAATCGACTCTAACGGGGATCGAACACTAGCTCAACTCTAAATCAACCACTTACAGCATATACTTTCTAACGAAGGGATTAAAAGGACTGGCTTAGAAAGATGCATCAGCACTCCAAAGAACATCATAATCAAGCTATACCCTATTTTAGCGCATCAATATAATGTTATAAATGGAAACTCAAGCATTCAATTAATACGCCGAGTCTCAATTAAACTTTAACGACAAACCCTCGTTGATAAACAAAGCAAACTCTCATACTGACTATGAATGCAAATACGCAGCAACAATGCTAACATGAGGGAAAACTACAAAAACCATCGGATGTTTAACATTTTGGTTAAAGTAGGCAAAATGTTCAATACTAAAAAACTCTACATCCAATTACACGAATACGAATGTACGGAAAGACGGAGTCAGCCAAGAAACAACTACTGCTCAAAGCTCAAATGGTCCTAAAACAAGATGCAAAACCGAATAACGATGTCCCCCCACTTGCATTCTGATTAAGGCTCTCAACATTTGATACGATCACGAAAGTGGTCCCTGAGTATATTGCACAAGTCGCAGGCCCAACAAGATTAAGATTAAGGCTCTAGGACCAAGTTGTCCGTGTTAGAAATATCATGTACTCTTTCCGTTCCAATTATCTTGTTCAGTTTCTATTTTTAACAGATTATTACACTTAACTTTTTTGTGGGACCCACAACTTTATATCACTCTACACACAACTAACAACCCTCCTTAAAAACCGGGCCACAACCAAAGTGAACAAGATATTTGGGACGGAGGGAGTATATATTATCTACTACATCCATGTAAGAAACTAACTATGCAAATGAATGAACATGACTTTGAGTCATCTCTCTGACTCCCTCCCACTACTCTTAACCTTCATTTCTCTTCTGGGTCTAAGACGCCATTAAAGGCTCTATCTCGATAACTTTAGCGTATCAACATACTGAACAGACTTTTAAATCAACGTAACAGAAAATCCTTATAACCATGAAGTGTGATGAGCTAATTGATGTAATACTTTCCAATGCAAATGTACATGCTCCAACATAGTCCAAAAAAATAAAAATAAAAAAAAATCACCGAAAAAACCATCTCCAGAAATTAGATGAGTTTCGCATTATGGAAATTCACCTCTCTATCATCGGTTACTTTCAGGACCAATTTGCCATCGCAATGCCTGTATTTCATGGCGTAACGAGTCTGCACCACTCAGTAAAACGAAAATCGTCAAATCTCAACCAAAAGAATAGAATTTAATCAGAACCGATCGAATGCAGCATAGTTTATATGAATAAATCGTACCTTTTCTGGATCGGATCGAAACAATTGGACGGATTTCTCAACAAAATCATCCCATGATTCAATATAAACCATGATCAGGAATCTGAGAAATCTCCCTTGAAATAGCGGAATTTGAGCAGAAACCCGGACACTCTCGATTCGATCGCGGGGAGATTTAAGAGAGGTTTTTTGAGAGCTTGCCGTTTAGAACGGCGACGTTTTCAGTTGGATCTCTCTACCTTATTTATTTATTTATTTATTTGTGTACATTTTTTCCTAAATTAATTCTATTCAAATAGAGTATATAATTATACACATGATTTCCGTGATTTTGTTGGGTAAATCTCATTAACATAATTTTTCAATAAAACCTCTCTAAATTAATATAATTGAGCTCGAAATATTTTATTATCTTATAGAGATATTAATTTATCTATAAAGTAATATTTATTAATTTAAAGAGAGTTTTTGACTTGAACGAAGTAGAATGTATAGTTAACCTCTAAAAACAATGAACCGTAAAAAATACAATGAATCATTTGACTACATTAGGAACAATACATTAAGTTCATTGTTTTAATACAAACAATTTAAGAACAATAAAATTAAGTTCATTTTATTTTTATTAAAAGATATTCAATGTATAACGGTAATAGCATATAATATATATAAATGATGAGAAAATAATTAGATTTAAGTTTTAAAAAAAACAGTCAACACTATAATCATATTCAGAAAATTGTTTTAGTGTTCTAGTAATTTAAATTGATTATTAATTTGTGATTTCGATGGGACCATATATTTACATCGAAGTTTTCTGAAAATTATTATCTTATTATTTTATCAAATTTTATGATTTTTTTAGACTGACCAGAATCGTACCGGAGAAAAATATTATCTTAAAGAGGTTATTAATTATCGAGTATTAAATTACGAATATTTTACTATAATACTTAAATTGTAGGAGCAGATTGATTTAGATGAGCGTGAAACCATATTTGAATTAGGTTCTATAGGGAGTGGATCTTGTGAGAACCTTCCCTATTTGTGAGAACTAGGAACTAATTATGACCATAGATTTGATTAATTTAATGGTCCAGATCTAATTTTTTTATACAATATTTTTAAATATATCTTTAGTATATTTTCTTAAGGAATGGTATAATTATAATTTTATATATATTGATATACGGTTACTAACATAATTCGATATTTACTATGTGATAATTAGTAACCGAAAAATTCAATCTGATTTGTCTTAATTTAGTAACCGATATTTACTAATATAGATTTGATTAGTAACCAATATTTACTAATATATATTGATTAATTTAGTATGTTTTCTTAAGGAAGGGTAAAATTCAATCTGATTTGTCTTTACATAAAAAAAGGAAAAACTGAAAACGGCATATTAATTGCCAAATCAGATTGAATTTTACTTTGTATTCTTCTTACTTTGTTATTTTATTCTCAATAGTTTTTTAATTGAATTGATTCTTTTTCAAGATAACGTGTTCGTAATTAATATTTTATGCATAAATATTAATTGGCTATGCATATATTATTAGTATGTTATTACAAACTTCTAAAAAAATTAGTAATATGCATATGGTAGTTGTCTATTATGCAAAAATATAAACTTAGTTATGCATATATTAGTAATTTGTCTTTGCAAGTTTTATGCATATATTAGTTGTCTGTTATGCACAAATATGAACTTGTTATGCATATATTAATAATTTATTTTTACAAATCCAGCAATTTTATATTTGCTTAACATGATTTTAGCAATATGCAAGAGACTATTATGCATAATGCAAGAGATATTTATGCATAATGAACGAAAGTTTTATGCATAATTGAATACACTTTTAATGTATGATTTTTTGCATAATGAAAGAGACTTTTATGCATAGTAAAATAGATTTTTTTGAATATTTTTATGTATAAATACAGTTTTAAATGGTAGATTTTTAATGAATTATGATTTTGGAATTAGTAATATGGGAAGTTATTTAAATCGGTTGTTGCTATATTTATCCACATTAATTAATATGTTAATTAAAAGTTAAATTAGTTATTAAGAAACTTGTCTTATCTATAAATAATCACACGATGTTTTAAATTAGATATTAAGAAACTTGCCTTATCTATAAATCCATAAATATAAAAATTACAATATTAACCTTCATTAAATAAACAAACTAAAATTATATTTAAAAATATATAATAAATAAATAAATCTGGACCATTAAATTAATAAAATCTAAGGTCATCATTAGTTCCTAATTCTCACAAATAGGGAGGTTCTCACCAGACCCACACCCATGTTCCATATATATATATTTAAATTTATTGTTTCATCTCCACAAAATTTTAGATTTGTGGCACTTCAAATGCTATATTCATCTCAATTTTAATCTTAAATATTTTCTAATAGGCATGCTTACCCTAGTGCAATTAACTATCATAATACCTAGACGAATTAATAAGCTAGTGATCTAGCTCAAGTCAAAGGTATACTCCATAATGTATCTAGCTTACTTACCAATTACCACGAAAATTAGAATATTGTATTATGTACCAAAATTAATATATCAAAACTTTGTTCAATCATTATAGCTCGCCCTACTATTGCAGCTTAAGCCATCTTAAGCTGATCAGCTGATGCTTTTTAAAAGCAGAAGCCAAAAAAAAATTGAAAATTAACTTATAAGAATGTTTGCAAAAATAATTTCTTTAAAATTAAACGGCTTTTTTTTTCTTTCTAATATTGTACTTCCTCTGACCCATTTAACATGACACGTTTTCCTTTTCGGGACATCCCACTTTAAATGACACGTTTCCGTAAAGGAAAAAAAACTTTAAAAAAGATTACTACTAAATTATCTTTTACTTTTTTATTTCTCTCTGATACTTTATCATTTACTTTCTCACAAACGCATTACTTTATCATTTATATATCTCTCATATTTTATCATCCACTTTTTTAATTTTCGTGCCGAAAAGAATTGTGTCATGTTAAATGAGACAGAGGGAGTAAACACTAACATTTTTTGCTTAAAAACAACTTTAAACAACTTTAAGCATAAACAACTAAGAGTTGGTTATAAAACTCTTCCAAACACTACCTATATCACCAAGCTTTTTCTCATTCCCTTGAATGACTACGATCTAAAATATACAATGAATAAAGTGTATGACTATTCATGGGTTCGAATCCCACCAGCAGACTTCATTATTTACGGTTTTGAAGATCATGTCATGCACCAGACGCATTAGAAGCACGAAATCCTCGAGATAGAATTGGGTCCGGGAGGTAAGCTAATTTATAGGGCGACACTCAACATAGACAAACATAAGGATAATGAGCACAAAATTGAACACAACAACAATCATAGTATAAAAATACACAATGATAATGAACATAATATTGAACACAATAACTGATAAACTAAATCACGTTCATCTTAAAATGCCTTATAAGAGGAAAGGGATATCCAAGTTTATATTGATACAACGGGATCAATACCAAGTCGTTGTACGACAACAATATGGGGTAAACAACAACAAGCATAGTGGCAAAGGAAGTTATAAAATACACAAGGATAATGAGCACAAAATTGAACACAACAACAATTATAGTGCCAAAGGAAGTAATAGAAATACACAAGGATAATGAACACAAAATTGAACACAACAACATAGTGTCAAAGGAAGTGATAAAAATACACAAGGATAATGAGCATAATATTGAACACAAGAAAAATAAACTCGTACACGTTCCCCTTAAAAAGCCTTATAAGAGGAGGGGATATCCAATTTTATATTGATAAAACGGGACTGATACCAAGTCGTTGTGGGACAATAATATGGGCTTCAACAACAACAATCATAGTGATAAAGGAAGTGATAAAAATATACAAGGATAATGAGCACAAAATTGAACGCAACGACAATCATAGTGTCAGAGAAAGTGGTAAAAATACACAATGATAATGAGCACAAAATTGAACACAACTACTTATAAATTGAGTCACATCCCCCTTAAAAGGCCTTATAAGAGGAGGGGATATCCAAATTTATAATGATACAACGGGACCGATACCAAATC